>LR749742.1:33304-154968 GCA_902729485.2 Mus minutoides | reverse complement strand
AACGGCCGGAGCAAGCGGGGACGCCGGAACTAGCAGGGCCAGAGCAAGTGGGGCCGAACGGGGACGGCCGGAACGAGCGGGGCCAAACCAGAGCAAGCGGAGCCGATCGGAGGGAGCCGGGGCTGGCTGGAACAAGCCGGGGCCGTACTGGGGCGGCCCGGAGCAAGTGGGGCTGGCCGGAGCAAGCGGGGTCGAGCAGAGCGAGCGGAGTTGACCGGAACAAGGGGGAAAAAAAAAAAAAGTAAACAGTGGTGAAAAGCAGGAAAGGGAGATTTATTCAGTCGGATCACCCTGGGAAGACCCACCCATACACACCAGGGCCATCCACACCAGGGCCACTAGTGGTTCACCCCCACCATAGCCAATCCAGGGTCATCTTCAGGGCTCTGAAGGTCTACATGCTAAGCTGTCTAGGTCACACGTGGTCAGGCAGTATTTCAGCTCTAGTCTCTTCGGCAAGGTCTTCTGACAAGTTATGGAACTGTCTGAGATCTTTTTCCTCGAAGAGAGTTCCTCTGGCTTGTTTTTCTCTCAGTCTGAGATTCCTTGGGGAGGATTCCCGTTTCCTGGGGTCCATTGTTTCAATAGCCCGATAGCCAGAGGCACCGGGTGTCTTTACAGTATCTTCATTCCTGCTGGGACTTTGCGAAGTCCTTACCTGCCTTCAGATCTCAGCAGTCCTGGTGACAGAGCCCTGCTTGTCCTGGGACACTGGGATCCCACTTCCTGGCGGTGGCAGTGGAGGGAGCTCGGTGGTGAGGAAAGCCTACCGAGTGAAGCCCAGTGGTGCTTCCAGGTTCCTGGCTCAGCAGCCGTGAGCTTTCAGCCAGCTGTTCTGTAATGTATCTATGTTGTTTCAAACAGTGTTGTTTCCATTTGGAGTCGGTTTCAGCAGCGCATCCCAGGGTGCTTCCTAAGATGATGTAGTCCTCAGGAGTTGGGGGTTAGGGCAGTGCCTGTGCCATTGAGAGACAAGACAGGCGAGGTCTGTGATGGCCCTGCTAGGCAGGGATGCAGGAACTCTGCCCCTGTCAATGTTGGTGAAGGGGCAGCAGGGTAAAGGAGTATGGTGGGTGTTACCAGGCCTTGGTATTCCCAAAGGGAAGTTCCTGTGAGGGATGGGCACAGACAGATGTGTCTAGGCTGGAAGGCGCATCAGAGTCTCAGCTGCTCAAGGAGCTAAGGCAAGAGAATCATTTGAGTCTAGTAGTTCAGGACTGTCTTGGGCAACAGAGCAAGACTTCTTCCCCCCCACCCCCCACCCCATCTCAAACAAGACAAGACAAAATGAACCAAAAAGATAGGCCATATTGGTCAGCCACAAAATGGGCCGGTCGGTCTTTGTTCTGCACTACCTCAGCCCCAGGGACCTGTCTGGGGTGTGTGCTCTTGGTGTGAGTCTACTATGAGTTTAGAACTAGGCAAGCAGCCACAGGCTCTGGCTGGCAGAACAGAGAGGTCAGCAGGAGCAGAGCTTAAAGCTAATCATTTTCCTGGTGCTTCTGTTGGGCGCATCCAGGAAGTGGAACGAGCCAGCAAGGAGAGGTTATGTAAAGCTTACTGGCCTGGTTGTGTTCTCTGGGTGGCAGCAGTTTCAGGTTCAGGCTCTTAAGGTGCCAAGGATGTGGGGGACAGACAGGAAGGTGATTCCTGGTACTCTGCTCAGAGTGTCATCGCTGCGCACGCTCACAGGTTAGTCTGGCAAGCATGGATCCTGTAGACGAGTCCCAAGTCCAAAGTGATTCTGTTGCTGGCCACTCAGGCCTCTCCCTCTGTGGCTTCCCTGCCTCTCCTGGCCACCTCTGTGTCAGTTTTCACCTCTTTCTAGTGCTTGAAGAAGGCTTCTGTCTTAGTTACTGAGGCGGGTTAGAGACTGTGATTGTTATGGCGGGAAGCATGGCTGACAGTTTACATTGTATCCAAACGTCAGAGTCAGACAAAGTAAGACTGGGTCTGGAGTGGGATTTTGAAACCTCAAAGCCCACCCCAGCAACACACTTGCTCCAACAAGGCAGTATTTCATAATGGTTCCCAAAACAGTTTCACCAGCTAGGGGCCAGATCAAGCATTCAAATATATGAGCCTGTGGAAGCCATTCATTCAAATCACCACACCTGGGCTACCACTCGGGGCTTGGAGCATCCTCTCAGCTTAAATGTTTGCAGGCGTTTGAGGATGGTGGCCCGTTGTGATACCTGAGGTTTCAGGTCCACTTGTGTCCTGGCGCCCTGGCCAGTGAATCCTTTCCTCTATGGATGGTCTTAGGTGATATGTAATCTCTTCTTTTTTCTTTTTGTGAGGCAGGGACTCCTTGTAGCCCAGGCTGCCCATAACTCTTGCTCCTCCTGTCTCCAGTGCTGTGATTCCAGGTGAACACCGCGGTGTCTGGTTTACACGGTGCTGGCTGGGGTTGAATTCAGGACTTCATGTACACTAAGCAAGCACTCTGCCAACAGAGCTACCTCTCCAAGACCCCTTTTTTCTTTTGGTTGAGATAGGGTCTTGTTGTGTTGCCTTGACTGGACCTAGAACTCACGGCTCAAGCCGTCCTGCCGCCTCAGACCCTGAACAGCCAGGACTGAAGTGAAGTGGAGATCCATTGACTTGAACATCTCTGAAAGTGAGAGACTAGCTGGCTTTGTGTGTCCACTTGGCACAAGCTGGAGTTATCACAGACAAAGAAGCCTCCCTTGAGGATATGCCTCCATGAGATCCAGCTGTAAGGCATTTTCTCAGTTAGTGATCAAGGGTGGCAGAGCCCATTGTGGGTGGTGCCATCCCTGGGTTCTATAAGGAAGCAGGCTGAAAGCCGGGTGTGGTGGCACACGCCTTTAATCCCAGCACTCGGGAGGCAGAGGCAGGTGGATTTCTGAGTTCGAGGCCAGCCTGGTCTACAGAGTGAGTTCCAGGACAGCCAGGGCTATACAGAGAAATCCTGTCTCGAAAAACCAAAAAAAAAAAAAAAAAAAGGCAGGCTGAGCAAGGCAGGGGGGCGGGGGCAAGCTAGTAAGCAGCACCCTCCATGGCCTCTGCGTCAGCCTCTGCCTCCAAGCTCCTGCCCTGTGTGAGTTCCTGTCCTGACTTCCTTTGGTGATGAACCGCAATGTGGAAGTGTCAGCTGAATAAACCCTTTCCTCCCCAACTTGCTTCGCGGTCATGATGTTTTGTGCAGGAATAGAAACCCTGACTAAGACCGAGACTGACCTAAGTCAGAGCAGTGGTTGATGGTGAAGGCAGGTGACCGGAAGGCGGTCGGCAGTGGCTGTCAGTGCTGGAGTGATGCTTGTGGGCTTCAGCCCTTGCCTCCTTGAGAGGTCACTCCCTGGGGTTGGGGTGCAGATCTCCTGGGCCTCTGTGTCAGCACAAAAGGGCAACTCTGCTCCCCAGGTGCGCATGGGTCCGACTGAGCCACTTTGCCCGGCTCCGGCTGCCATGGGCTGGCTGTGTGCCACTCTGACCTCTCTGTGTGTCTTTCACTTTTCCTTTCTAGAGATAGATTTCTGGATGAGCAGATGCTGCTGAGAGATGTAATTCCCTCGGGCCCCAAAGACAACCTCTTCCTGTCTTAAACTGGTTCAGTGTGCGGGTGGGGGTGTTCCCCAGTCATTGTAGATAAAACAAAATGTCCTAAGAATTGGCCTTTTTGGTTTTTTTTTTTTTTTTAAGATTTTATTTTATTTTATTATATGTAAGTACACTGTAGCTGTCCTCAGACACTCCAGAAGAGGGAGCCAGATCTCGTTACGGATGGTTGTGAGCCACCATGTGGTTGCTGGGATTTGAACTTATCACCTTCGGAAGAGCAGTAAGGTACTCTTACCCGCTGAGCCATCTCACCAGCCCCATGGTTTTTTTTTAAAGACTTACTTTTCTGTACATGTGTGCACATGCCTACATGTGTGTGCTCGAGTGCCTGTGTTTATTGGAACTGGGTCCCCTGTAAGATCAGCAGGTGCTTTTATCCACTGAGCCCTCTTTTCCAGTTGGAGAGTTTGTTTTTAAGTTGCTTCCCCTTCATTCATGTCTAGACTGTTGACATCTTGCACAATGTTGTCATACATAGAACTTGCACTCAAGAACCGCAGGACCCAGTAAGCAAAGTAAAATCTCATCGAGTTCTAAGTGAGCGTAGAGGTTTTTTTGTTTGTTTTGAAACAGGGTCTCGCCGTGGAGCCTTAGCTAGCCTAGAACTCACTTTGTAGACCAAGCTGGCTCCAAACTCATAGAGATTTGCCTGTCTCTGCCTCCCAAGTACTAGGGAGCTTATGGATTTTTAATGGGCCACATTTATTGCTACCCTGGGACCCATGTGGATCAGCAGGTGAATTAAGCCACCTGCAGTAGTCCAATTTCAATAACTTTATGCAAGCCGGTGGTGGCCAGGTAACTAAGCCAGGATCAGGTTACCGGTGCTACACTTGGTCTAACTGTGCCTCTAGGGTTGTGGAGGGAGATGATGAACTTCGGAGCAGAGGTGTGAGGATGATGGGAGGTGCAGGTCAGAACGGAACAGCACAGCTGTGAAGATATCAGGAAGGGGCCTAAGGTGCTAAGTGCTTGTGAGGGCACAGATCTTGAATGGGGCTGAATCTCTATGGGTGTCAGGAATGCCCTAAGGGGATACCTAGGCAGGATGCATCAGAAGAGAAAGTGCCAAGGTGAGAAGTAGCTGTGGCTGGAAACAGCGCTCTTGGTACTAAGGTCTGGGAGACCCCAGGCACATATGTATGTAAAAGACCCAGAAGGGTGCAAAGGGGATGATGCTTAAATTCTCTTTAAAATCCTACTTCCCTGAACTGAACACAGGTCATTCCACTCATATGCAAATAACCACACCCAGATCAGCCTAGGGGCGTCCCTGTGAGACCCACAGGCACCTCAAAAGCAGGAGCTGCTGACCTATCCCTCCAGGTGTGGGTCTGTGTGGAGCTACCCCACCCAGCCTCCTGGCTTCAACCTCGGGGATGTGATTATGGCCGAGTAGCTCTGCATTTAAGCGCTCTCCTATTGTTTTGCGTTTAGTACTGTATTGTGTTTGTACTTGCTGAGAACTGCTGGCATGCACGGCTTACTGCTGCTTGCCTTGCACACCTGGCTGCTGTTATTATCTTATCCCTTCCCGATGGGCGAGCTTATGCTAGATCATTGTTGCTTTGAAGCCACCTTAGAGATAAATATCTCCAAGCTGGCATCTCCTTGAACTTGAGGGATTGCATGGCATTAACTGTCAGGCCCCAGATCCCTGCTCTTCTCTGGAGTCCTGTGTACAGCTGCATCCAGAGGGTACACAGGCTCCTTTGCTTCTTGGTGGAGGTAAGATGAAGTTGGATATGGCTGATGGATGGGCTCGGTAGGGTTGGGCAGGACTTGCCGGCTGGGGCAATGTTGCTACAAAACTTCCTCTCCTTACGAAATTTTGTGATGCACTCACTCCCTGTGCTGAAATCCCCTTCCCGTGACTGCACCTGTGTCACTTGAGTTTCCCCTGCGTCACGTCACTCCCCGGCCCCTCCCCAAAGGCTGTCCAACTTATGGCTTTCCCACCTTTTATTGGTGGAGATCAGTTTTAGTTGGCCTTGAGACAGGGAAGCCCACCATGATCAACCTACTTATGGAGAACTCGGCATCTGTGTGGAACCCGCACACCCCCACCCACCCAGGCTTCATCTTCTTGGGCTGCTAATGTGAATGCAGTGAATACCGGGCCAGTAGTGGAAGGCGTAAGGGCACGTGTGTGTGCACACGCAGCCCAGACTCAGCGGTTTCTTTGTGTGTCCTTGTGTGAGTTCACGTTCACATGTGTGTGGGCACACTTAAGTGTGCACGTTTGGTGTGCAAGTATGGAAGCCCGAGAGGCCCATATGAGGGTCTGCTCTTGCATCGTCACATGTAGGCTTTTCACGTGGGCTCTGTGGATTGAACGTAAGTCCTCAGGTTTGGGCGGCACGCACTTAACCCACTGAGTTACCTTCATGAGCCCTGACTTTCTCTGCCTTTAAACACACGGATGCCTAACAAATGGTCCTGACACCACGGGAGCCCCCGTAGTTCCAAGAATGGAGCCTCCTCCTCTTGCACAGCTGCCCGCATTATTAATTAATTAATTAAGGCCCATGCATTATTTGGGGCCTTAAGCCTGTTACTTACACTCTCTTCTGCCTGTGGACAGGGGGAGAAGACAGAATGGGACTGGTGGATACATGTGAGGTGTCTTCTTTCACTAGGACACCTCACCAGTCATCAGCTCGGAAGGACCTGGAGTGTCCCAGGCCTCTGGAGTGTCCCAGGCCTCCGGGGTGGGTGCTGAGCTCACTTGAGGACAAATCGTTGTCTTGAGGCAGAGATGAGGCCACCTGTCCATTTGTATTTGCAGCCTGGATTATCATGGTGAAAAAACGTTCTAGAATCTTGGCTTTTCCAGGTGATGTGGATTCCTGGGAATTCTAAGGTTCGATGCTCTAGGCTTGGCAGGAGGCAGATCTGAATGTCCAGTTAGCATTCTTTTCCTGTACTTAGGGATGAATCCAATTCCTTCCTGTGGCCCCAGGAGATGCCGCAGTGGCCATATCCCTCTGCGGGTGCATTACTGTGTCTGCTGACAGTACATCACCAGCTCTCCCTTGTCCCCTGGGACTGACCCACCATGCTTCACTATCTGAATCATCTAGGAATTGACACAGCACAGAACAGGAGGCCTCTCACCTACTCTGGCATGCCTGGCTGCTGGCAGGACCGTCCTGTTACAAGGCTTACCAGACTCAACAGGTACTCAGGGCCAGGGTCTTTAAGTCAACCCAGAGCTGTAGGACCTAGGTTTCCCTATCCATGGAGATCTAGGCTGTCAGGAGCAGCATGGCTCTCGTTAGCTGGTCAGTGAGGCTCCAGTTGCTCCTTCCCTGCTTGTAATGCGCAGAGCAATCTGATTTCTGGGATTCCCTTGGTCTAATGATAGTGAGTTCTCCCTGGCTCCATTTCTATTGGAAGGTAGGTTCTTGGGTCCCGGCCACTGCCTCAGGGACAAGGTGAATGCCGTTCTGATAGGAGTCATCTTTATGTCTATGGATCATTTCCTGCCTCCAGTGACTTCAGGTATGTGTAACAGATGCGAGGGCCGCTCCAGGTCACGGACTCATCCAAAGTGGTTTCCGGATGCTTGTGTCACACTAGAGCAGTGGTTCTCAACCTGTGGGTCAGATACACTGTATAACAGATAGTTATAGTTATAAAGTAGCAACAAAATTATTTTATGATTGGGTGGGGGTGGGGGGTCATCACAACATGAGGAACTGTATTAAAGAATCATAGCATTAGGAAGGTTGAGAACCATGGCCCTAAAGGAAGTCAGGATGAGAGACTGGGTAAAGTGAGTTTGGGCATAGTTTTTAATTTATGGATAACAGCAAACCACCCTCTGGAGTGTTCTTTCTCTGTGTGTGTACTACCAGGCACATGCATGTACAAGCCTGTGTGCCACAACACTTGTGTCAGAGGACTTGATGACAGGCACTCATTCTTGCTGAGTCATCTTGATAGCCTGTTACATCTTGCCCAAGGGCCATTTTGGTATTTGGAGACTGGAAGTTCATAGAGATTCTGGCTGGAAAAAAAAAATGGCAACAGTTGAACCATAACTGTCTTGGGGCAAACGAAACCCCGACACCCTCACAGCCATGTGTGAGGTAGCCGTTTCATCTCATGGCTCACCCTCTGGTGTTCAGTCCACCCATCCACAGTGACTACATGCTGAGCCTTTAATCCCAGCAGTCAGGAAGCAGAGGCAGGTAGATTACTGGAGTTTGAGGCCAGCCTGGTCTTCAGAGTGAGTTCTAGGCTAGCCAGGGCTCCACAGGGAAACCCTGTCTTGAAAAAAAACAAATTAAAAACAAAACAAAAGAAGCAGGGATTCGCTTTATCCTGAGGCCGAGGCAGGGAGAGCTTATGTTTTAGGATTCAGAGGCCAGCCCTGGTGACACAGTAAAACCTAGCTGAAAAAGAAAGAGAGAGAGAGAAAAAAGAGAGAGAGTGAGTTAACAGAACCTTAAGACGCAGTGACATTGCAGCTGAGGTATGGTTTGGGGGTTTCTGGAGGAAGGCAGGGATCTGTTGATAGTCAGGGTGACCACACAGTGTGACAATTGACAGTTGGCAGTTAGACTGGAAATCCTGATGAGACAAGCTAGGGGAGCTTGCTTGCTGGGCCATACATTGGAGAGCAGGCAGCCCCTCCTGTGGGTGTACCACATCCTCAGAAAGGAGTGAGGAGATAACCTCCCACTGACCTGGGCCCTGGCTGGCAAATCGTGATTATAACCCTCGGTCGAGCCAGCCCGGCCTTGTAATTTTGCTGTGTGTTTCTGAGGAGTTGCTAGAGATGAAAGGAATCCGCTAGGGCAGCATTTTGTGGTCTGGGGACTTAGAAGACAAATCCCGGTTGGCCGAGGCCCTGCCCTCTCTGGCTTTGTGTGCTCATCCATCACCTATGCATGAACTGGGTTTGAGAGCCATGGGGCAAAAGGACCCCCGCCCCCCCAGCCCACAGGCAGAGCTGCTGCCTTGCTCTTCTGGGTCCTTTCCTGTGGAGGCCGGGCAGGGATGGTGGGCTTCTGCTACATCCCACCATCCCGTGTCTTCCAGTGCTCTACCCGTCCCATGCTTGCCTCAGAGAGTGATAGATGTTCTGGGATTTAATACGTGCCATCCAGTCCTGTGGTCACTGCAAGATTTAGTGGTTCAAAGTCCTAATTGCATATAGGGAAGAGCTGCTGAGCTGGAGGTGGGATGGGGGTGGGGTTCATGTAGCCTAGGATAGCCTTGACTTTGCTGTGGAGCTGAGGATAATCTTGAACTCTGCCCTGCATGCTTTAGCCTCCTCTGCTACTATTATGAGCCTGCAGCTATCACAGAAACCAGTTTTAAACAGTGTGGTTTTCTTATCTTAGACTTCGTGCATGCTAGTCAGCCATTCCAGCCCCTGAGCTGCACAAGCCTGAGCCCAACCCGGACCCTTAAAATGCTCCCGGATCGCTTAAAGCAAGTGCAGCTATACTCTGCTCTTCTAGGCTGAGCCATCTCAGGGAGGCCTTTGACAGGCTACATTTTAGCAGTAGCAAGATTGCCACCCAGTTAACACTCACCAGCTAGCTCTTCGTTGGGCGCCATGCCTGGGATTAAGTTCTTCACACCGATCAGCCTCAAAACCTCAGACCTCGAGGTGAGGCAGTGATATTTCTCAGCTTCCGTTTTCTGAAGGAAGAAAATGGCTCAGAGAGGCCCAGCAACTTCCTTAAGACCACCCAGCTTGGAGACGCCAGACTTTGAGCCGGTAGTTTTTGACCATAGGACCCTTTGATCCAGTTATTGCTGCGAATATACACCCCCACCCCTACCCCCGCCCCCGAGCTGCTGTCCTAGAAGTAAGAGGGAGGCTTCTGGCTTCTGAAAATGAAAAGCTTGCTCTCTTCTTATAAGTATCTTCCTTCCTTCTGTGAGCCACAGGAGGTGCTTTGTTAAGGAGGAGGCTAAGGTGCCATCTTAAACCCACACAGGGGGATTCCATGGGTAGGGTGACTGGGGTGGGAGACTAATTGTAACTTCTGTGTTTTTTGTGCTGAGGAAGCAGGAAAAAAAAAGGGTCTGAGTGAGCGGAAGCTATAAGCTGAAGACTCAGGGTCTGAGCGGCTGCTGCAGCCAGAAGCTGGTTGTGACTTGAATTTGGAGCTGGCTGGGCCAGAGACTGGACAAGGACACTGGAGCCTTGGTGGGCAGGAAGTGGATACAGACAGTGAGTCCAAGTGTCAGAGCCAGTTGGTGTCACAGGGACACAGAAACCCGGACCACACTGTCAGCCCTGGCTGGTCCTTCTTTCAGGAAGTGACAAGTGTGTAGAAGGGAATCTTTCCATATCATAATTCTAGGTCTTCACCATGCTCTCTAAACCTTTCCTGGCTGTGTCAGTCCCTTCCTTTATCCCCCTATCTTAACTCCAGGAGAGATGCTACCCCTGGGACAGGAGAGACCCTTTGAGTGAGTTACCTTGTATCATTTGCAGACTGCCATTGGAGATGGCATGTGATTCAGCACGCTAGGGGAGACGTGAGGCTGGGCTCAGTCTACCTTGCTCCTGAAGCTTCTCCCCCCATCACTCAGCCTCCAGCTGTCCACAGTAAAGGTTATCCCTCTGCCCCAGGCAGCGTGGGGTCACTGGGCTCAGGGAGTCTGTTTGGAGGACTCTGTCCCAGATGAATACATACAGAAGCCTGGTCTACTCCACAGTGGCTATTTGTTTCTGTTTAGCTTTAAAACGACTGCAAGAGATAAGAGAGGGGCTGAGGTAGACTTCAGAGGTGGACTGCTGGCCCGGTGTGAACCAGCCTCTGTGTTCTGTCTCAGAACTAACTACCTAAAATCAACCAAGACACGGGCTGGGGCTGAGCTCCCATTTCATTCTTGTGAATATGTTGTCTGTGGGTTTCCCTTGGTTTCCTTGGAAAGATGAAGGGGGCACAGGTCTGAAATTAGGACTGATGAACTAGTAAAAGGAGCTTGCTGCCCGTCTCAGTGACCTGAATTGGATCCCCAGGTCCCACAAGGTAGGAGAGAACCAGCTCCTACAAGTTGCCCTTGGACTTCCACACGTGCTGTAATGTGAATGTGCTCACACATGTACATAGGCGATAAATAAAATCATATTTAAGTTTTTAAACATCTGAAAGGAATAATACGACTTGGTTATACTTGTTCCATTTTTGAGGCTGGTTCTCATGTAGTCCAGGCTGGTCTTGAATACACTCTGCAGCCACAGATGATCTTGAATTCCTGACAGAGTGCTGGGGTTACAAGCTCTCACCACTGTGCCCAGTTTATGCAGTGCTGGGGATAGGTCCCAGGAGCTTTTGCATGCCAGGCAAGCTTTCTAACTGACCCTGGTGATAAGTTTTATAATGTATGGACTCTGCTCTCTACAATGGGGCGGTATGCGTAGACATGATCAAAAGTGGCTGTGATGGCTGGGTGTCGTGACACACACCTGAAATCTCCAGCACTGGGGAGACTGAGGCAGGAGGATATCGAGTTGGAAGCTCGTACGGGCTACTTAGCAACGGCCTGACCAAAATTGCTTTTATTTGTCTGTCTGTTTATATTTTAACGTGAATTGGTGTTTTGCCTGTATATATGTCTATGTGAGGTTGTCAGATCTCCTAGAACTTGAGCTATATAGACAGTGGTGAGCCACCCTGTGGGTACTGGGAATTGAACTCGGGTCCTCTGGAAGAAGAGTCAGTAGTAGCAGCCAGTACTCTAAACCTCTCCAAGCCACCTCTCCGGCCTCATTTGTTTTTTTTTTTTTAGAGAAGGAGAAGGAAAGAAAAGAGAAGTGGTTATTTGTGGTGTCTGTGGCGAGGTGAGCAAGCGCGTGCGCCAGCTGACCCAGGCTTCCCTTTTGCTGGCTCCCCAGCACCTCACTTCCCTTGCAGCGAGTAAGCCCTGCAGGAACTGCATAGAGAGGTCATCTGCTTGGGGCCATAAGTTTAAGAAGGTGGAAGGAATCTGTATTTAGTGACTGTCTGAAAGCCAAGTGCCCCTGTGAGGACTCACGGCACAGGTAAATCATTCCATGTATGATTTGTATGTCCAGGCCGGCAAGCGATACCTTCTAGAAGCCTCCATTGGGTCTGGTGGACTGTTGGGGTATCTTGTTCCTACATCTTCATTGGAGCCAAGACTGCTACCTCTAGGGGCGGCACCGGGCTTTGATGCTAGACAGTGAGGTTCCTGGATGGCCTTCCCTTCCCTGTCTCCATGTTCTCCTCCAACTCCCATCCCTCCCGAGTGATGGCTGCTAATGGTATGATGGTCCTGTGTGCACTCCGTGTATGCTTGCTCTTCTCTTTAGGGGTGTAGGAATACCATGTGTCCATCATGTTCCTGTTTGTTTGTGTGTGTTTGTGTGTGTCCCTCCACATCTGTGTGATGAGTTGTCTATGTGCCTGTGTGTCCTGAATCACTGTGCTTAACTGTGTGTGATTGTGTGTCCTGTGTCACTTGTGTCTCTGTGTGTGTGTGTCTGTATGATGACCAGCACTTCCTCTCATGAACTTGGTGTGGGCCATGCCAGCCATACTACACCTTCCTGCCATGAGGCATGGCGCTTGAGAGATGGCTCTCTACCCAGAATTTGGGATGCATTTTAATTGGAGAAGTAACCAGAATAGAATATAAAACTCATCTTCCCTCTGCTTCCTCTCACAGAGACAGCCTGGCAAGGCTGTGGTAAAGGAGGACAGCCCTATTGGGAGTGTGTGAGCCAGTTATACACATTCAGTTTTCATGGATATCTGGGTGCAGTTTGGGCAGGGACCTTGTATGTGTGAGTTCAGGCATGTGCGTGCCATGGCTTACCTGTGGAGATCAGAGGATAACTTTTCAGAGTTGGTTCTCTCTCTCCACCATGGGCACCAAGGATTGTGCCCCAAGTCCTCAAGCTTGCAGAGTGGCCTGCGTCATCTCAGTGGCCCGAGGACAAGGCCTCATTATTCCTGAGGAAGTCTGCAGTTGGCGCTGGGGTTCTGAGTATCAGCCTGTTGTTTCTGTCTTCTTCTTCTTCTTCTTCTTCTTCTTCTTCTTCTTCTTCTTCTTCTTCTTCTTCTTCTTCTTCTCCTTCTCCTTCTCCTTCTCCTTCTCCTTCTCCTTCTCCTTCTCCTTCTCCTTCTCCTTCTCCTCCTTCTCCTCCTTCTCCTTCTCCTTCTCCTCCTTCTCCTTCTCCTTCTCCTCCTTCTTTCTTTGTTCTTCCTTCTTCTTCCTTCTTCTTTCTTCTTCTTCCTTCTTTCTTCTTCTCTTCCTCCTTCTTTTTCCCTCTTCCTCTTTGACTGTCTGTCTTTGAATTTTGTTGGTCTATCAGATGTTTTTCAGGTTCCTTAGATTTGAGGAATTTGAAAGTACAGGCAGTCTGGAGCACTCAGAGCCACACTAAATAGGAAGAGCTCAGCTGGGCAGTGGTGGCGCACGCCTTTAATCCCAGCACTTGGGAGGCAGAGGCAGGCGGATTTCTGAGTTCGAGGCCAGCCTGGTCTACAGAGTGAGTTCCAGGACAGCCAGGGCTATACAGAGAAACCCTGTTTCATAAAACCAAAAATAAAATTAAATTTAAAAAAAAAAAAAAAAAAAAGAGCCCTGTCCGTCTGAATTCTAACCCCTCCCCCCACCACCCCAGGAGAGTCTCTGTGTAGATCAGCTCTTGCTCTCCACAGTGTGGGTGGACCATAGCTCCCTTGCTCTATACCTTCCTCCCAGTGCTGTGGAGGGATATGAGGGGTACAGGATGGCCCAGGCCCACCACCCTGGTTGCTGACTGCAGTGTATGGGCGCAGTGCACCTGCTGGCCTGCTCCAGCTAGGTAGTCAGGGCACACACTGTGGGGAGTCCTTGTCCTCATTGTTCACAGAGCTGAGTCCCAAAACCTCCAGGGAGCCAGGGAGTGTCTTCTGTGGCTTATTTCTATAGTGCTGTCCTCCAAGAGCACCTGCACTGACTTGGGATTTTATGTGGTGTTTGACTTTACATTTTTTTAGAGGAGTTGGGCACCACCCACAGAGCCAATTCTGCAGCTAGGAAACATTTTATAATAAAGGAACATTAAGAATTCGAATGACCGCCGGGCGTGGTGGCGCATGCCTTTAATCCCAGCACTCGGGAGGCAGAGTTCCAGGACAGCCAGGGCTACCCAGAGAAACCCTGTCTTGAAAAAAAACAAAACAAAACAAAACAAAACAAAACCAACAAAAAGCAAATGAGGTGCACTGTAGCTGCTGTAACGGAAATTTCCTTATTCTCTTGGGCACTAAAGCACCACTGTCAGCGACCTCGTGGGTAAGCACATATCCTAGTGTATATGGTACTGGCTTCCTGGACTGGGTTTCAATATTAATTGGCTCTCTTGTTAGAAGCAGTACAGCTGTCTCTGTTCTACAGGTCACAGCTGAGGACTGAGCCACGGCAGCTTCCGTGTCTGGGCAAGGCTCCCTCTTGGCTGTCCATGGTGTTTTTTATTGTGTCCTGTCTGGTGAGAAGGGGAAGGGAGACAGTTCTGTGGAGCATCCTTAAGAGCCTTCTTGACCTTGTGACCTTGAAAGGGCCCCACCCACCTCCTATCACTATCCGGGGGGGGGGGGGGGGGGGGGGCGTGTCAGGACTCCACACAGAAATTTAGAGTGTCCTAGTAATTCTCATGGTGGCAGCTGAGTCCCAGGGCCAGAGGGCTATCATCTTATCCCTGGCCAGCCACTCTCAGTACAGATCTGCATAGTCCCTAGGATCCAGGATTAATATAATACCCAGAGGTCCCAGAGGAGAGTAAGTAATAGTTGGGGGCCAGGGCCTGTGGGGCTGGAGGAGGAGAGAATGACACTCACAGGCTGCAAGCCCATAGAAAGAGATGGTGTTGTCAGGATTTAAGCGACATCATACCACTGACATGCCTTTGCCCCGGTCTCTGCATCTGGCTAGCCACTGGTTCTCCACGGAACCCCGCTTCACGCCCCGCTCTCCCTGCCTCCTTAGCGCGCACGCCCTGTTTCCACTGCTGTTCCATTGGCACCATGGCGGTCACGCTCCGTGCCTGGCCACCCAGCGTGACACCCACCCAGTGCTCAGGTTTAGGGCATGAGCTGACTGAGCTAAGGCCATCTGAGGCTCGCCTGACCCTGTGAGGTAGCTTGAGATTGAATGCTGGCTGACCTAGATGGAGATGCCCAGCTGCTCCTGCTAGCTAGCTGGGCTTTGCCAATGTAACTACAGTAGAGCACATCCCTGCCAACTGGAAACCTTGGCTCTGGGGATACGCTCTGAGGCCTGGGAACACCAGAGCTGGGACAGCAGCTTTGTGTCAGGCAGCCACTCCTGGACCACTCCTGGGACTCTCTGGGACAGGTCCTCTGGAATTCAGGAGTCAGGCTGGTGACCGCATTACCTGGGCCAGCATCGCAGGGCTGGGATACCTGGCTAGTGGCTGGCTGGGCGAGGTTGGAAGGCCACACCCGGCTGGGAGGGAAGGTGTGGCTGCACTGTTTTCCGTCCTGTAGCCGCCAGAGTTTCACCTCCTGTCTGAGCAAATGAGCAATTAGGAAGTAGACAGAGCAGGCTCCAGCGGCCTGTGTCTTCACGGGTGTGGAGTCCAGGGAGCAGTCTGCCTTACCACAAGCACTCAAGATCCCCTGGCTGTGTTTGCTGTGGTGCTCAGGAGGGTGCTTGAAAGTCTATGTAGCATCTTGACCCCACAGGAGCACCTAATGGTACCCCATCTGATCCCAGTGAGGAACCTTAAGTCTAAGGCACAGTATGTACACACACATACACACACACACACACACACACACACACACACACACACACACGCATGCATACCTAGGTGCATAGCTGCAGATGCACTCACAAACACGAGACATGCATGTTTACACACACCTGCAGATACATAGGTCTGTGTGAACACGAGTATGCATGCACTTATGTTGTTAGATGTCATGTTACATGTCATGTGCATGTTACACACAGAGATAACATTTAACTTGGCACTTGCATGTGCGCCCATGTACATATACATACAGACATGGCATCTGAACACACATACATAAGTATGAGCACAGGTCAACACATGATGCTGGTTGACATGCTGGACACAGATGCACACAGGTTTATGTGCACAATGTGTGTGTGTATTCGTACACACACNGGGGAGGGGAGAGCTACTGAGCATGGGGAGGAAGGAGGAGTTTGCAGATTGAGTGTTCTTACTAGCCATGGATCCAGGCAGTGAATGGGGCTGCAGGTGGGTGAGCGTGCTTCTAGTGGCCAGTGCCTTCCTTGCTCTCCCGTCCACGTGGTTGGCTAAGGTGAGGGGAGCTGAGGGAGTATGTAGGGTTTCATCCTGGGGCTCGGGGATACGTGTGTCTTGTGACATTCTCACAGCTCTGAGAAGGAGGACTTTAGGTTTCTAAAATCCTGTCCTCCTGCTGCTGCTGCTGCTGCTGCCGCTGCTGCTGACAAACTTTAGGGGCAGCCCTTCTGCACCCTGCCCGGCATGTCCATTCATGTGTTTCTTAGCCAGGTAGGTCTCGCTCCTTGCGGTGTCTATGAACCACCTCCTGTCCTTTCGTGCTGTGGTGGAGCATCCTGATTAGCAGCGGCTTGCATGTCCGTCAGCTCACGGGTTCAGGGCACCATGTTGGGTCTGGTGTTGGCCAAAACCCTTCTAGTCTGTTAGCCCCTGGTTCTGGACTCTCTTTCTTGGTGTCTTGCTTGGCCCCGCCCTACTTCTTTTTCAGGACTTAATTAATTAGCTTGTTGTTAATCAATTTTTGTTAATTAACAAAATAATTAATTAAATCCTGAGCCAGGACCTCACTGTGGAACCACAGCAGGCTTGGGACTTACTGTGTAGACTGGAACCTGCCTGCCTCCTCCCCCAGAGTGTTGAGTTTAAAGGTGTGTACCCTTACATCTGCTACACCTTTTTATTTATTTGCTAATTTGAGGCTTGGCTTCACACTAGCCCTGGCTGGCCTGGGACTACATGTAGACTAAACTAGCAGAACTCACAGAGCTCCCTCTGACTTATGATTAAAGGCCTGTGCTACCACCTATTAATTTTGGAATTTGTTTTTTATCTTTAAATTTTATTTCAGTCAGGGTCTTCTGTAGCCCAGACTGACCTCAAACTACATAGCTAAGGGTGTAGCCCTGAGCTTCTCTTTCTTCTGCCTTCAACCTGGTGGTGCATCGCCACGCCTGGGTTTATGAAGGGCTGGGGATTGAACTCTTGTACATGAGAAGCAAACATTCTACCAATAGAGATAAATACTCAACCCTGAAGGAATGTTTTCTTATTTTAAAAAAAAAAAATGTTCAAGCAGGCTGCACAGTAGAATGTGACCTGCACGACCTTGGATGGTGACCTTGGCAGGTGTTCAGCCTTCTTCTCTGTTCACACCAACATCTGCTTCCATCAGGGGGATCTGAAGAGGGAAGAAGTATCCATGTCCCGTTGTACCTGACCTTCACAGCTGGAACCGTGTGCACGCAAATCAGAGGGCCTCCTTCGTGTCACAGCTCCCTTGTTCTGGTCATCTCCAGTTTCTGTAACACCCAGGGTCTTCTGGGCTTAGACCAGTGCCACCTATGCCTCTGTACCCAGAGGGTGCTTGAGATCAGGGTGGCGTTGCTGTCCTGGCTTTCCTTAGCGGTGAGTGCTCAGTGTTGGAGGGAGTTGATGACCGTGGCTTTAAGAGGATTCCTATGGTTTGGACCCTAGCCACCCACAGCCCCGTTCCTCACTTTGGCAGGAGAATGGGCTCTTACGCGCTGGGGACCAGCACTGTGAACTTGCTCAGCAAAACGCAGAGTTCATAATTGTCTGCTTCCCAGTCACTGCCTCCGTTCTTGGCTTCCTGCTTTCTGGTTGGATCACCCCTTGTGCTTGGCTGCTGTGAATTTCCAGGGTATGACAGGGGTCAGTCCGGCTCCTATTCTATAGAACCACTGCCTATAACTGGAGTCACCTCTTTCTCATTTTGAGCTATAGCAATAATTAAGAAAAATGGTGAGCTGAACTGGTCTAGAATATCCCACTCCTTGGAGAAAGGAGGGGTTCGGGCTATCTTTAGGAAGCTTCTAAATCCATTGGGATCGAGACCAGACAGTCTGTCCTTGAGTACAGGACAGGATAGGGGACTGAATGGAGATGCAGGAAGAGCTGGCCCTGCCCTCTGTGGGAGGAAGGGTGGAGCAGGGGAGGCCTGGCAGGTGGGTAGATGCTGTGCCAGCATTGGGCCCACATCTGGAGACTGTTGTGCTCCTGTCAGCTCCTAGTAACCACACCCAAAGGTGAGGCCGATCTGTGTATCAGGGCAGCTGGTGTGTGACTCAGCGCTCAGCTCTGCATCCTGGGATCCTGGTGTGTGCTGGGCCTCAGGCTTGGCGGGATCCTGGTGTGTGCTGGGCCTCAGGCTCGGCTAGGGCAGGTGAGGACAGGGACCGTGGCCCAAGAGACCCGTGGCCACAAGTCCATCAAAAAAAAAAAAGCCTGGTCTTCTGTTTGCTTGTTTGGACAAATCAGAGTTAATTGCTAGTGTTTCCATGGTAATTAACGGCTTCCTGGTGAGGCAGGAAGAGCTCGGGTTGCCTCCTGGGCTAGCCGTGTCTTTTGTTGTGGCCCCACTACTCCTGCAGAATGGGGCTCTGAGGTTATGTCTTCATGGGTACGAAGGTTAGTATGTGCTCACATACTGTAAGTACGTATGTGAGCACATGCGTGCATTTTCATGTACATTTGTGTATGGCTATGTGCATTTTGTATGTCCACCCATGCATGTGCACCCTTACATGTATTCCCAGGGGCGAGCCCTGTAACCGCAACCCTCTGATGTCTGGTAATATTCCTGGGTTAGCATGTCAGAAGTTGGGAAGTGAGCCCTCTAGGGAAACTGAGACCCTTACTGTTCCTTTCATTTGTGGCATGTCACCAAGCACCTGGCTGTCCCCCTAGCTAGTTATTTGCACCTTGGTGGGTCCATCCATCTTGGTGTCTTCTCTCTGTGGGATCTGTCTGTCTGGCAGCCCCACAAATCTTGGATGCCTTCCATGTCCCTCGGCAGGCAGGCTCAGACAGGATAGACAGTAGAAAGGGATGGAGGGGACCGAGAGCCATCTGGAGCCTCTGTGACCTATAGTCTCGTCCTTTCCTTCTTTTGCAGGTCAGACGGGAACACCAGCAGCCTTGGCATGACATTGTGAAGGTAGCCATTGCTAACTCAGGACTCGGGAACCCCACCCCTTATGGGCTCCAGTCTGTGCTGCTGGCCCCAGCTCTGGGGCTCTGAGAGGTCCCTGCTGCTACCCCACAGCAGCCTGCTGCCATCCATGCATGCCTGTTGCTGAAGGCCTCGGTGGCCCCTGCCCATGAGGATGTGTGGCCCCGTTAGGGGGCTGTTCTTGGCCCTGGTGGTAGTGTTAAGGACCGCGGTGGCATTTGCACCTGTGCCTCGGCTCACCTGGGAACATGGAGGTAAGTGAGTGTGAGCCGTGAGTGTGAACCATGAGTGAGTGTGAGCCGTGAGTGCCAGCAGCTCTGGAGAGTGTGGGGTCCCTGCTTTAGATACTCTGCGGGGTCTGTCAGGGCAGGCTTAAGCTGCTGGGATGTCCGAAGGATGCCGTGTGACCAGGAGGCCCTGGTGGCTGCTTCAGGCCCCACAGCAAGCGCCAAGCTTAGGTTGGACGGTGTACGTAACCTCAGCAGCTCACGGCTCACTTAATGAGGACAACGTCCCAGGTACTTGATTAGCTCAGCCTCAGAGAGGTCTCCAGGTCCGACTTCTAGGATGGGGACACACTGGCTATCCCACATTCCAGGGAGGGAACCGCGTGAAGACAGAGCCAGGAAGCAAAGTGCAATAAGAATGCACATGGACACTCGGGGTGCTGACTTGTAGGCAAATTCAGAACTCACTGATGGCGGAGGGGGCATAATGCTGAGCTCAGCATCACAGCAGGAGCCTTCACACTCAGGAAGTGGAGGCAGGAGGATCGTGAGTTCCAGGCCAGCCTGGGCCATGTAGAGAGACCCTGTCTAAGAAGACCAGTATTGTGTATGTCCTGCCTGTGTTACCATGTTCAAGTGCAGGTGCAAAAATGGCATCACTTGCCTCTGGAAATCATTGGTAATGACTGTAAATTTGTTTTGGAGAGAGATCTGTCCCCCCATCTTCACTTTTTCTTTTTTGAAGGAGGTACCAGGGAAAGAACATAAACCCTGCACACACTAGGCAGATGTTCTGCCAATGAGCATCTCAGCTCCTCGCTCCCGATTTTTTGGTGTTGAGGGTTTCAGAGTAAGGCATGTATTTCATGAGTGAGAAAGTTCTAAGTCATCTGATCTTTCTAAACCTACAGTGGATGGTTAAAGACACATTAAAGAGGTAGAGTGTAAACCAGGTGTCCTAGTCAGGGTTTCCACTGCTGTGAACAGACACCATGGCCAAGGCAACTCTTATAAAGGACACTATTTGATTGGGGCTGGCTTACAGGTTCAGAGGTTCAGTTCATTATCATCAAGGTGAGAGCAGGGCAGCATCCAGGCAGGCATGGCACAGGAGGAGCTGAGAGTTCTACATCTTCATCTGAAGGCAAACAGGAGAAGACTGATTTCCAGGGAGCTAGGAAAGAAGGTCTCAAAGCCCACCCCCACAGTGACACACTTCCTCCAGCAAGGATACCTCTAATAGTGCCACTCCCTGGACCATGCATATTCAAACCACCAACCACACCAGCCAGGTGGTGATGGCACACGCCTTTAATCCCAGCACTTGGGAGGCAGAGGCAGGAGGATTTCTGAGTTCGAGGCCAGCCTGGTCTACAGAGTGAGCGCCAGGACAGCCAGGGCTACACAGAGAAACCCTGTCTCGAAAAAACAAAACAAAACAAAACAAAAAATAAACCACCACAACAAGTGTCTGTGATGTGCTGGAAGGCCAGCATGAGGGGTTTGGAACTCGACAGGACCTGGAGACAGAAAAGGAAATCGGGGTATAGCCTAGGGATGCCTGCCAGCTTCAGGGATCCAGCCGTAGGCTAGCTTCTCTCTTGTTCTTGGTGGAGGCATTGAGGTTACCTGTGTGTGTGTGGAGTGGGGGGGGGGGGTCCTGAGTTCTGCTCAGTGCTGGAACAGGGTGCACGCAGGCTCAGCAGTGACTCCTGGGCTCTTTCTTCCCCCCTCTGCTGCCACAGAGGTAGGTCTGGTGCAGTTTCACGAGCCAGGCATCTTTAACTACTCGGCCTTGCTGATGAGTGAGGACAAAGACACTCTGTATGTGGGCGCCCGGGAAGCCGTCTTTGCAGTGAATGCACTGTCCATCTCTGAGAAGCAACATGAGGTGGGTCCCATGGCTTCCCAGCCATGCCCCTGGAGATGGGGCTGCCTATGCTATCTCCCCATCCCCAGTCTGCATATAGGTCTGGCTCAGGACTCTACCAGGAAACTCAGCGAAGCTGTTTGTATGTCTGATCTGTGTTGAGTAGTAGTCTGTGTGGTCACCTTTAGAAGGAGGAGATTGTAATGGAGGCTGAGAACATCTGAAATTCACTCTAAGCACGTGTCAGACTCTCAAAGGAGAACATTTAGGTTGAGAAGGATCTGAAGAGATGGCTCAGCAGTTAAAGGCTCGTTTTGCCGAGCCTGATGCTCTGAGTTCGATCCCTGCCTCACCCCCAGCACGCGCGCGCGCGCGCACACACACACACACACACACACACACACACACACACGGCCTAGAAAGAGAACAAACTCCCACGAAGTTGTCCCCACACCGCCACTTACACACCATCACACATTCACATCTACACATAATAAAAATGTAATAGAAACCTTTAAGGCTGATTTTAAAAAAGGAACAGATGAAAGCCCTCAGTTTTGGATAGAATTTAATTGGCTGTAGTTTCATTATGTGGGGCTTGGGTGCTGGCCACTTTAAAATTTTCATTTTATTTATTTATTTATTTATTTATTTATTTATTCATTTATTTATTTATTTATTTGAGATGTGGTCTCTCAACCAGCCTGGAGCTTGTTATATAGGCTGGCAGCCAGCAGCAGCCAGCAGCAAGCCACACAGAGCCTGCCATCTCTGCCTCCCCAGTGCACAGTGCCACACCTGGCCTTTTCATATGAATTCTGGGGATCGAATTCAGAGCCTTGTGCTTTCTGGCAGGCACCCACCGAGCCATCCATCTCCCCAGCCCTCTGCTGCCTTGACACAAGTTCAAGGCTGCTGGGTTGGGGATGATGGTCACAGAACATGAGGAAGTCCTAGGGAGGACTCTGGGGTCTCAGTCCCCGCCTGCTCCCTGAATCTCTTCCTAGAGTGTGCTTTGAGCTGTTGTGTGCCTTCTGCTGCTGCTGCTGTTTTATCCAGCAGTTCCTTTGGGGGTGTGGGGGTGGAGGGACTGTGGTGAACCGGCTCTGACACGTTCCTCCCTCACAGGTATATTGGAAGGTCTCTGAAGACAAAAAATCCAAGTGCGCAGAGAAGGGGAAATCAAAGCAGGTAATTGACCTCAAGTACAAAGAACCCATGCACACATTATCGCAGTTATTTGGATCTTTTCCGATAGCAGTCTTCTGCGTGCCTACCTGGCATCACGTGAGTCTGGTGGGCTCGGTCCTGCTGTCTCAATCCCCTGGCATCAAGATTGATGCTCTCAGGCTGGTGTCCTACATCCTCCGCACTGGAGAAGCCTGTTCACACGGCTCGGCATTGTGACTGCAGGATGTTGTTTCTGCTGCCCACCAGTACCTGGTGTAGAAATTGGCCTCCCCTATGTGTTCCTGGCCTTCTTACACATGCACACCAGCTGAGGCCTAAGAGGGTTCGGGGATTTCATGGGATTGGTTGTTGTGGGGTTTTGTTTTGTTTTTTGGGGGTGTTTTGTTTTGTTTTAAGATATCAGTGTGCCCACTCAGGGAGATTGAACCTTGTATCCCTTTTCTCAGGAGCTCTGGGTACCCTCTTGTACCTACCTGGTGCCCCACCAGTATCCCAGGTTGTCCCCGATATTGGTCATTGTGGCTCAGCAATGGCAGAGTTTATCAGCTGTTAGCTGATTTCAGAAACAGAGATTAAAACAACCACTCACAGGTTTTTTTTAAGGTTAAACTTTCTTGGCTAAGTGCTAACTGAACACTTTTAGAGTCTTACTGGTCTCTAACTATGGTGTTAACTCAAGACCTCAGGCAGGCAGGCAGGCAGGCATTCCGATGGGCTCACTGCTGCAGGCAATCTGTGTAGCTGAGTGAGCTGATACTTTGCACCGCCGCATGTGGGGACCCACAGTGACATTGGTACGGAGCCCTCCTGTGAGTGATACCCTGTCCATTTGATGGTTGTGGGAAAAAAGCAACAACAACAACCAAAAAACCCTTTCCCAACTTGAGATAATTTCAGGCTATAGCCCATATAGTCTAAGCACTGTTCTCCTGAAATAGCACATGGGCTCCAAATTGCCGTCTTTGTTTTCCCACTGGGCCCTCAGGGATGCACAGCTGGCTGTACACAGCCTCTCTCTCAGGTCTTGCTAGTCGCTATTTCTAGTTCCGTGCTGGCGGCAAGCGTATAGGGTGGGGTCCCCAGGAAGGCAGAAGGAGCCTGTACAATGTCTGTTTTGGCGATATGGGCCCCCCAAATGAGCGGTGTTTGTTCAGCAAGGGTAAATACATTGCCATCCGTAGTAGGCTCCCCAGTACAATTTGAGGTCAGCTCTGGTTTGGTCTTGGCTTTGCTTGGTCACCAGATAGAGGCTGGCCATCTACTGGGGACAGAGCTAAAGTCATGCCTGGCACCTGCACTGCCTGTGGACCACGGAAATAAAGTTCACGTTGCAGAGCCTGGCTTATGGTACAGTGTGCCCCCTCTATGGGCATAGACAGACCAGCCTGAGCAGAGGAGAGAACAGAGCAGCGAATGACTGGCCTTTACCATGTGGACACGAGGATTCTTTGGTGGGTGCCTGTTAATGGGGGTGTGTGTTTCCCTTGCAGACGGAATGCCTAAACTACATCCGAGTACTGCAGCCGCTAAGTAGCACGTCCCTCTATGTGTGTGGGACCAATGCGTTCCAGCCCATCTGTGACCACCTGGTAAGACCACAACATATTCCAGTATGAAGTGCTCACGTACCAGCCTGGCTAGTGACTAGAGCCAGCCTGTCTCAGTCAGGGTTTCTATTCCTGCACAAAACATCGTGACCAAGAAGCAAGCTGGGGAGGAAAGGGTTTATTCAGCTTACACTTCTGCATGCTGTTCATCACCAAAGGAAGTCAGGACTGGAACTCACACAGGGCAGGAAGCAGGAGCTGATTCAGAGGCCATGGAGGGATGCTGCTTACTGGCTTGCTCAGCTTGCTTTCTTATAGAATCCAAGACTACTAGCCTAGGGATGGCACCACCCACAATGGGCCTTCCCACCCTTGATCACTAATTGAAAAAATGCCTTACAGCTGGATCTCATGGAGGCATTTCCTCAAGGGAGGCTCCTTTCTCTGTGATAACTCCAGCTTGTGTCAAGTTGACACACAAAACCAGCCAGTACACAGCCTCTCCTGTTCTTTCCGAAAACCGTAAGGACTAAGAACCATACAGTCGGATTTCTTACAGCAACAGTAGCCCCGTTCCTCCTGACGAGGGTTCTGTGAGGTCCATGGGATGATCTAAGGTAGCCGTGCTTTCGGAAAAAGAAGAAATACCAAGAGATCAATAGGTACCGAAACATCAAATTGGAGGCACAAGACATCCAGCAGAAATCAAAGAACTCTCATTAAGGGAGCTGGCTGGGGTTCCCGGCAGAGTTCTGGTCAGAGCAAGAGTGTCCATTTGGTTGGGGCTTTTAAATAAAAGAACAAACAGCAGCAGCGAGATGCCGTTGCCTTGGGAGCATCAGGCATCCATCGAGAACTGACTGGGGAAGTCGAGGCAGTCAGCTGGAGCCATCTCTCTATAGCTGAGCTCCCATGGCTGACCTCCCCCGCCACCCCTACCCCCACTCCCCAACCCTCCACCCCACCACTGCAGACACTTCTATATTGTGAGATAAATAACAGTAAGCTCTTCTTTAGATGGTTCACCCCCTAGATGCTCTCAAGGGCGCAGTGTTTCTCAAGGGCACAGTGTTTTTACTCTGGGGTTGTTTGCTCTTCTCTCTGTCACAGAGTCAGGGGCCTTGGAGGACACTGGGAAAACATGCTTGGGTCTGAAATGGAGGAGGGGCAGCCCTGTTGCCAGAATCATTTTCCCCCTTGAGCTCAAATGGCACAAGAAAGCTTACCAATACGATGTGTATTACAAGTCACTTACTTGGCCCTTGCTGTGGCCAAATACTTGGTAAAATAAGTAGCTTAAGGGGAAAAGATTATTGAAGCCACCTCAGCCAAACAGAAGGCAGCATGGGGACAAGTAGTGCTGGCCTGTAAACACCCAGGCACACCACCAGAAACCCGCTTTCACAGTAGGTCTTCTACAACCACTACCTGGAGACAGACCTATGAGCCCACGGGTGACATTTTACAAATAAAACCATAACAAATATGAAAACGTAATAGACCGTTTTCCTCTCTTCTCTGCTGGGCATAGATCCAAATTTTGCACCAAATGCCAAAACCTTGGCTCTTCCCAAGCCTTATACTGTTTATCTGATGGCCACGAGGCTAGGTGTTCAAGGAAAGGTAGCCTGCACCGTGATGGTCTGCTGAGCATGGGGCGAGTGATGCTGTGCAGGGCAGGGCAGATCAGGAGGCAGGAGAGTAGTTCATTGTTCTGCTGCAGCTGGCTGCAGATGACTGGAATCCTGGGTGGGAGGGACTCCTGAAATGAAGAGCTAAACCCTCATTCACCTAAACCCTCAACCAGCTGAAATTTAAAGTTTGTTCCTGGGTAGAGTTCAGTTAGAGGTGTCTTAGTTAGGGTTTTACTGTTGTGAACAGACATCATGACCAATGCAAGTCTTATAAAAGACAACATTTAATCAGGGCTGGCTTACAGGTTCAGAGGTTCAGTCCATTATCATCAAGGTGGGAGCATGGCGGCATCCAGGCAGTGCCTGGTGCAGGCAGAGCTGAGAGTTCTACATCTTCATCTGAAGGCTGCTAGCAGAATACTGGCTTCCAGGCAGCTAGGATGAGGGTCTTATAACCCACACCCACAGTGACACACTTACTCCAACAGGTCCACACCTTCTAATAGTGCCACTCCCTGGGTCGAGCATATAAAAAACCATCACAAGAGGCTTGCCTAGATTGCAAGAGATGTTGGGTTTTGATCCCCAGGACCACACATACACTCACCACATGCCTATACACCATACATACATACATACATACATACATACATACAGCATACATACATACACACACACACACACACAAACTCCCCTGAGTTGGGGATATAACTAGACAGAACAGACTCGTTAGAAATTCTCTTAGGCAGCTAGGTATGGTGAGGCTACCAGGAATCCCCAGCACTTTGGGAAGGCTCCTGAGTGTGAGGTCAGCCTAGGTTAAAAGATATAGCTCAAAAGAAAGAAAAAAAAATCAAGAGAGAATTAGAAACTGAGTATTTGTATAGACGTCTGAGGAGAGAGGCCACTGCACAGGTTTGGCTAAACTGTGTACTGGGGTACAACCAAAATTGCTAGTGTGTGTGTGTGTGTGTGTGTGTGTACACTTGATAAGTGCGGTCCGTGGTTCCCATAGGCCTTTAGAAGCATTTCTCCTAAGAATGGGGACATTTTCCTGCCAACTGGTTTCATCAATGCAAATAAGAAAGCACAGTGATTGCCAGTATCCTCTGCCCCTCCCCCCTCCCCTCCCTCCTCCCCTCCCTCCTCCCCAGTAGCCTCCGGGCATCCCTTCGAGGTGTGACAACAGATGGGTCTTATCAAGTGAGCCACACTGTCACCCCAGCTCACACTTCCTAACCTGACTGGTGGCCTTTATTGTTTTAACTGGCCCGTTGGTCACTGCAGACACTGTGAGGTCCTGTGTGCTTGCTGGCCTCTGGCTTCCAGCCAGCAGTCTCTGGCACAGCTAGGAGCTCCTGACTGTGGTGGGCAGCCCTGCCCCCGACCTCTCCAGTATGTGAAGTGCAAAGTGACAGCCTACTTGGATTGTCTCAGCAGTCCTGGAGTTCTGATGGCTGTCCTGTGGGTGGCTCCTGTCCCTTTACCGGGTTGCATCTGCTGTATTCTTCTGTATGTGTCTAAATGCCTCTCATAAATCCAGAAGTGGAAATTCTTCGCCATCGTTTTGTGGGCACCCCCCCACACACACACACAGTTTGTCACTTGCCGTTGAACTGTGTCTCATTTTTCCCCCACATGAGAACGTGCTGATTCATTATGCATTCATGTTTGGATGGGTCTGATTCTCCTTGTATGGTGTCGGTTTCTTGTTCAGTTTTATTTTTTGTCAGCTTGACGGAAGCTGGACTTCTCTGAGAAGAGGGAAGCACAGTTGAGAGAATAACACCTCCATAAGATAAGAAAGGTCTGTAGGCTAGCCTCTGGGGGTATTTCACATCAGTGGTTGATGTGGGAGGAGCCAGCCCACGGAGGGGTGTATAAGAAAGTAGGCTGAGCAAACCATGAGGAGCAAACCAGTGAGCAGCATCCCTCCATGGCCTCTGCCTCAGTTCCTGAGTCTAGACTGCGGCTGCTTTGAGGTCCTGGCGGGCTTCCCTCATGGCTGGGCTGTAAACTGTGAGCTCAAGTAACCCTTTCCTCAGCAAGTTGCTTGTGGTCACAGCATTTATCACAGCAGTGGAAGGCTAAGGCTAAGGCGTGTGAAGTAGGTTTCCTTGTCAGGTGGAAAGAGGTTATCCCAAGATTGTGTCACCTGCTGACCGTCACGAGCACACTGTGCCAGAAACATGGACAAACACGTTTGTCATGTCCTCGGCCAGTGCCAGAATTTATTCAGTAACAATAAATTCACAATGATTAGCAGTTTTAATAACATCAGGTTATCACTTAATCCTGCTTCGCTTGGTGATCAGGCCGAGCGAGGCAAATGTAGATTCTTTTATTCCAGTCTTTTTGTTTGTTTGTTTGTTTGTTTGTTTGATACCATATTTCTCTGTGTAGCCCTGGCTGTCCTGGAACTTACTTTGTAGACCAGGCTGGCCTCAGACTCAGATCTGCCTGCCTCTGCCTCCCGAGTGCTGGGATTTAAAGCATTCAGCACCATGCCCTGCTCTTACCTGAAATTTATATATATATATATATATATATATATATATATATATATATATATATATATATATATATATATATATATATGTAAATAATTATGAACTGGGTTAACATTTTTTTCTTTTCTTTTTTTTTCTGGGGAGGGGGGGGTTTCGAGACAGGGTTCCTCTGTGTATCTCTGGCTGTCCTGGAATTCACTCTGTAGACCAGACTGGCCTCGAACTCAGAAATCCACCTGCCTCTGCCTCCCAAGTGCTGGGATTAAAGGCATGCGCCACCACCACCCAGCATTTACCTGAATCTTAATTAGTAATGTTAACTGTCCTACCACACAGCACAGAGCAAATATGTGTATATACAATGTATATGGTTATAGAGGAAATACGGGTTAAAGATGCTTGAGGTTTCAGACCTGGACTCAGAGAATCTGCACTGATTTCAAACCAGACCAGTGCTGAGAGGGAGCCGCTGCTGTCAGGTGTTAGAGAGCTAGACGCCTCCAAGAAATGGAAGCTAGAGTCTTCCAAGGCAGAAGGATGTCCCTGGCGTACAAACCAGGTAGCAACTGATAGTTTTGTGTGGGGCTATCCCCATCATAGTGTTGGGTGTCTATCACTTTAAGGGGACCAGGCGAGGACATTATACCTAGGTCTGTTAATTCATAGGCCTGGTTTTCTAGGCCTTTTTCGTACAATGGTGTTCCCTGACACACTCAGCTGGTATGAATTCATCCAATGGTGGCTCCCCGTTCTGTTCCCAGGAATAAACCGTTTATCCACCTGTTTGAGGTGGATGGTACGTGGCAGACGGTGTGGCTTGCAGGTCCACCCAGAGCCTACTCATCCTTTTCTCCAAAGTGGAATCAAAGCTGCTTGTAAAACAGAATCTCCTAAGGCAAGACACGGCCTGGAGACCCCTGTTTTATACAATATGGGGCCGCTTAGAGCCAGGCACAGCCTGATTCCGGCATGACCTGTGTTGTATAGTGAGCTTGCTTTAGTAATCAGGATGGCTCCTCCGGGAGCTGCTGGTGGAGGATGAACGGGGGTGAGGGTTCTGTGGTTTGTTTTCATTGGGTTTGTGTGGCCTGTTTTGTGAGGAGTATAGTATGGTTGGGCAAGCACAGCTGACCCCGCATATCTCAGGCTCTGTCACACATGAGATGTCCTTCAGGGGTCAACGGCCCAGGGTGGGACCCCCATGGGTCAGGGCCCACTTACCCCACACTCTGGTCCTCTGAAGTGAAGGAATCTGTACCTTTAAATGGTGCGGGAACAGGTCCTCCACACCAAGAGGTCAGATAAGTTTTCTTTTTATTTCCTTGTAGAACTTGACATCCTTCAAGTTTCTGGGGAAAAGTGAAGACGGCAAAGGAAGATGCCCCTTCGACCCCGCCCACAGCTACACGTCAGTCATGGTTGGTGAGTCCTGCGTCTGAGGCTCCTTCACTCTCTGAGTTTATGGTGGCACGTGATGTTGCCACCTGGGACACTCAGCTCTTCCCTCCTCAGCCCTGCCTTCCTTGGCGTCATCTAGACACAAGCTCCCTTCAGAGAAGGTGAGCCGCCCGCGCCACAGATGCCTCAGTAAGAGCTTCCCATTCAGGGGAAGACTCGGGCCCCACCCACTGCGGCAGCTCATGGCTTCTGGCTGTCGGTTTTTGTGCACGCCACCTGGATACTTCTATGACGGTGTGCCTCCCACTGCGGTCCTGCGTATCTGAGGCTAGGGGACACACGCTGTCTTACAGATGGTTCCCGTTGGGATCTGTCAGCCAGAGTGAAGGTCCAAGCTTCACTGTCAGTGTACAACATCCAGTGAACTTTGAGATATTCAGTAGTATATTACAAAACAGGCGTCATGTGTGCCACTTCTGCGCAGCCATAGACTGAAGTATGGGTTCTGAGTGTATTAAAGTAGGCGAGGCTGGCCCGTGCTGCCTGGCAGTGTAGGTGTCTACACATCTTTTTTTTTTTTTTAACCTACATTGCTTTTTACTTAGGATGGCTTTCCAGGGTGTCAAATACTGAGGAGTGTGTTTGCCGTTGCTAGACTGACTATGGCAAATAGCTATTACCCTTTAACCTGGAAAAGACACAGTTAAATTTGGTGACTGTGATTGTTCTGATGAAAGATGCTGATGTCAGAAGCTGGAACACACGTCAGAGAAGACGAGGAGCTCGCCCCCCTCCCCCAATCCTATAAAGAATTAATGAGGGGCTGGTGAGATGGCTCAGCGGGTAAGAGCACCCGACTGCTCTTCCGAAGGTGATAAGTTCAAATACCAGCATCCACATGGTGGCTCACAACCATCCGTAACGAGATCTGGCGCCCTCTTCTGGAGTGTCTGAAGACAGCTACCGTGTACTTACATATAATAAATAAAATAAATCTTTAAAAAAAAAAGAATTAATGAGGGTATAAATGAATTATGGTAGCCTGGTATGGGTGTGATAGCCTGGCAGAGGTAGAACTATGAGGCTTGCTTATAGGCCAGCCTGGGCTAATGTCAGAACTTGTGTTAGACAGTCGTCCCTAGTCTCCGGCAGAGGCAGAAGCTCTGACTGGGTCTTCTCTACTCCCTTTCCACCACTGCAGGGGGCGAGCTCTATTCTGGGACATCGTATAATTTCTTGGGCAGTGAACCCATCATCTCTCGAAACTCTTCCCACAGTCCCTTGAGGACCGAGTATGCTATCCCGTGGCTGAACGGTAAGTGTGTGCTGCCAGCCTTGTGGGTCTACCATTTTATCCTTCCTCTAGCTGTCCCCAGGTCACAGGGGGTTGGGGGTGGGTGGCTGCTCATGTCAGATCCTAGGCAGTGCTCTTTGGAGCTGCTCAAGGCCCACGGCAGAGTATCTGTCTTGCTCACTGCTAACAGCACTGTTTAAATCTGCTTCTCCACCATACCCCAGCCCACCCCATAAAAACAAGCAGTTTGGGAGACTTTAATGAAATGAAGCTCTAACGGGAAGTTGAGAATGTAGACACTGAGTTTGGGGTGTCATCTTAGATATGTGGAGTCTCTGGGGTCTGGCCAGGTGGTGTTGAAATGTATCCTTACTGCCAGACAAGCATATCTTCAGTCTGACATCAGGATGTGGATGATGGGGTCTCTTTGTGGGTGTCTTTTTGTGGGGATGCTGACCAGCGATGCTGGGCTTTTTTGAAGCCCCTTGATCTGGAGTCAGACCCTGGGGTCTGAGATACGAGACAGTCAATTTCTCTTTGGGCCTCCTCAGGAGTCTTGAAATTCTTCCAGTGGCTGACGCTGGCTAATTTGGCCCTTGTTTAAATCGGCAGATACTTTAGCATGCCAGACCACCCGCTAACAGGGAGGCCTCACCCGGCTTCCTCTGTGGCTACATTGGTGAAGCTGAGGAGGGTGGCAGGTGCCCTCCAGACACGGAGTTCACAAGTGTGACATGCACACTGTGGATGTCCTAGAAGGGAAGCTTCCAGGCTCTAAGGCTGCACTTGCCAGCCTGCAGCACCCCCGTGGAGCAGGTAGAGAGGTGGCATGGTAGCCCGTGTACAGAAACCATCCTATGGTGTCACTCCACAGAGCCTAGCTTCGTCTTTGCTGACGTGATCCAGAAAAGCCCAGATGGTCCGGAGGGTGAAGATGACAAGGTCTACTTCTTCTTTACGGAGGTGTCCGTGGAGTACGAGTTCGTCTTCAAGTTGATGATCCCGAGAGTTGCCAGGGTGTGCAAGGTGGGTGCTGTCTCCCCTGTTCCCACCCACAGTCCTGCATGATGCCACTCCAAGATACCTCTCTCAGGAAGTGTGGCCATCTCCTATGGGTAGAGACCTCTGTGGTAAATTTAATGTACAGTTGAGGCACAGTAAGAGACTAAACAATGACCAGCGATAAGAGTTCTAGAGGTATGTGCATGGTTTCTCTTGAGACCGAAAGTAGGATTGGGAAGATGGCTAAAATGCTTACCACAAGAACAAAAGGACCAGAATTCAGATCTCCAGAACCTATAGATGCTGAGCAGATCCCCTGCAGGAAAGTGGAGACAGGGGCTCGCTGGAGCAGGCCTGCTAGTGGGACTGTCCTCATCGGCAAGCTCTGAGTTTGATTATGAGACCTTGCCTTGAAGAATAAGGTGGATGGTTCCGACATCAACTTCTGGCCTCCAGATGCACCCACACATGAACACTCATATAGAGACACACCGCACATACACACATACACATACATGAAAGGAAGGGAACTCAAAGGGGAAAAAAATTAGTCAAAGTGAGCACTTGTGATATTTTCAGTGTGTGACTAATCGCAGAAAAGGCAACCACACATACCGGAGCCGGCTTATTTCTCTCCAGCCCAGAGTCGAGTGCAGCTCCTAACTGTCTTTGTTATCTCAGTTGTCGGCTCCCTGAAAATGACTAGGGGGCCCTAGAGCTTTGTCTAGGATTGAGCAGGCAGAGAGGACACAAAAGGAGCTTTTAGTGGATGCTCATGTGTTTGCCCTGGGATGGTCTGCAGGGCCAGTGTCTGTGGTGGGAAGGAGGCCACCCATCACATGCTTATGACTCCTGGGTCACAGCTGGGAATGCTGCAGGAGCCAAGGCCAGTGGCACACTGGGGTGACACAGATGTGGTTGTTTTGGTTGTCATCGCATGTGTTTGGCTCTTTTTGTATTCTGTAATCCTGGCCCACATGGAAGTATTGCTTTGGTTACATAACTTGTCTGCAGCAGTCTTGGGCTAGGCCAGTGGCTGGGGACACATGGACGCCTGCTTCTGTGGTTAGCCATCTGTCCTGCCTCTACCATGTGCTGTCTCTGGAATTCCAGGGCGACCAGGGCGGTCTGCGGACTTTGCAAAAAAAGTGGACCTCCTTCCTAAAGGCCAGGCTGATCTGCTCCAGGCCAGACAGTGGCCTGGTCTTCAACATACTTCAGGATGTGTTTGTGCTGAGGGCCCCGGGCCTCAAGGAGCCTGTGTTCTATGCGGTCTTCACCCCACAACTGTAAGTTCACTTGTGAGTCCCTTGGCTGTTGGGGCCTGGTCACCCTGACAACCCCCTGCCCTCCTGACTCACGGATTCCCCTCCACAGGAACAATGTGGGTCTGTCAGCGGTCTGCGCCTACACGCTGGCCACGGTGGAGGCAGTCTTCTCCCGTGGAAAGTACATGCAGAGCGCCACAGTGGAGCAATCTCACACCAAGTGGGTGCGCTACAATGGCCCAGTGCCCACTCCCCGACCTGGAGCGGTAAGCAGGGTCTCGAGCTCCGGGGAGGGCTCATCTTCTCTTTGGATCTCAAGGCTCCCCAAGCATGAGACCACACAGATCCCAGTGCATCCTGGCAGAGGGTTGAATGGCAAGAGGAATCTGGGTGCTGGGCTGAGTAGCTGCTGGGCCTGGTGTGAACAGTGAAGCTGTTCCTTTCTGTGTTGGGTAACAGGTCTCACTGCCTGCTGCCCGGACGAGAGAGTCTACCACCCGGCTCTTTGTGAGAAGTGGACATTGCACAATGGCAGGCTTGCTTCATTTCCCATTTCCTGCAGACAAAACCTGTTTGTCAGCCTAGGCTGTCTCCTGAGGCAGCCTGTCCACTAGATAACAGGAATCATATTCTTTTCTCCTAGATACAGTAAATTAGTAAAAAAAAATTCTAGGGTTGCCTGCACATTGTTGCCACGTGGTATGGATGGGGGTGGGGGTGGGGTCTTTTGGATAGTGCCCTATCTTGGCTCTTGAAGCTCTCCCAGGACAGACTGTTCTGTGAGTGTCTGGCCCTGATTATTCTCATGTGTGTGCTGTGTTTAGTAAAACATGGAAGCTGGGACCAAAAAAAAAAAATCTTTACGCTTTTTTTCTTTTGTGCTACCCAGAATCTGGCTTTCTCTCCTCGTGTGTGTGTGTGTGTGTGTGTGTGTGTGTGTGTGTGTGTGTGTGTGTGTAACAATATTTAATAAGCTTCCTTTGGCAAACTTTCTTCTCATAGAAAAGCTATGATATGAGTGCTTTTTTTTTTTTTTTTTTTTTTTTTGTATTTCCAAGACAGGGCTTCTCTGTATAGCCCTGGCTGTCCTGGAACTAAATTCACCTGCCTCTGCCTCCCAATCTGACAAGTTTGCTAAGTTTTTTCATTGGCTACTAATTCTTCTACTGATCCTGAGACAATTATGTCCTGTGGCTTTAAAAGCACAGCTCTTGTTTCTGGGGAGGTCACCTTAGCCACTGTTACTCTTTGGAGAAGTGTGACCATGGCCCTCCAGGGCTTCTCTTCTGTGTGCTCAGTTGAAGCTTAGCGGGCACCTGACCACTGTGCTCTTACCCCACAGTGTATTGACAGTGAGGCCCGGGCAGCCAACTACACCAGCTCCTTGAATCTCCCAGACAAAACACTGCAGTTTGTAAAAGACCACCCTTTGATGGACGACTCAGTGACCCCGATAGACAACAGACCCAAGCTGATCAAAAAAGATGTAAACTACACCCAGATAGTGGTAGACAGGACCCAGGCCCTGGATGGGACTTTCTACGACGTCATGTTCATCAGCACAGGTGGGTTCCTTGGTAAGATTGGGAAATTCACTTTCAGCCATTCATGGGTAGATTTGGTATCTCCGGGTGCCGGGAAGGTTTGTGAGAGCAGAAAAGGATTACTGAGGTATCACAGCACCTGGGATTATGAGTCTCTGTGACCATCAGGCACCTGGGGCACTGGTTAGTAATGCAAGTCCCAACCCTTACCTGGGCTGGAGTGGAATTAAATAATCCCTGCTGTCGTGGGACCGGCCTGGTATTTCCTAATTGGTAGTGGGAGATTCCGCCCCTCTCCTAGGAGCCAGGTTCTGTCCTGCCCTGAGCTGCCTTTGGAGCTGCAACTCTCTCTCGAATAAGTCTTCTGGGATGGGGATGGAAAGTTGGAGCGTGGCAGCTGCCAGAGCCCCAAGGGCTACCCTTAGAACTTCCTAGATGACTTGAACATTTTGCCCTCGCCTGCCTGTCAGGGCCCCTAACCTCCCCTGGAAGACCACCAGTAAAGTGCAATGTCCACCTTACACTGAATGTGGCTCAGGTGTCAGGGTGTGACCTTGTTGGTGAAGGTCATTGGAATCCACTATAGGACAGGGTTGTCCTCTTCTGAGGGCCCCGTTGAGGGGATGGCTTGAGTTATCCACCAGTGTGAGTGGTTGCCGTCAAGGCTGGAGTCTCTCTCCTAGTTTCATTTCTGTTGCTGTGCTCAAACGCCCTGGCAGAAGCAGCCTAGGGAAAGGGGGTTTGTTTGACTTAAGTTGTAGAATATCTTCCAACATTTCAGGGAAGTCAGGGTGAGAACTTACGCAGCTAGCGCATCATATTATTTATAGTCAAGAGCAGAGAGAAACGAATGTATCCAGGCTGTCTGCTCACTGCGTTGCTTGCTCGGTTGCCTATGCCTAGCTAGCTAGCTTTCTTCACTTAACATTGTCCACGGGATGGTGTCTTCCACAGTGGGTCAGGTCTTCCCACCTCAGTCAACAATCAGGACAGTCCTCTACAGACACTTAAGCAGGCCAGACGGATCTAGGCTGTTCCTCAGTTGATGCTCTTTCCAGATGATCCCAGGTCACACTAAGTTGACACTTAAAACTAGCCAGGGTGCCACCCTGGGCCTGTCCCTCTAGGGCCTCCTTGCTCACCTGTGTTCTGACCTTGCAGACCGGGGAGCTCTGCATAAAGCCGTCATCCTCACAAAAGAGGTGCACGTCGTCGAGGAGACCCAACTCTTCCGGGACTCTGAACCGGTCCTAACTCTGCTGCTATCGTCAAAGAAGGTAATGTGGGTTTATTTGTTTGCTTGTTTGGTTGTTTGGTTGTTTGGTTTGGGGGGGGGCAGGTCCAGGTGCTTGTCTCGTAGCTTCTCTGTGGCTAGGACTGGCTAGGATGGGTCTCTCAAGGCTTGGCAGCCTCTGGCCCAGGTGAACTTGCCTTACACAGCATGGGATCTGAGGCTTGGGAGGAGGCATGGGGGAGCCAGGGGAATGTACTAAGAAACTGGAGCTTTTGGGAGGTCCCTAACCTGGGGAAATGTCTGTGCCTTGAGCCTGGAAAAAAAATGCATATTGTGCTGGTGGGACACGACACTTTTGCTAATTTGTAAGGAGAAATAACAGGTCACCCTCTAGAGCTCCTGCTAGATGCCCTGTGCATCGGGCAGCCTTTGCAGAGGCCTCAGTCATGGGTGCTCAGCTCTGCACTGTGGCTCCCACGAGCCACGGAAACACATAGATGACCAAACCTGCCCTTGAAGCCAAGCTATGTGTTGCCCGAAGCTTTCATAAAAAGCTCCAGCCAGATGGTAGTGCAGACCTTTGATCTTCACTTGGGAGGTGAAGGCAGGTAGATCTTTGTGAGTTCAAGGACATCCTGGTCTACACAGTGTGTTCCAGGCCAGCCTGAACTATGTAGGGAGACCCTGTCTCAAATATCAATCAATCAATCATCAATATCTTTTAAGCCCCTGAGTGGGGTGCAGTGTGGTTCATACCTCTAGTTCCAGAGCTTAGAACACGGAGGCAGGAAGATCAGGAGTTCAAGGCTAGGCTTAGCCATAGAGCAAAGTCAAGGCCAGCTGGAACTAAGTGAGACCCCATTGCAAAAAATAAAACAGGGTATATAGGAGTGCATAGAAATGGCTTGGGTGGGGCTGGAGAGATGGCTCCGTGGTTAAGAGCACTGACTGCTCTTCCAGAGGTTCTGAGTTCGATTCCTAGCAACCACATGGTGGTTCACAACCATCTGGAATGGGGTCCAATGCACTCTTCTGGTGTCTGAAGACAGCAACAGAGCAACAGTATACTCTATAAAAATAAATCTTAAAAAAAAAAAAAAAAAAAAAAAAAGCCGGGCGTGATGTCGCACACCTTTAATCCCAGCACTCGGGAGGCAGAGGCGGGCGGATTTCTGAGTTCGAGGCCAGCCTGGTCTACAAAGTGAGTTCCAGGACAGCCAGGGCTACACAGAGAAACCCTGTCTCGAAAAACCAAAAAAGAGAAGAACTGGCCTGGGTGCTGGGCTTGGTCTGCTGGCTGGAACTTGTTCCTTTTCCACTGGCCTTGGGAAGATGTGGCCACCACATTTTACATCTAGGATAGAAGAAGGGGGGTTCAGAATGTGGGATGTCTCCAAATCCTGACTGTGCTGCATGCAGTCATGTGACCCTGGACATCATTGTATGATCCTCATAAGGCGATCTCTCTGTGTGTAAGCTTTTCATTAATGTGACTGTTAAGAGGACATGTGAGCCTCCTAAGTGCTGAGTTCTGGCTTTGAGCAGCACAGAATCCAGGGAAAGCTAGGAGCAGGATCAGCGGCCACCTGCCCAGCCTCATAGCTAGGACTCTGCTGTACTTCACTGAGCAGATGGGTCCAGGGTCACACTTTTGGCTTCAAGTGCCAGTGCTAGCCTCTTGCCTCTACCCTTGTCTCTGATGCCTGGCTCTGGGACTCTGCTGAACTCTGTGGCCTGGTGTTACTGTCCCTGTGGACTGCACATCTGTAGGCCCCATGTTTGCGATTCAGTTCTCTTTAGGTAGCTGGCCACGGCAGATACCAAGGGTTCATCAGTCTCACTTACCCGTGTGCTGGTCTCCTGCTAGCACCAGGTGCGATGCTCTCCGTGGCTTGCAGCCAGTAACGTGGCACGCTCCTGTCCTGGAAGTCAGAGACTTGCAGGCGCTAAGCTCTGTGTGGTTACACGGGGGCCGCCATGGCGTATTTTTTTTGTCTCTTTGCTCACAGATGCAGGCAATTAGAAAGCACACGGCAGGGTCTCTTGCCGAGTTTGTTGGCCTTCCGTTTGTTCTTTGCACTATGTTGATAGGCGTGGTCACATTGGCAGGCTGGACTCAGAAATGACTGATAAGGACGTGTCCTTATCACAGGTACCTACTGTCTGGCACAAGACAAGACTGGCATTTAAAGGTTGTGCCCTGTGGATTCCAGCTGTAGTGCTGTGTTACTTACAGAGTCCAGGAGAGCAGTGGGGGTGTCGCATGAGGAGTGGGGAGCAACTGGAGAGTCCTTTTATGTGGATTTTCTCAAGACACAAATGAAAGTCTCTTCACCCCAGATAGAGCACCAAGGATAGACCTGTCGAGCTCAGTGAGCCAGTGAGTTTTGGGGAGGTAGCTACAGGGAAGGAACAAGGGATTATTTACAAGCTCGTGGGTGGCTCAGAGGCAGCTGCATCCATAGATCTCCCTGCACAGCTAGTAGGCAGCTCGGCAGGGCAGTCTCCTCTCTACTGCAGTTGTGTCCTGCTTATATAACCCTGGGGCAGCGGGGACTTGTGAATCTTAAACCTTATCAGGCTTCCTAAACTTCCTTCACTTTGAGTCTTGTGAGCCTCCTCGGCCCTCCAGGAGGATGTGTTTCATTGGGCAGACACAGGAACAGAATCGTCTCTTCTGGGAAGAGAAGCTGCTACTGGAGGGCAGTGTGCTTCGCCCCAGATACGGAAGGGTGGCGTCAGATCCCAGGCCCTGCGATTCCTCGGGTGGTGTTTGAATCCTCCTGGGACAGGGGACACCCTGCATTTCCATACAAGATTTGTGTCTTAATGTGCTTTTCTGTCACTGCGATAAACCACTCTGACCAAAAGAGCAGCTTGGGGGAGGAAAACATTTCTTTTGGCTTATACTTCCAGGTTGTAGTCATTGAGGGAAGCCAGGGCAGGAGCTGAAGCAGAGACTGGAGGAAAACGGAATATCGGCTTGCCCGCTGGCTTCTGCTTAGCTGCTATCTTATAAAGTCTAGGACTGTCAGGGGTGGCCTCACTAATTACTTAGCAAATAAGAAAATGCCCCAAAGGCTGGGCGGTAGTGGTGCACACTTTTAATCCCAGCACTTGGGAGGGAGAGGCAGGAGGATTTCAGAGTTTGAGGCCAGCCTGGTCTACAGAGTGAGTTCCAGGACAACCAGAGCTACACGGAGAAACCTTGTCTCAGAAAAAAGAAAAAGAAAGAAAGAGAGAGAGAGAGAAAAGAAAAGAAAAGAAAAGAGAAAAGAAAATGCCCATGGACATGTCCACAGGCCAATCTGATGTAGGCAGTTCCTCAGCTGCAGTTGTCTGCCCCCCAAGTGTGTCAAGGTGACAATGAAAACCCATCAGGACGCTGTCATTTAGGTCTTGGTGGTCAGGCCTTGTGGCCTATTCTGAGTCAGCGAGTCCTTCCCTCCATGCAGTGTTTGACTGTGCTGTCTTCCCAGGAGCTGGTGGAGAAGCTAGCAGCCCCTCCCAGTGCCTGAGTCCTTACACTTGCCGTCCTTCTCTCATGCACAGGGGAAGAAGTTTGTCTATGCAGGCTCCAACTCTGGGGTGGTCCAAACGCCCCTGGCTTTCTGCGGGAAGCACGATAGCTGTGAAGACTGTGTTCTAGCACGGGATCCCTACTGCGCCTGGAGCCCAGCCATCAAGGCCTGTGTTACCCTGCACCAGGAAGAGGCCTCCAGCAGGTATGCCTAAGGATGGGGCTGTGTGCCTGTGCCCCTGTGCCCCATGCACAAGCCAGAGAGTAATGTGCTCCTGCTGTCTTCTAGGGGCTGGATTCAGGACATGAGCGGCGACACGTCCTCGTGCCTAGGTGAGCAGATCTCCTTTGCTTCCCACCCCTGGGTTGGCAAAGTTCCCGGGGCATCAGTTCCCTGGTGTCCCTGTGCGATCTGTCTTCCTTTCTCCTCTCCAAACAGAAGTTAAGTGTCACACAGCAGACCTGTGACCTCTCCTTGTGGTGGACCTGTGATCTTTCTCTGTCCCTTTGGTTACAGAAAGAGGGCTCAAAGCCACACAGGGTGTATTGGTTCACTGGAAAGCACACCCTGGCCCATACCAAGCTCCTCTGTTCTGCTTAGCTGGGCCCCGTAGACAAAACCCAAGCCTGCTAGGAATGAGAAAGAAGGAGCCCTTGGGTATGGCCAGATAGCCCTAGGCTAAAAACAGTAGTCAGGAACAGTGTGGAACAGTGTCCTGCTTCAAGGAGAAAATCTTACACTAGAAAGTAGTACCTTAAGGCTAGGGAGATGGCTCAGTTGGTAGAATCTGAGTTCAATCCCCGGAACCCATGTAACAGCTGGGCATTGGTGGTTCATGCTTGTGATCCCAGCCCCAAGGAGGGTGAGGCAGGTGGATCCCTGGAGCTTGCTGGCCTCACAGAGCCTAGCCGACTTGGCAAGTACCAGACAAATGAGAGACTCCGTCACAGAAAAAGACAAAGAGGAGTAACTGCTATCTGAGAATAAGACTCAGATTTCTGGCCTCTTTCTATATAAACACACACACACACACACACACACACACACAGAGACACACACACAGAAAATGGCATCAGATTGCCTTCAGGCTATATGTATAAATGTCACACAAATTTCATGTGAAGCCTTCGGTCCCCTTCCAAAGATAGTTGTCTCATTTTATATATGCAAATATTTCCAAGCCCAAAGCATTTTCCATCTCCCGTATTTCAGACAAAAGACAAGTTGTTAGTTCTGGTGTCCTCTTGGGGCGCCCCCTGCTAATGGCTGGCCGTCAGGAAATGGTTGTGACCAGAAGTAGGCATAGAATCTTGCCAGGATTCTAGTCTACCTTTCCAGCCCTGTGCCCCCTTCTCTGACTGGCCACATCAGAGTAAGAAGAAGGTCCCTGGTGGCTAGCTGGCCTGCTTTAGCCGTTAGCAGAAGTATTTGTCAGCTGACTGGGTGCCACTGTAAGTGAGGGAGCTAAGCCATGCCCAGCCCTTCCTCAGCCTGCTGACATTTCTCCAGGGCCATGGTAAGAACAGAATTTCTCAGACCTGTCGCCAGTTCCTTCTGTGTGTGGAAGGGGGATGGGGCGGGGGGCTGCTCTAGGCTCACAGATGTCTTTACTTGGTCCTGAAGATTGCACCCCTCTCCAGCGGGTGGAAGTCTCATGCCGTCCTGTAGGTATTAACCTGTTTTTTGAAAGCAGTCGAGCGGTCAGGAGGAGTTGTTGATGGTGAGCACGTTTATTTTGATGTTCCAGATAAAAGTAAAGAAAGTTTCCACAAGCATTTTTTCAAGCACGGCGGCACAGCAGAACTCAAATGTTTCCAAAAGTCCAACCTTGCCCGGGTGGTGTGGAAGTTCCAGAACGGCGAGTTGAAGGCCGTGAGTCCCAAGTACGGCTTTGTGGGCAGGAAGCACCTGCTTATCTTCAACTTGTCGGATGGAGACAGCGGCGTGTACCAGTGCCTGTCAGAGGAAAGGGTGAGGAATAAAACGGTCTCCCAGCTGCTGGCCAAGCACGTTCTGGAAGTGAAGATGGTACCTCGGACCCCCCCATCACCTACCTCAGAGGATGCTCAGACAGAAGGTAGTAGGATCACATCCAAAATGCCGGTCGCATCTACCCAGGGGTCCTCTCCCCCTACCCCAGCTCTGTGGGCAACCTCCCCCAGAGCCGCCACCCTACCTCCCAAGTCCTCCTCCACCGGCACGTCCTGTGAACCAAAGATGGTCATCAACACGGTCCCCCAGCTCCACTCGGAGAAGACGGTGTATCTCAAGTCCAGCGACAACCGCCTACTCATGTCTCTCCTCCTCTTCATCTTTGTCCTCTTCCTCTGCCTCTTTTCCTACAACTGCTACAAGGGCTACCTGCCCGGACAATGCTTAAAATTCCGCTCAGCCCTGCTGCTTGGGAAGAAAACACCCAAGTCAGACTTCTCTGACCTGGAGCAGAGTGTGAAGGAGACACTGGTCGAGCCCGGGAGCTTCTCCCAGCAGAACGGCGACCACCCCAAGCCAGCCCTGGATACGGGCTATGAAACGGAGCAAGACACCATCACCAGCAAAGTCCCCACGGATCGTGAGGACTCGCAACGGATCGATGAACTCTCTGCCCGGGACAAACCGTTTGATGTCAAGTGTGAACTGAAGTTTGCAGATTCGGATGCTGACGGGGACTGAGGCCAGTGTGTCCCAGCCCGTGCCCCTCTGTCTTCGTGGAGAGTGTTGTGTTGAGCCCATTCAGTAGCCGAGTCTTGTCACTCTATGCCAACCTCAGTCCCGTGTCCCTTTTTCTCTTTGTCCTTTTGGGAAGCAATTATCTATTCCAGTCTCAAGTCCTGCAGTTGCTGGAGCGCTTATGCACCTGAGTCCTTCGTGTCCTGGGGGAGAGATGGCCACCTCCATGGGCTGAGAAGAGCCATCCCTTCCTCTTCCGATTCTCCTAGCAGCCACTCAGAGATAATTTAATTCCAGATTGGAAATGACCTTTTAGTTTATCAGATTGGTAACTTCCCTCCTGCTGTCCAGATGGCACGGACATTTTTCTTTCACTTAATTATTATTATTTTTCTTTTTTTTAGGATTTTCGTTCCTATTGTGTTGATGTCTTAGGTCATTTTCTTTTTTTTTTTCTTTTTCTTTTTTTTTTTTATTACCAGAAGAGATGTTTTAATATTCATGAGAAGAGGAACATTTTCTAGATTTTTTTTGTTATATATTGAGATATAAAATATGGCTATGTTGCTTAAGATTCTCAGGGATAGACTTATTTTTGTTAAATTCATTCTTTCCTGCTGTTAGGAACGTAGGCCTAAAACTGCCTCTTGAGCTCACTCACCCTTTCGTTTTGGTAGGGTTTTTTGTTGTTGTTGTTATTGTTTCTAGTTTTTAATCTTATTCATTTTGAAGGATTTTTCTTTGAACTTTTAAAATTTTTATTTTTTCCTGCCATACATCTACAAGGTGGGTTTTGAGTGAGGGCAGGTGGCCCAGTGGCTTTGGGTGGCGACTGAGCTGGTCCCACGAGGGGAGGAGGGTTTATATACCCCATGACCCTGCTGCTTCTTGGCACCTCCTGCCCTGATGGGTGGCGTCGTCATGAGGATCACATCCAGTCTCTCCTTGCTTCCATCTCTCACCACTGCCCTTGGACTTCCGCCTTTGACTGTCCACGAAAGACAGAAATGGGTTGGGTAGGTGGGCTCCCAACCTCGGATGGTGATCGCAATGTCCTGTGTGGGCGGCCACTCCTGCAGCCTGACTCTCCTGCAGCCTGACTCTCCTGCCGGTGTCTTTCAGGATGTCAACGGGTGGTACGATTCCGACATTTGTTTCTCGCTCACCGTGTGTGGAACACTCATTCCATGTAGAGGGTGACGAACTCTGGATCCCCCCCTCCCCCGTGCCGTGTAGGCACTCATCTTCTGCATGACATGATCTACCATTCGGTGTAAACATTTGTGTTTATAAGATTTACTTTGTTTTTATTTTTCTACTTGGAACTGTACACATTTGAAAAGTACCCAAATAAACCAGAAGCTTTATCGTTGACTGGGCCAGCCTTTGCCTTAGTGTGGAGGCTGTGGCGGGCGCCCTCCTGTCCCTCTGAGACAGCCCTGGGTGGGGGGTGGTCCTGGGATCTTGTCTGTTCTCATCCCATGTGTCCGGTTTCTTGCTTTCCCTTCTCCGTCATGGGAATGTTTCTGACGACTTCTTCCTCAGTGCCTTCTTTTGTGTCCTCTGTCTCACAGCTTCATCTCCTAAGTCCTTCCCTCCTCCTGGCTCCTCTCTATCCTGTCTGGGCCCTGACTCATCTTCTCCCAGAAGCCCTTGGCCGGCCTTGGCCTCGGGGCCCAACAGCCGTAAGCAGGTCACCTTACTGCCACCCTTCCTGAGTGACCAGGCGCAGAAGGTGCAGGCGCTGGGGACCTTCTACCTCTTCTGCCAGGCCACAGGTGAGTTGAGGGGCCTGAGTGTCCACGCTGTCCCCTCGCTCTGCCCCTGCTCCTCACTGCTCCCCTAGATGTGCCTGAGGTTCAGCTATCTGTGCTCTCCTCCCCGTTGATCCCGCTTTAAACTGTCACCCGTGTGAAGCTGTTGCTAGGGCTACCGCAGGGGTCATCCAGCATCTTGCTGTAAAGGTACAGGTATTGGGTCTTCTGAGCTTGTAGGCTGCTGTGCCCAATGTTGTATGTCAGAAAACGGGACCTACAGGGCAGCAGAGAACCAGATGAGACCACGGTTTGCTAACCTGGGTTAGGTAGGGGATTCAAGGCCAGCCCAGTCAACTCCCTGTCTTGGAGTTTTAAAATAGGAATCAGGATACATCCAATGGTAGAATGTGTGACTAATGTGTACAAGGTCCCAACCACAGCATAAATAAATACATAAATGAGGCATAAAATCCATAAGGTGGAGGTTTTCTCCCTGTACTGGAGAATATCACATAAGGACATGTACTCTTGAAAGACAGTAGTTTACCAAAACCATTCTTTAGCTCAGAAATACCTGTAGCCCCCGTCTTTCCCTGTGGGCTTTGGCCTTTGCACAGAAGTGAGGAATAGAGTTGATTTCAAGGCAAAGCAAATCCAGTTTACCTTAAAATTGCTTTTTAATTATCGAAGCTATGGAGATCTTGAAAGTGCTATGTGTTTTGTTAAATTAGCTCTGGGATTCCAGGGGCCTGTGTTGTCTGCTGTGAATGCAACTTGCCGTTGGCAGCTGGAGGCCCCGCGGAGGCTGTGGGGGGTGGGCAGAGGTTGCTGCGGGCCTACGTACCGTGACATGTCATCAGTGAATACATGGGGCGCGATGGCCTTTATGAGTTGCTGTCTTAACTCTGGCTGCCCAGGCTGCTGCCCCTGGGCACACACCTCACACCTTTATATATGAGTGTATAAAGGGGCAGAAGAGATGCCCTGAAGCCAGAGTCACCCGTGTTTGTACATCACCTGGTGTAGATGCTGAGGACTGAACATGGATCCTCTGTGAGAGAAGCCGGTGCTCTTAACTGCTGAGCCATCTCAGCACGTCGCTAAGGGGCAAGCCATCACATCTGGGGGAGTGTTTTCCGTCCCCGGTAATATTAGCAAGGCTTTCACAGGTATGGGTCCTCCGGTGTGGAAGGTAAATGGCTAGGGCCTTAAGGAAGATAAGACTTCATTGTTAAATGCATAGAAACTACAACATCGGGCATGTTAACAAGGAGAACTTTGAAGCAGGGAGTTGTTTGCTAAGGAGATGGGGAACCTAGGAGTGAGACAGGAAGGTGGGCTTCTCCAGAGACTGCTACAAGAAGCCACCAGCACGGGCAGTAGCAAAATAAAACCTAACTCACTCTTGCCAGGCCTCTGAGGTTGGGCATGACCTGCATCTACCCTTGCTGGCAACACCTCTACTTCAGAACTCCTGAGGTACCGAGAGAGACGGCAGATGTGCTTTTCGAACTTTTTAGTGACCTAAGGGAACACCGGAAGCCAAGGACTGAGACGCCATTAGCTGGGGACTGTGGGGAGGGACCAGAAGTGTGCAGGGTGTGAGTAGACACTGACATGGAAGTGAGTTCCTTTCGTGCCCCTCAGAGTAGACTGAGCGCAGGCTGGGGAGACAGCTCAGTGATTAAGGTCCTGGCTGTGGGAGTGTAAGGACTGGGGTTCTCATCCCCAGACCCCCACCTAAGTGCTGGGTAGGCTTGGTGACACCCACCTCTAATTCCAACTTTAGAAAGTGGTGATGGGATCCCCAGAGCATGCTAGCTGGCAAGGTGAGCCATTTAGCAGTGTTCTGGGTTTGACAGACCCTGTCGCCTCAGGCCTTTGCATGCATCTACACACACATACACACACACACACACACACACACACACAAACGCAACATGTCTCTGTCTTGAGTAGACATGGGACCAAACCGTTACCCTCCCTTACCGACTTTCTCCTGTCCTTTTTTCCACAAACATTTGACCACACCCGGGGCCTTTCTTTTCAGTCCTGTCCTCCACCAAGACAAGGCAGTTTTAGGGAAAGGCACCCCCAGCTTGGTGATGGCTGGGCCGGCTTTGGTGGTGTGAGCGTGCCAAGGCCTCTGCTATCTCTGAGCAGGTGGCAGGTTGGGTTGGAGTCAGCAGATAATCTTATCTGAAGCAGAGGCCATGTGGCTTTGAACTAAATTCCCTGTAACCTTTCTACAAAAAGCAGTGTATGCTCGAGGTCTGTCTCTGAGGTCTTCTGAGGAGACCAAAGCAGCTGTCCCAGGTGAGACCGCAGTTGGCTCTCCTAGCCCAACGACATGGGCAGAGCAAGTTGGGAGCCTTGACCTGGGTTTTTCTCTCTCCTAAAACAGCAGTTTGTATGATTGCTGTGAGTGGCTTGGGGCTAGCTGATTAAAGGCCTAGTGAGCCGTTTTTAGAACACAAGACTTAAAGAGAGGGTGAACAGGGACTCTTCAGTCCTTGGCATGTGTCCTGGTGTCTGCTCTGGCTCTGTTGGTGACTCTGAGCTATCTTGGGGGAGCCTCACCTCTCTAGAGGGTTCGTCAGAGGTCAGATAGACAGCAAGGCTTGTACTCAGGACTAGTCTGCCCACTCCCGCTCCCACCCAGGGCCTCCATGTCATCCAGGTTGGATGAGTGTTTACCTAGGGTATGAGGCAGTTTAGACACCCTGTTCTGCATACCCAAGTGAGATGACCAGGGAAGGTAGCATCAGGAGACAAGAGAGCTGCCCTAAGCGTGGCTGCGGGGAAGGTCAGGCTGCCTACAGCCTAGAGCTTGCAGGAACTCCTGTTTAGTTCCGGGAAATACAGCAGGATTGGGCACTGACTTCCTCCAGTCTCTGTGCCTAGGTCTGCAGCCCAGCACTGAGGTCCTGCCATACCCAGCCAGGTGGGTGGGGAACTGGAGCAGTTGCACTGTCTGACCTTACACTGCAGTTACTTCTCTGGTGTGCTGGCATCACTAGTAGGTGCATAATTATTCTGTCCTGCTGCCAGCTGCCATGGGTTGGCATATGTACAGCATATGCCATGCCACACACACCACACTGTGACATATACTACACCATACCACACATACCACATATACCAGGCATCACACATAACCCCTACCACATACTCTCCACTATACATACCCCCAGCACCATACATATAACTACCCACTGCACACACAATGCGTTTATCCCACATCACACATAACTCCCAGTACCACACGCCACACATTACCACATCTTACATGCCACACACCCTGCACCACATATACCGTATCACACCATACATGCTTCCTAAGTGTACCACATATATAACATCACATATACCACATACACACTCCATTACCATATACCATGCTACAATACACATACATGTACACACTACATACTCAGTCCATAAACACTATACACATCACACAAACCCCATGTGTATCACACAGCACACTTAACAAATGGTGCACACACAAACCACATAGCACACAGCCACACCACCACCACATCTCACCTATACCAAATACCTACATCACAAGTCACCCACACTGTAAAAGAACCACTCAATGCCATGTATGCACAAACCCTATAAACTTAAGACACTTACTTCGGGTGCTTTACGAACAGCATAAGCAAATTGCTTTTACCAAGCGAGGTTCCTAACCAAGCACCTGTACATTCTTGGGTCCCCTCATTTAGCCCCTGTTTGGGGTATGGGTATTGGGGACTATAAAAGCTGCTTCCTCTCCGGGGCCTCCTGGGTTCTGGGCAGCTTCAGGCTCTGGGCTCATAGAGACTTTTGGGGTTCCTTTCTCCTCTCTCCTAATGGAGGCCTCTGTGGTGGCCAGGTGGGCGGGGCTGGAGAAAGTGGAGTCCCTGGTACCTCTCTTTCTCAAGGAGGGCAGGGGCACTCCAGAAAGTGGTTTCCCATATCCATGACCTTTAAGAGTGTCCTCAGTCATTGGGGCTCTTCCTCATTCTGGTCCTTCAGGGGGTGGGTGTGTTAAAGATCACATGACCCTTATCGTGAGACACAGAGCTGGGTGGGGTATGCCTCGGGTTCCTGCTGCTTCAATTTACCAATCCATCATAAATGCAGACGATGATGTCTTGAGAACATCAGCCTCAGCCTTGTTTCAGTTCACAGTCCTAGGAAGCCACTGATGGCTACATTGTCATCTCAAGACCTCCAGGTGCGGTCTCAATTACCTGCAAGATGAGGTGTCTGGGGGTGGAGACGGAGAAAGGGCCTCGAGCTTAGCTTCCCCTCACAGGTAACAGACATGCTTGTACTTGATCTAAATTCCAGGCTGGCCAGGGCCAAATAAGATGCCTTCTGAGCTAGCAGCTGCCTAGACTAATGGCATGTGACCGCTGGGGGAACTCATGAAATCTGAGGCTACAGTAGGAGAGAAGTTTCTAGAAGCTGAGGGAAGCTTTGAAAGAGCCCATGTGGCCAGAGTGCAGGCTTTGGGGGAGTGTCCAGCCCATGGGAATAGGTGGGTCAGAATCCTTCCCAGAAGGCTTAGTAGCCACTAACTTGATGTCAGGAAGAGCCCAGCCTGTGTGGATGACTAAATACCTGACAAAAGTGAGTCAAGGGGAAGTTTTAATTATGGTTCACAGTCTGAGTCCACGAGGAATGCAGCAGGAGCCTGCACCTATAGTCAGGAAGCAGTGATGTATGTTGTTTCTCAGCTTGTGCTTCAACATCCCCTCCTCCGGGGGCATCACTGTGTAGCTTTGGCTGGCCTGGAACTATCTAGACTACCATGTCTTCTAACTCCCAGAAATCCTCCTGACTCTGCTTCCTGAATGCTAGGATTAATGGCATGTGCCAGCCCCCACGGCCAGCCTCACAGGCATGCCTAGAGGCACATCTCCTAGGTGATTTTAGAGTGTGTCAAGCTGACAATATCTACCATCACAGGAAGGTATTTGAGGCAGGTGGCACAAGACAGAAACAACTGTTAGCTTCAGTGAACACCTAGCTGGGTTATGGGTGAAAGAACTCTGGGAACCCTGTGGGTGGGACATGCTTGGGCAACTGTGACGCGTAGGTCCAGTTCTGGGTCCACCACCCACTGCCAGATGGCACAGTACTGAGGGGGTGGCACTGCCCGCTGCTTTTAACGCTCCTTCTCCCTCTCTTTGATTTCTGCATTCAGAAGGAATTGGATAGTTAAAGAACCAACAGAGAGTAAGTACCTTTTCACCTCTCTCGTGGTTTACAGTGATGCCACATTTAAGTTTACAGGTGCTGTGATGTGGGGTTTGTGGCCAATGTGACCTACATGTTTCCACCCCTCACCACAAAGTTGATCTACAAACAAACAACAAAAGACTGGAGTTAGTGTCTCATGTCCGTTCCTTGGTTGTAACACCTCAAGAGTTCTTCCAGTTGGATTGTAGATTGATGCTTACCTGCAGAGGAATGGCTAAGACAATATGGTTCCATGAAAGGCATTGAGTCCTACGCAAAGGAAGCGCTTGGCCCTAAGATCTGCAGGTAACACCCAGGATCCTACCAGATATGAATCCGAATCCACAGAGCTGCACCTGTCCTGGATCTACACAGGCTCTGTTGTGTCATTGTTCCTTAAACAAACTTGTTTCACAACTATTTAAGTAGTGTCTGCATAGTATTGGGTATTCTAAGAAATGTAGAAACGATTCAAAGTCTCCAGGAGGAGGTACATGTAGGTTTTCTGCAAACATGTCATTTGATGTCCTCAGGGATATAGAACTGATGCCCTGCAGATACTAAAGGATGACCCCCGGAGGCTGGAGAGATGGCTCAGCGGGTAAGAGCACTGACTGCTCTTCCGAAGGTCCTGAGTTCAATACCCAGCAACCACATGGTGGCTCACAACCACCCGTGATGAGATCTGATGCCCTCTTATGGTGCATCTGAAGATAGCTACAGTGTACTTACATATTATAATAATAATAAATATTTAAAAAAAAAAAAGGATGACCCCATCTGTGCTCCCCAGTTGATGGACATCTGTATACAGATGTGTGTGTATGCATGTAGATGCATTCATATACACCTAAATACATGGAGTTGTCAGTGGCTAGAATTGAAAACACTTGAGTGGAAAGCAAATTTAAGTCTGCAGGGCTTGTCCACTATTCTGCAGCCAGATGGGTAGCCACAGATGGGTCTGGAACACCTTTGGAATGTCCCTCAGAGACTGGTGCATGCTCTTGGTCTTATGTATGTTTGCTTACTTTTGAATTTTTTAAGTTAATTTATTTAGAGACAGAACCTTAGCATGGATCCCTGGCTAGCCTGGACTTAGGAGGCTTGCTCTATAGCTCAGGTTGGCTTTGAACTCATGGCTAACCCTCTGTCTCTGAAACAAGCCTGTGGCCCTCCAGTTGCATTACTGCCTTGGATCCATCCCTGGGATGGTCCAGTTGTGTTTCTACTTGATCCAGCTTGAGAGGAAAGCCTGTGACAACAGCACAGGGGGTCATTGTTGAGGGAACAAGATGATGATGAATAGAGATGCCAAGGTTGGTTAAGTGAGGAGACTCCAGGCCCAAAGTAGTAGAAATCTCTTCAAAAGTCCAGTCTGTGGGGCTGGCGTGCTGTTGGTAGAATGGTCTCCTAGTATGCATGAAGTCCTAGGTTAGATCCTCAGTACTCCATCAACTTGTTCAGGGGTGCAGGCCTAGAACCCCAGCATGTGGGAGGTGAAGGCAGGAGGATCACAAGCTCAAGGTCATCTTTGGCTACATAAAGTTCAAGGATAGCTTGGGCTACACTAAGATCCTGTCTTAGAAAAGAAAAATGCAACCTGTGACTTGTAACTGAGTAGTGCTAACTCCCTGCCTGGTACCATTCCTTCCCCAGGGCAAGTTCTCCCACCCTTGGCCACCCACACACCCTGGCCTCACGGCTGGGCACAATGCCAGGTGATTCTTAAGAGTGTCCAGGTTCTGCCTTGGTTGTTGGGTTTTGTTGTTATTTGTTTTGTTTTGGGTTTTTTGTTGTTATTTTGTTGTTGTTGTTGGTTTTTCCGGCTCAGTGTTTTAAGCCCAGGTGGAGATTGCTATCTCCTTTCTCCCCTGGTTGAGTGTCTCCCATCGAGCCAGCCTTCCATTCTGGGAACCTAAAGACCCATCCTCATGAGGTGTTCTGGCCAAGCAGGGGATGTGCTGTGCTTTTACCACGTTAGTTCGGGTGAGCTCAGCTCATCCGGAGCAGGGAGACTGAAGAAAGTATAGACACCATCAAGAACCAGGACCCTCAGCAAGAGGTGCCCTTGTTTATGCTGGTGGGGTGCTTAACTGGACCCAGGCAGATTTGATTGTTTGTGTGTGTGTGTGTGTGACATGAAGGTGACAGGACCTGGCTGGTTGGTCCTTCCTACCCAGCTCAGCTTGGTACATCACATACCTGGTAACAGTAGCAGACAAAATGTAGTACCATTAGGCTGGTTTAAACAGTTAGGCTATCTTCAGCCAAGCCCCAGATAGAGCCAGGGAGTGAACCATTTATGAATGTAGCTGCTTTTATTTTTTGCCTTCTCCTTGGTGGATGGAGGGCAGCTTGTCTTAGCGTGGACTGAAACTCTGGGGATCTAGGGTGAAGTCTGAGACCCAGACTATACATACCCATAAGTCAGCACTAACAGGGAAGTGCCCTGTTGCCATCACAACTGGTTTGGGCACTGTGACCAGAACTGAACCTTTATGATTCCCTAGAAATGACAACCCGCAGGCACACAATAAGGAACCAGGGGTCTGAGGTTAGTCCAGCCTCTTGCCTGCTTGCAATGGGTGGGGGTGGTCTTCTGTTTTGGGTCACAGAACCACTGTCTTCTACTGGATGCCCCTGCCTTACCTGCTTGCCAAGACAAGCTGAAGTCACCCACGGTGGCCCCTTGGATGGGGTGTGGTGGTAATACTGTGAATAGTGTGGTGGAAACAGGTGGCCTTAGTCTTAAAGACAGAGTCTCATTATGTAGAGAGACCTCTCTCTTGAACTCACAGAAATTCACCTGCCTCTGCCTCATGAGTGTTGGTATTAAAGGTGTGTGCCACTACACTCTGCTAGTCTTTATCTTTTCAATAATTATTGTTAAAAAAAAAAAAGCCCAAGAACCAGGCATGGTGAGGTTATACACACATATAACCTTGACATTTGGAAGGTGGAGCCAGGCATCATCTTAGGAGTTCAAAGTCATGTGGTTCCATGTGGCTCAAAAACACCCATAGAAAGGGTCCCACACCTCCTGTTCCTCACTGGGTACTTCACTGGGGAAGGGGTGCACAGTGTAACAAGTAGCCAGAGGTTGAGGCCATGCAATTGTGCTAGAGGTCTAGTGGGGTCGTAAGGTTTAAAGGTGGGTGTGGTGCTTTGTGGCTTAGCTCTTCCAGGAGGGACCTGGTATAGAGCTGGAAGCTGTCCCAAGTCAGTGCTCTCTGAGACCAAGATGGCCCTTCATTTGCCCAGTTCCCTTGAGTCCTGAGTGGAGGTGTGGAGATAGTCCATGTGCCCACAGGTCCAGCAGATATCCGCTTCATCTGGGAGAAGAACAGGCATGTCCTGGAGACGTGTGTACCTATGCAGACTCATGCACTGCCCGATGGCAGGGCCCATGCCCTCAGCTGGCTTCGGGACACCATCCAAGAGACCACCGAATATAGCTGCTCTGTCCTCTCCTCAGCAGGGAACCAGACCTCAAAGGTTCACATCACTGTGGTGAGACACGGTAAGTGTGGTCCACTCCGGCAGCAACACTCCTAGGGGCTGGCTGGCACTATTTAGCCTAAAGATATGGACGTGTTGTAGCTTCAGTGTCCTAACCTATTCGCCTTGTGCTGGGAAGACGATTTAACTTTTCACTGTTATATGAACTGATGGACACATGTGCACATAAGCACTACAAACACTCATATGCTGTATGTATGTATGTATGTATGTACATTCACACATATCATAAATGCCATGTGGATACATGTGTAAGACCACTTACACAGCACATATACTATACACTGCTTACCTCCCACTTTCCAATATGGGGGTCTGAATTTATGTCACTAGAAAAGGCAGCTGAGCCGAGGCTGGTAAGATGAGGCTATCCATAAAGTGCTTGCCGTGCCGGATGGGTGTGATCCTCAGAACCCAAGGAAATAACTGAGTGTGGCATCTGTGAGGCTCACTGAGTAAAGGTCCTCACAGAGCTGAGTGACCTAGACCCACATAGTTGGAACAGAGAACTGACACCAAGTTGTTCTCTGATCTCCACACACACAGGTGAACATGGGTGTGTGCTCTCAGTAGAATGTAATAGTATAAAATCTGGGTGTGATGGTATGCACTTGTAATCCTATTGCTGGGGAGACAGAAGCAGGCAGCTCCCCAGGGCTCACTGGCTTAACAGCCTCGCCAAGTCAGCAGGCCCCAGGATGCAGGGAGACCCTGTCTCACCAGACAAGGTGGACGGCTCCTGAGAAATGACATCTGGGATTGATCTCTGACCTCCACTGTGTATGCATGTGTGCATAGGCTCCCACACCCCTTTCCTCTTCCACTTCTCAAGTGGTGTTGGTGTAGCTTTGCTGATTTCCAGTTGTGGGACACTTGGTTACCATAACAACAGCTACTCACTTGGGCATTAATGTCACTGCCTTGTCATCATCCCTCTGCTGCCTCTCAGAAGAGACAATGTGTCACTTTTGAATGGCTCTTTGAGGCAAAGGCTCACACTGTAGCCTAAACTGGCTTTCCTGTGATCCTCCCACCTCTGCTTCCTGAGTGCTGGGACAAGAGGCACGCAGCACACCAGCTTTGGGATCGCTTGTCACTTTGAGAGCAGAGTTGTCTTCATGAAAATCAAGGGTCTGATTTCCTGGGTGTTCTTAATTATTGAGCCCCTGGTTTTTATGCAATGTCTTGTGGCATGCCTCATAGAACTAGCATGGAAACAAACATTTTGAAAGTTTGTATCCCTTGAGTGTTAGTTTGGTTGAGTACCAGACAGTCCTGAGGTACCTCTGGCATGTGAGGGTACGTTTGCTGGCGCTGGGCCCCTTACCTCACCCCTCCCCCAACTTTTTTTTTTTTTAGTCAAAAAGTAACAATTCAATTATTTTATTTTTCTTCCTGTATTCCAGGTAACATTTTTCCAACTTTTTTTAAGAGTCTCACTATGTATGTGTGTCACCTGAGGCCCTTTTTTGTTTCCACTGGAAGCTTGTTTTCTCAGGCAGTTATAATTCAAAATGGCTTGGTCTTTTCACACGTTCCATTCCCACCAGCACATTAACTAGAGAGCCCTTGCTCTCCTGCTGGGGGTATTTTCTTGACCGTGTTCACTGTTCTCCATCAACAACTGTTCAGGATCTTTTCCAAGCTGTGAGAGTTGAGCCGTTTCCCTAAGGCACCAACTTTTTCTTTCCTGTCATCTATTTTTGGGGAGTGAGGGGGGCGGGGGGAGTTCAAGACAGGGTTTCTATGTATAGCCCTGGCTGTCCTGGAACTCACTCTGTAGACCAGGCTGGCCTCGAACTCAGAAATCCGCCTGCCTCTGCCTCTCAAGTGCTGGGATTAAAGGCGTGTGCCACCACTGCCCAGCTCCTATCATTTAACTTTTCTACTTCCTCATGCATTTTCTCAGCCTTACCTTCCAAACTATCAGAATCAAAGTTTTAGAATCGAAGTTTTTGGTTTTATTGCATTTTGCAGATCTTCTCTTTGCCTTGGAGAATATGAGCAGACCTTACTCTCCCCATTTCCTCCTCTCTAAGTTGCCCTTTTCAGAGCATGGGATCTGGATCAAGTAGCATTAGCATGGCTTGGGGCTCACTGGGGAGTCAGTGGTCAGAACTGTGGCCCCCAGAAGTCCCCTGCACATGTTGTGCGTGGTGCTGATGGAACAGGCTGATGCTCAACTCTTCTCAGCTTGAGCTACAATCCTGCCTTCCCCTGGCTCCTACAGAACACAAGGTTTGTCTCCACAGAGCTGGGACTCAAAGCCTAGCAGTGGCCCAGACTTAGAATAACTAACCGAGCACAGCAAGGCTTAGTTGGGTTGGGGATGTAGAGACTTAACTATGGGAAGAGGGCAGGAATTCCTCCTTCAGCGTTGACTGTCTCCTGGACCTGTCTGCTATGTACCCAACCCAAGAGACCTTTTATTGTATGCTAGGGCAGAGGGAGGCTGTCACTGGTCGGGCAGTCTTTTAAGCCATATACACCTGAGCACGCTAACTCCTCCCCAGTCCCCTTATCTAGAGGACTCAGTGCTGTACCACAGGCCATGCTGTGCAATGTTCTTGGGACAGCAGCTGCATCTCAGAGCTTTCCACGTTCCAGGTCCCCTGCAGCAGCTTCATCTAGTATTCTCTTCATGGTTTTACACACAAACAATAAAAAGTTCCTCCATTGTCCTTTAGTGGGTTCTAGAGAAAACAAATCACCTTTCATGTCTGAGCAATCTGGCCTGGTACTTGCCGAACCAGAGTTATCAGAAGGGGCCTGTGGCTTTCAAATTCTCACGGGGAGTTAGGGCAGCACTAGCACCAGCTACAGTCACCTTGCACAGGGGGAAGTGATTGTTAGTTGGAGAGGGCCACACTGCTCAGTTGTGCTTTCAGTATCAGTCTGCAGCGTTCCCAAGGATCGCTGGGAAGAACTGCCCTCTCCCCTCTCCCTTTGGCTAGTAGGTCAGAGCTTTAAGCAGGGGCTGCCATGGCACTCTGAATGAACTGGGGCCTTCACGTTGGATGGGCTCGTGTTCATGGCACTACTTCTGACACTGGCATGAACAGAATAGAATGCTTGTATGCTGCTGGGTGTTTTCAGAATCCAAAAGCAGCACACTTAGGGGACTGTGATGGTTTGTACAAGCTCAGCCCAGGGAGTAGCACTATTAGAAGGTGTGGCCCTGTGGTTGTGGGCGTTAAGACCCTCACCCTAGCTGCCTGGAAGCCAGTCTAATGCTAGCAGCCTTCAAATGATGTGGTACTCTCAGCTCCTCCTGCACCATGTCTGTCTGGATGCTGCCATGCTCTTGCCTAGATGATAGTGGACTGAACCTCTGAACCTGTAAGCCAGCCCCAATTAGATGTTGTCCTTATAAGAAATGCCTTGGTCAGCCGGGCGTGGTGGCACACGCCTTTAATCCCAGCACTCGGGAGGCAGAGGCAGGTGGATTTCTGAGTTCGAGGCCAGCCTGGTCTACAAAGTGAGTTCCAGGACAGCCAGGGCTATACAGAGAAACCCTGTCTCGAAAAACCAAAAAAGAAAAAAAAGAAAAAAAGAAATGCCTTGGTCATGGTATCTGTACATAGCAGTAAAACCCTAAGACAGGGGACCATGGAGAATGAGAAACAAGGGACCCCCCCCCCACAAACCCCCAAACCTAGCCAAAATCCTTCCTGAAATCCTACCAAGTTTGGTAAGAGCTATGCTGAATTCAGAGCTTCAGCACCTGGTCTTATTGAAGGCTCACCAGCAAAGTAGGGGGTCTCTGTCACCTAGCACAGCCATGGGAATAGAGCCTCTGACAGGTAGGATATGACAATGGGCTGTGGAGGCCAGGTCCACTGGAGCCTTCGAGGGCAGTTACCAACAGAGCTCTGGCCGGGAGGAAGGGGGGGTGAGTGGAGGCACGGACTGTGTGGTGGCACATACTTGGAATCCTAGAAATGAAAAGGCTGAAGCAGGAGGATTTCAAATTTAAGTCCATCCTGGGTTACAGAATGAGTCCAAGGCCAAGTCAATCAACATGGCAAAACTGTTTCAAAAAACCAACTAGTAATGGAATGTGAAACCCCCTGCTCCCAAGAGCTCTGCTGTGGCCTATTCAGGCCACTGGGGGGACTCCCCAGTGGGGCAGGCCACTAGAACAGATGAGAACTGGGACTCACCCGCCCACTCAGCCTATGGTGGTGTCCCGGACAGTGTGAACCAACAGCAAGCCGGAGGCTGCAAAACTGAATGAATCTGCTTGTCTTCCAGAGGCACAGCAGCAGGAAAAGTGGAGCAAGGAGCTTGCTGCATGGCGTGCTGTGGCTGGGGAGCATGACCAGCTGATGCAGGGCTGGAGAAAGGCATGGGTATGTACCTGGCCAGCAGGGAGCTTTTGCAGGTAACCACTGCTCTTTGGCCACTGGGCCCCTCTGACTTTCTCTTAGCCTACAGATAAGCTCTGCTTCTCTATTGCCCTGTGGGAATTCTGGGCTGTTACTGAGGCTAGCGGGATCAAGGATATGACAATGGTGTAAGAGGAGACCAAAACACATTTTAGGCCAGTAGCTTTTTCCTAGGTCCCAAGGCTGCCCCAGCCCCTGGAACTCACTGCTTTCATGAGAGCAGGAGACTAGCTGCTGCTGAAGAACATGGGAAGGTGGGACTGTCACTACCTACAAGCTTGAGAAGAGGCTTCCTCAGGAAGGGTGCCCTAACATAGGCTCAAACCACTGTGCTGCCCCCTGGCCAGATTTACCCTGCGGCTAGCTGCCACACACAAGCAGGGAGGCCGGGCTGTCACGCTGAATGTCTCTCATCAGAGCCCATGCAGATCTCCCCTCCAAGGTCCTCTTTGACACTAGGAGACGCCAATCATCTCAGCCACTGAGCACAGCCTCTCTCTGAAGGCTAAGCAGCACGGGCTCACAAGCCGCCCCCCCCCCCCCCACTGAGGCGCAAGCACCCACTGCTGCTTTTGACTCCAGAGCCCTGGAGAGACCACTTGCATACTCTTAACAGCGTCGGGGTGGGGGTTCCACCATTCCATCCCAGAGCAGGGAACGCCTAGTCTACTGCGCCAATCACTCAGAAACTACCTTGTATTTTTGTTTTTGTTTTGTAGGAAAGCTGCAGCAAGGACACCTTCTAGCCACCAGAGGCAGTTCTGGACAGATCCCAAGTGACCTTGTTGACACCAGCTGCAGACATACCTGACGAAGGCACGGCACCTACTGCACCAAGCTATTGTGTCTTGGCTGGCTCCACACAGCCATTTGCCACAGCCTGAGTGTCCCTTCCTAGAGGCTGGGAATCTCTAGGCCTAAACCCCAGTAGGCCTGAGACAGAGAACAAGAAATTTTTACATTAGCTGCTTATGGAGCAGAAAGATCAGTCTGCCTGGCAGAAACAAAAGGCTCCTCACCCAAGCAGATGACAGAGCAGCATGTCATGAAGGCTAACCGGATGGCAGCCACCCTTCATTCTCCCCAGGACTTCCCTGCACTCCTGCTCCTCCCCCAGGGCCAGCGCAGCTAATCCCCACTCTGCTCCTGTAGATCTAACTCAAGTCTGCTGCTGTGGTCACCTAGGAAACAGGTTGTTCCAGGGGCTAGGAGAGGTGGGGTCCATGTGAGGATATTTTGCCTTAAACCTTGAGTTCGGATGAGGAAGTTCCTCTTCGCTTATCTCAGAACCCAAGGCTGTTTTCCAAAGCACAGTGCTTCCCACCCATTTACCCTGTCAGCGTTCCGCTTCTGAGGTAGAAAAGCCAAACAGGCCAATTATGCAAACCTTCTGGTGCCGTATTAAACTGTTTTCCAGTGCTGAGTTAGCATGTCTCTAGGTCTTTATAGTACAGTTAATCTTTGAAGCTTGTGGGTGTGTGTGACCTGGGGAGGTGTGGCCCAAGACCTACTCAGCCTTTAATCTCCACAGACAAGTCTCTTCTTGTCAATCATAAAACCTAAAACTCTGTTCATAAAGCCACGCCGTTCTATGATACCTGGAGACATTGCCTTGCTCAGCCTGCTCAATGTCCTTTCTTTCTGGGACAAATGAATCAGGTAAGCTTCTAGATGTGGGGTTCGCGGGTCCCTCCTGGGGCCAGTTCTGGGCAGAGACACTGATGGTCGTGTGTATGGTCTTCTCATCTGAGCACTGCCTGGCACCTGTCCACCCACCTGGCTAATGCACGCGAACCATGCCTCACACCCTTGGAACAGAATTTTCTTGTGAATTACTTTCACTGGTTGTATTTGAGGTGTGGCTTGTCAATGCTCCCTGTATCTTCCATGAAGACTGGATTTGTCAGGACTTGTCTATGACACAAAGCAATCACAAACTGAGGTGGCAGCGGATGCTCAGGCAGGAAGTGTGTTTAGTAAGATTCCCTGCTCAGCTGCAACAAGAGTGGGCATCTGCACTTGGGTTCAGTCTGGTGTTCATTCCTGTGACCCTGTCCTGGGCACCCCTGGCACAGTGGGGGCCAAGGGAGACTAGCTGACTTCATCTGAAGCACTGGCCTCTGCAGGAGTGCCAACAGAGTGATGGCACAAGCAGGGCACCCCAGGAGGGGATGGGCTTCTGGAGGCAGAACGAGAACTCAAAAGCCCAGCACCCAAGGGTTCCTGCGTGGGCCAGGAGCCTGGATTAGGAGATGTGCACCATAGACGAGGCAGCTCGGGGCAGGGAGCCCTCAAATCACAAGACATTTCAGACCAGGTTTTGTTTTTGTTTTTTTGGTCCTATCAAATTTCAAAATTCTAGCTGCTGAATGTAGCTGACAGGGTTCTTTAAAAGATCCCTATAAATTCATTTCAGAGCCTTTTTTTTTCTCAAAGACTCTATTTCTAAACTTACTATAACCAACTTGTGGCCCTACTGACATGAGTGAGAGAAAAGAAAAGGCTGTGTTGCTGACCTAATTCCACCAAATCCATCCCAGGCTGCCACAATCAACAACAGGGTCAAATAGGGGCGAGAACCATCCATAGGCTCCGCACAGCAGGCCACTCGGAAGCCATTCTAACGTCCATCCGTCCGTATGGCAGGCCACTCGGAAGCTATCCTACCTTCCGCCCAGGCTGCTCGCTCCTCAGAGGCTGTGTTGAATGCAGCTGCATCCCTGACATGGGACAGACTTGGGCAAAAGAGATGCAAAGGGTTTATTAGGGATGCCATAGTCCCTGGCTCTGGAGCTGGGTATGATGACTGGGCCTGTCACACCAATGCAGTGTAAGAGAGGAAACAAGTCAGTAAGGAACTCCAGTGCTAATCTGTGAGACTGATACCACTCACCTAAAATCACAATAGCCTGAGGTGAAATTAAATAATCACTCTTTATTCAAAACAAGCCCTCTTGCTTACAGGAAAATATGTTAGTGAGCTCTGTCCTTTAAGACAGAAACCACATTCACCCTATGTTCATTAAAAAGATTTGTAGGCACCAAACTGAAATCTACAAATTTGATATATACTGCTTCTTTGGAAAATAAAAACTAAAAGCATTAATTTATGTCAAAAAGTCATGTTAGAAACGAATTTTCTTCTGAGGCTCATCTTAGCAAATCCTTGGCAGCACAAAGTGGCAGGGTTCCACATCTGAGGAAGGGCCCTCTACAGTCCCCCAGAGCACAGCTCCTAGTCCACCATCCCCAAACTTGGTTGAGCAGCACTGTAATAGTGGGTCCTAGGCAGCCACGGTACCGAGGACCACGTTCTCCAGCGTTTTCCAGATCCAGCGTGCAGAGAGAAAGAACCGAAGCTGATCACCAGGCTCTTAGGAAAGGTGCCCACGGGTGCATCTGAGTGCCCATTTGATGGACTCACAGTGCCACAACCAGGTGCTTCCTTTGCCCTGAGGCCAGTGAATTTCCAACTCTACAGTCACATAAATACATCATGTCAGTAAAGAACTGAGAAGGAAGTTTTTTCCTGCCTCCCCCATCCTTACCCAATACACAGACACACAGGCAAGAACTCTTCTTATAAATTCAAGTTCATCATCTGAGAGGTTGACGCCTCCAGTGAGTCTTCCAGCTCCAGGGCATGCTGACTGTATGCTTCCAGGTGCTTTCTCCAAATCTCAACTGAAACAGGAGAACAGCCCAAGTGACAGACGCTAATAGGTCCAAAACTCCTGCTGAGGCAGGAATGAGTTACAGATACTCACTCTGCTCAGGTCCCTGGTCAGCTCTACTCTTCCCTCCTACCTCATCTGCTAGGCTGGCTCTCCCCTAGTGACCAGTATCAATCCCAGCCCCTGCAGAGCACATCGCAGTAGACAATGGACCTGAGAGAATTCCTTTGCTCTCCCAAATTGGTCTTAGGAATAGCTGCCCGAAAGTCATCTCTGTCCACACTTGGCTCAAAGTCTAAGAGCATCAATGTTAACTCGCAGCTTCTGATGTCTGCTGATTAAGCTCTTAGGAGGCGATGGCAAGAGTGATGGCCTTAGTCCTGGACCTACCGTAACCTACTGCAGCTGTTTTTTGTTTTGTTGTTTGTTTTGTAGCCCTGGCTGTTCTGGAACTCACTCTGTAGACCAGGCTGGCCTTGAACTCGGAAATCTGCCTACTTTTGCCTCCCAAGTGCTGGGATTAAAGGTGTGTGCCACCTACTGCAGCTGTCTTAAGGCACCAGTGCCATGCTGATCTCCTACCCCTGAGGTCCCTTCCCCAGAGCACTCACTGTAGTGTGGCTCTTCTCCAGTGGAAGGGAGGGTGCCTTCTTCCGTGGATGGGATGGGGTCCTGCATGGGTGGGCTGGGAGGGGTCTGAGGTCCAGGTTCTCCTGCCTGCTCCTGCCGTATCGTCTCCAACATGGTTTTGTATGCCTGACGGGCTGCCATGGTCAGCTCAACCATCTTGTGGAACTGGTCCTTGAGCACAAAAAAGCACGGTACTCTCCACAACAAGGCAGAGGTAACTCAGGTTTGGGGTCTCTGCCTATGGATGTTGCCAGATGAGGAGCCGGATCAAATGTTTAGGCCCATGGCGCCTCTCTATTGGCAATAAACCTAGAGTCAAATTGAGGACCTTTCCTCAGTGCTATGATGCGGAAAAAGGCGACTGCTTTCTGAGAGGGTTCTGCTTTAGGGTGAATTCTCCTTAGGGTCAACTTAACAGAGGCTATGGCCTGCCTCTTGGTAAGCTTACATTACAGGCCATGACCCTAACTCACCTGGGCCCCGTCATAGCTGAAGATCCCTACAATGCTGACAGGAACAGCTTTGTTCAGACTCCGCCCCAGTGCCTTGCGATTGAGTGCAAACACGAAGGGGATGTTCTGCTCACAGGCGCAATCAATGATGGTGTGCAGCGTGTCGTCCAACCCACCTGCTCAATACAGGACACAGGACACAGGTCAATGCAACATAGCCCACTTAGAATCACAATAGCTCAGCTGCCCAGACCAAATTCCACGAGGAAGAATCAATTCTCTAAGGTAGACTGCACCCACTGTGCTCAGGGAAAACAAAGTTAGCACTACTCTGTCACAGGCACTGATCAACTGCTTCACACATATCAGCTCTGAATCATCTCCAACATCTTAAAAGACAAGTGCTAAGTCCTCACTTACAGAATGAAAATTAGAGGCTCAGAGAGGCTACGTGCCCACCACACCGCAGGCCCAGGTGCCTGGCTCGCACTGGATCCTTGCTCTTTACTACCCTGGGCCTGCTTCGATGAAGAACCAGCAAGGCCAGTACAGGGAGGGGTTGCACAGTGACACACCTGGTCACTGGGAGCCCAGAGCACCTGAGGATGCACTCTCAGCAGAGGGAGTCAGGGTGCTGGGGCACACACCTCTACACTCCAACAATAGCAGGAAGGAACGAACAAATCACTTCAGAAATAGAAGACCTCGGGAATTTTCAGACCACCACCAACATGCTAACAGAGCAGAATACCTTGACCTATATACACTTAACAAAAGGGACCAAATGTCAACTGCACATTGAACTTGAACCCTTGATCCTCACTCTCAGCACAGGATGATCTAAAGAGATCAAATGTTCACTCTACATTAATCTTGAACTTTATAAGCTTGAAACTGGTGTGGGGCAGGAAGGAGAAGGGAAGCACGCTGCACATACTGCCCTGTGCAGTCAGTTCCCCTGGGACAGCTGCTCCCAGACTCCCTCTCACACCGCCACTGCTCAACAGCATTCACTCAGGAAACTGCCAGCTCTTTTAAGAGCCCTCCGACAAGGCACGGCTAGGCACGCACGGAGCATGCTACATGGCCTCTGACAGCCAGCGGTGTGATGAAGGGCTCAGAGGTGGAACCCACAGGCAGGAGACAGAAAGACCTACCAGGGCCACATGACTGGCTCTTCTGCAAGTGGAGCTGTTACAAAGCTGAAAATGCACCAGGCATGGTAGCCAAACCACTTACTTGGGGCTATGGGAGAAAATAGTCCAAGGTTTCTCAGCTGCTGAGGTCTAGTCTAGAAGGCAGGAAGTCCAGGCTTGCCTTTTCCATAAGCAAGCCTGTGTGACCACTTCACAGTTTAGTTTCTACCATATGGCACTACCAGACACACAGCCAGCCTGGTAGTCACTAGATCCCTGCCACGTTCTGGCTGGAGTTAATGGTGGAGCAGCACAGGGCCAGCAGAGGTGAGCTGCTGGGTTGCACAGGAAGAGGTCTAACTGTTGCTGCTCCAAGGTCTGAGTGCCTCAGGCTTGTTAGGAAACCTCAAGGTTTGGGATGTAAAATGGAGATCATGGCTCAGGACTCAGTACCAGGAGTAGGACTTTGGCCGAGCTGAAGGTCACCCATGGGAGAATGGAACAGGCCAGGGAGATGTGTTCATGTGTCCCAAATATTCCCCTCACTCGCAGTTCTAACTGGATGAAGAGGGTGTGTAAATGACAGCATCTTCCTAATGATTCCTTCCGCCATGGAACCCAGGACACAGGATGTCACTATCACCTTACACACAGCCTTCTTCCAGGCCAGGCTAACTGCTGGAGAACCGAGACAATACTGTGACAAACCCACATTAGCAATAAGCGAGTGAAGGAGTTGACCAGAGACTGAACAACTCTGCCAACAGGACCAAAGCCCCCTGCAAGGTCTCTAGCAACCCCACTGGGCTCTACAGCTACAGCTTACAGCAGGCTCACCCTACCCTGTTGTCAGAGGAAGGGCTGCTGGTTGGCCTGAGAGGAAGGCCTTTGGTCAGGAAGGTTAGAATTAGTGTTAGGTAGGGCTCAAATGGTAGCACACTAGAAAGCGACTTGTCTGTTGAAACTGAAAGCAAAGTGCCAAGGTGCCCACTGTGCATGGCTGACTGTGGGGTAGATTAGTGGGCACCAGCACAACAGCCTGTGCGCTGTGGGTCTGCAGGGCTGTCGGCACCTTTAGACTGGGTCTTCTCACAGTTGGGAGAGATGATGATGCACTTGAGTTTCCTGAGCTTCAGGTGTTTCAGGACCTCCCTCAGCCCCAGCACAAGCCGGCGTTTTGTCTTGGCCTTGACCGGATCCTTCTGGTACATTCGGTCTTGGAAGCGCACCAGCTCCTTGAGCAGACCCGTGACACAAGCATCTACTTCTTTACTAAGCATCTGGCTGCAGTAGCTAAAAGGAACCCGGGGACAGGGAATGCAGACAGTATCAGACAAAAGCCACCGAGACACCAGCCCTCAGCAGGACCATGCAACTCCCTCCAGCACAGGGAGGAAGGCCATGGGAGGCCCTGCCCTGCAAGACTCCTAAGGCCCTATCTGGCTTCTCCTCTATGTGTCACCCTGCTCTGCACACAGGCACCCAGACAGGTGGCCCTGAGGAGGCATGAGCACTGCTGACTGCTCACACCCTGGAGATGACACTGAAGCCAGGCATGGCAGGCCACACTGCAACTCCAGTACTCAGAGGCTGAGCATGCAGGAGAGTGAGTTCAAGGCCAAGGCTAGCTTGGGTCACACAGTAAGTCTGTCTCCCAAAAGGAAAATACATAAAAAGGGAGGGAGGGAGGGAGGGAAAAGAGGAAAAACTGGAGGGAAAAAGAAATGGCCGTGACACTAAACTTGGAGGACCCAGTTATTACCACTGCCACCTCACCCTATCCCAACTTCAAAAACAGACTAAGGACACCTCTTCAACCATTCCCCGAGGGACAGAACCATAGCACACTGAACTAGCAGATACGCCCAGGATTAGGATCCTATCCCCACTGTATAACTAGCTACCCGGTGGATTTCAAGCCCAGGATTAAAACGCATTGCAGCAGACACTCCAGCCTATGCTGTGCCCCCCAACCCGAGCCCTAGCAGCCAGTGCTCACTCACTCCCGGAACCTCCGGCTGTGGATCTTGGGGAAGGTGGTACTGTCAGGGGCAGGCTGGCAAGCCTCTGGGTCCCTCTGGAACTCTGTGCCAGCTGGCTCCTCTGACTCACCCTCAACCACAGGTGTGGAAGACACTGATTCTTCTGTCTTCTCTGGACCTTCAGAGAGGGGAAAAAAATCACTGAGCATCTCTATCTCTGCATCTCTGCAGGGCTTTACACACAGCCAGGGGCCTGCAGAGCAGACAGTCTTGGTGCCAGTGACACACCAGCAATCCTACTTGCACAGCCAGGGAAAGAGAAGCACTACAGCTTTAGGGGAGGCAGAGAGGCCAGCAGGGACTGCTGGGGTAGCTTTCTGGTCTGGCCTAGTGCTCCTTCCCCTTCTCATGTCTCTCTTCTTACTCATTTTCATTATGGTAAAATACAGAAATGGTACCATTAAATGTGCTGTTCAGTGCCAAATTTACCTTTTACATTTGGACTCTAAAGAATATCATATTAGGAAAATTTAAAAAGCAAGGTTAGTCGCTAAGCAGAGTAGAGCACACTTTTAATCCCGGCACTCAGAAAGCTGAGGCAGTGATCTGTGTGTTCAGGGCTGACTGGTCTATATACTCAACTCCAAGTGATCTGTGTGTTCAGGGCTGACTGGTCTATATACTCAACTCCAAGTGATCTGTGTGTTCAGGGCTGACTGGTCTATATACTCAACTCCAAGCGAGCAGGGCTACAAGTGAGACTCTGCTTCAAACAACAACAAACCCCCCTTGGGTTAGCAGCACACAGGAGGCTGAGGCAGGAGGACTGCCGTGGCCAGGCTCAAGGAAGGCCGAGGCTATAGTCAGTTTAAAGCTAGCAACCAGCCGGGGGTGGGGACACATGTCTTTAATCCCAGCACTTGGGAGGCAGAGGCAGGTGGATTTCTGAGTTCGAGGCCAGCCTGGTCTACAGAGTGAGTTCCAGGACAGCCAAGGTTACAAAAAACAAACAAACAAACAAACAAACAAACAAAAAACTAGCAATCTCAACAAAAACCAAAGCAACACAGAAAACCAAACCCAAACAACCAACACAAACATATGTGAGTGCTGGACTGTGGCCATGAGTAACATACCAGATGGAATCAGTAAGAGCTCGGCATCTCCAACCAGTTACTTCCACAGAACACCAGAATGAAAGCAAGATAACATCTCAAGGGATGGGATTCCCTCTGTTGTGGCAAGCACATCACCCTGGGACAGGGGTGGGAACACTGATAAGGCTTATCCACACAGCCTTGATGGCAGAGCACTTGGAGACAAGTGGGAGGAGCTGCAACAGCTTGCATGCTCCAGGAAGTATTCATGTTTCCTAGAGGCACCAACCACACTGTCTCCTATCTACCAGCTGGCCTTCCACACTGGGCACGCTTATGCAGCCAAATACTATAGAATACAGAAAACAGAGAACTGCTCCACAGGCCCAAAAGGAGGCAGAGTCAGCGTGGTACACACTACAGTGGCACTTCGACAAGGCCACAGTCCTATGGTTGGTACCAGCTGGGGCAGTCCCCCTGTGGGAGGGTCACTGAGCTGTTTGCTCATGCTGAAGTCCTTCAGCTACACACATTTGTACTATGCACTCTCTGAACACGCAACTCCACAGAAAGTCTTCTGAAAAACCCATACACATTAATTTTCATGACACACTTGGTAAACCCAGCATCCACCCTAACACTAAACCTCACTCAGGAAGGGGCTTGCTCCTCTGTCTTGTAATGCTAGATTGTGGAAACCACATCCTCCAGGCACCATGCTGACTTGCATTTAACCACAAGGTCCATGTGGGGTTGGCAGAGTTCCCACAGTTTCTACCACAGCTCACCATTCTCACAGTAGTTCTCACCTGAAAGATTATTTCAGGCATATGCAAGTGCGCACACATACATACACACACACTCACACACACTCAGAGGACTGGTACCTGCGGGGTTGTCCTGACTGGGGGGTTGGTTACTGGTGCCATTCTCCATGTCCTGTGAGTCATCACTGGCCACCGTCAGGCTCACAGCACTTTCTTGGAGTCGCTGCTGCATCCTCTCTTGCCGTTCTTTCAAAATTATCTTCAAAAAAAACCAAAACAAAAACCAAGCCGGGTGTGGTGGCACACGCTTTAATCCCAGCAGAGGCAGGTGGATTTCTGAGTTTGAGGCCAGCCTGGTCTACAAAGTGAGTTCCAGGACAGCCAGGGCTATACAGAGAAACCCTGTCTCGAAAAACAAAAGAACAACAACAAAAAAACCCAAGCCGAACCAAAACAACAAACCAGAACAGAACAGAACAGAAAACAATTAAAATACCCTACCTACCTACTTGCACCTAAAAGATAAGTTCTTCTGCCCAAGAAATGCCTCTGGATGGCTTGCCCCACACCTCTGACATGATCCACACACAGTTCTCTCTGGAAACACAAGACTCAGAGGCCAAATGTGTGGAACAAGAGTCACCCACCACAGACATTTAAACAAACACACACCATAGGGTCAACTGGTGAGCAGGAGGTATGCAGAGAAACTTTCAGTCACTGGCAGAGCGCCAGGAAGCAGCATCGTATGTGAAGGAAAATGCAACTGCCCCAAGCTGGGTATCTGTACTGCCCCACGCTGGGTGTCTGTACTGCCCCACAGGAACAGGAAGACTCTGTCTTGTCCTCACACCCACTGCCTTGATATGAGGGTAAAGGATCATTCACCAGGGAAAAAACCTGACAACGGGTGCAGCATTGGTTTGTAATATGATCCTTAACAGTCAAAGGTGTGGGCTTGGGCTCTAGCTCAGTGGTGGAATGCTTGCCTACATAAGCAATGCCCTGGTTTCATTCCCCAGAACAACTGAAAAGACAAAATGGCTGAGAGTGGCAGGCAAATAGGCAGAGTCCATCAGTCTTCCAGTGTCTTGCTTCCATGGCAACTCTTGCTTCCATGGCAACAGTCCACATACCTTCTTGAGTGAGGTGGGCTTCTTGGCCTTAGGTATCTCCCTCTGCTTCCCCTTCTTCATCAGGGGGGCACTGGAGTCCAGGGGATTGTGTGGGGTCTTCATCTGACTAGAGCGGCGTCCCCTCTCACCGGAGGAGGCATCCTTGGACAGGACTGGCACTGCTCCGACTGCAACACAGGGGGTGCCACTCGGTCCCTGTCCTGGATGCCCAAGCTGGCTCAGCGCAGACCGAGGGCCTAGAAGGGTCTCCCATGCACTCTCTAATCCACCACCTTACTGACCTTTGTCAAACCACCTACTCACAGGCATGGATTCCAAATGGTATTTACTCTTTGCTTGCAATCACTTTGGGTAGGTCTGTCCTCTGGCCACAGTCAAACAGACTGTGTCTTGGTACAGCCTAAAACTTCAAGGACCATACTGCTTGATTTGGGCTATTTTGAGGTGGTTGGCCTTGTGTTTAGTACCAGTGGCTCCTGGGAACTGTTTATCAGGACACACTCAGTTGGTACTGCCTCTGTACAAGTTGATTACTGCTTTCTTAGTAACATTGTTTGTCTACTTATATTACATGGCTCTTATAAAATTCAAGTCCTGCTTCTAGTTGATTCTTGAGTTTTTCTGGACAAAAACATGCTCTGAATCCTGCTATGGGCAGTTGATTCCTTCAATCAATAACTGTAGTAAGTACTGAACACTGGAGTTTAACTTTCCCACTCTACCCCACTTCCTATCACGGTGCTGTTTCATGGCAATCGCTGGTCCCTCTGTACTCTACCCTTCACGTTTAAAGCCCTTGAACACGGCTCTCATAGGTTGAACAGCCCTCTCCTCACCATTCCCTTTTCCTGCCCCTCCCTGCTCCTGTCAGCTCCCTTGATTACCACAGAAGATTATATGATTATATGATTTCTAAAATACCAAAGAAAAAGGAACCCCCGCCCCATGTGCCCACTACCTTATTCCAAGAACTCTCAGAATTTGTCTAAGCATGTCTTGGTCACTCCCTTATGGAGTGTCATGTTAAAATAACTAGTGTTTTGTCCGTCCGACCTCACTCATGCAATCCCCGAGTCACTTACACAACTTGTCCAGACAGGCAACACTACTTCTAGGCTGCTCCTCAGTCTACAACACATCTATGGAGCCTTATTCTCATACACTGTTAGGAGCAGACATGTGGCTAGACCTAATGGCACCACTGAATCCATCCCCTCATCTGGACCTCTAAATTGTACAGTTGAAAAAAGTTGAACTTATATAAACTTCACAGCAACAAACTAAAGGGGCTGAAAGCTTAGTACATCATTTGAATGCTTGCTCTGTAGTCATGAGGATCCTAGCACCCATGTACCAAGCCAGGCATCCTGTGCACACCTGTAACCACAGCTCTACGGGATCAGAGAGATGATGACTGAGGCTTGGCCATTTCCAGCCTAGCTGAGAAGGGAAGAGCCCCAGGTTCTGGGAGAAACCCTGATTCAAAAGGAGTGGACAGGATAGAGTGATGGAGAATATCCAACACCCTCTTCTGGCCGCCATGCAGTACACACGTGATCTACTTGCATATCCACAGACCTGGCACAGGAGAGTTCCATTTGCACTGACTATACCCTGTCCAGAGTGGTGTCTGTGGTAGTTTGAATGAGAAAGGCTCCCACAGACTTACATATTTGAATGTTTGGTCCCAGCTAAAGAAAATTGTTTAGGAAGGATTAGGAGGTGTGGCCTTTCTGAAGAACATGTCACTGGGGTAGACCGGAGGTTTCAAAAGCCCATGGCAGGGGCTGGTGAGATGGCTCAGCGGGTAAGAGCACCCGACTGCTCTTCCGAAGGTGAGAAGTTCAAATCCCAGCAACCACATGGTGGCTCACAACCATCTGTAACGCGATCTGGCTCCCTCTTCTGGAGTGTCTGAAGACAGCTACAGTGTACTCACATATAATAAATAAAATAAATCTTAAAAAAAAAAAAAAAAGCCCATGGCAGGTCCAGTGTCTCTCTTTCTGCCTGCTGCCCGTGGAACAGGATGTAAAGCTCTCAGCCACTGCTCCACACCATGCTATGTCTGTCTCTCCCCCATCACCCACACAAGGGAGATCCACACAGGCAGAATACAGTGAAGACCCTGAGAAAATAGCACCTTGCAAGGAGATTTTCTGCCACGAAATCTCAATATCACATCAGGGTTAACTGTGCCGGCAAATGGTCATCCACTTGCCCTTCAAGCCTGACAAAATGAGCCTCAGCTCTAGACCCCACAGTAGGATAAATGGGGACACCTTTTAGCTTTAAAATAGATGGTTCTTGATTCTTTTTGTTTGAGTTTTCCAAGATAGGGTTTCTCCGTGTAGCCCTGGCCATTCTGGAACTTGGTTATTAATCCTTACTGATCATATTTAAATATATTTGAGATTTTTTTTGAGACAAGACTCTCAGCATGTTGTCCTGGCTGGCTTAGAACTCCCTATGGACTCATCTGAGTTCGTTTCCATCTGTGGGGCAAGTAGACGCTGCTCTTCCGCACCATGTCATCCAGCATCTTTCTGTAGAGATTGTTCTGTTTTCTAATGGACCTGGTAGAGAGCAGCCTCTGGGGAGCAGTTCTGAGCCTTTGCTGAGGTGACAGGTGCCCACCTGAGAACACGACGGGTCTGGAGGACGGCTTGGCGTGCGAGGCGTGCTGCTGCTGCTTTTCCAGCGCGGCCAACATGCCCCCCAGGTCCAGCTGCACTGGGACCTGGCTCTTCTTCCCACTAGTTTTAAATTCATTCTACAAAGCACAGATTTACAAGTTTACTCCTAATACTGTATTTTTTACACCAAAATTTATATTTTCCAAAAATAATAAGATAAAATGAACAGATTAAAAGACTTTAATTTTTATGGTTTTGTTTTTATTAAATCAAGTAATTATAACTCATGTTATCTGCCCTCATTACTGTGGTTGGTTATTCCTTTTCATTTCTATCTGCATCTCTACTATGAATTCACATCATATACTGACAGGTAAAACATCAAATTTTACATGAAATCTTTGGCTATAGAAGTCTTTAAAGGTGGAAATAGAGGCATTCCCCTGTAACCCCAGCCACTAAGAGGCTGAGGCAAGGGCTGGTGAGATGGCTCAGCGGGTAAGAGCACCCGACTGCTCTTCCGAAGGTGATAAGTTCAAATCCCAGCATCCACATGGTGGCTCACAACCATCTGTAATGAGATCTGGCGCCCTCTTCTGGAGTGTCTGAGGACAGCAACAGTGTATTTTCATATAATAAATAAAATAAATCTTTAAAAAAAAAAAAAAAGAAGGTGGAGAAAGAGGCTGAGGCAAAAGGACTATTTCAATTTCAAGGCTGTCTGAGCTCTAGTTCGAGACCTATCTCAAACAAACAACCCCAATCCCTTCCCCCCACCTAAATAAAAACCCTAAACTACATGTTTTTCTGGTTAGAGCCATGGCCTCCCTTGGTTCGGTGCGGCGGCCTGGGATGGGTGGGAGAGTGCTCCACTCTTCAGTTCTAGGCAGTCTGTTCCCTGCTGACAGCAACTACAGTTACCAGGTCTAATGACAAAAGGGACAAATTGCTTCAGTTTAATAATGACTCAGCTGCTCTCCCTGGAAGAACACACAGCAAAAGAAATACCCAGGCAAAGACATTGGAGAGCAGATCCTCTCTAGTTTGTGTACCAGGACAGTTACACCAAAAGCAATGGTGGTTGCAATTTTAAACTGACCTGCGCCTGCTGTTTACTGTGAAGCTTCGGTGATTGGCCTCTGTGTCTTCTTTCCGACGCCACTGACAGGTTGGGGAATTCCTCTGCATCCTGAGGAAGGAAGGCACACCACATGTCAGCACACTACGAGTCAGCTTCCTACCTGGGTGACGCAGCTGCACAGGGCTTCCCCTTTCTACAAGATCCGCAAAAATTCTCAGAGGTGATTATTACACAACATCTTCAATCTACCATGGCTGCTTTAACTCTTGGAACACATTTTATAATCACAGTTCTAACACTCCTGTCCAGATAGTGAGGAATTGCTGCCCAGGACCTAGGTCCTGCAGGAGTTCCAAGAACCCACCATTATGAGTTTATCAAAAGTCTTGTCCGGCTGGAGAGATGGCTCAGCGGATAAGAGCACTGACTGCTCTTCCGAAGATCATGAGTTCAAATCCCAGCAACCATATGGTGGCTCACAACCATCTGTAATGAGATCTGATGCCCTCTTCTGGAGTGTCTTAAGTCAGCTACTTACATATAATAAATAAATAAATAAATCTTTAAAAAAAAAAAAAAAAAAAGTCTTGTCCTTTAAAAGACACATGTTTTTCAACTGAGAAACCCAGAAAGCCACAACCAGCAGATGTAAATACCCAGGGGTTATGCCAGACAGAGTGGACAGACAAAGGCAATAAGCCTGCTAAAACCTGTAAAATCACTTAAAATTATTTTACATCATTTTGTTGGAATTTTGTCAGCATTTTGGGTACCTTGCAGCAAAGTCACATGGAAATTAAAAGGCAGAGGCACAACACTTTGCCCTACACCTAACTGCTATTCTGGAATGTTCCAAGACTCCTTGGGAATGACCTTTCCAGTTCTGTGGGAATGTCCTGGGCAGGCCCCCTGGTAGATCTTGTGCCTATGCAAACAGCAAGGCTCCCAAGTCTGGTATGGAAGTATGAAAAAGACAAACAGGTCAGTGTGAAGAACAGTCAAAACCCAGGCTGGCTCTTTAGTGTATGTGAACATTAGTATAGGACTCTTAGGATAACAATGAGTATTTCTGGAAGTTATTACATGGGATTCCTCTCCCTGGGGTCTATAAAAAACCTATGGAGTTCTACACTTGTCTTTAATAGTGAACACTTTCACAGGATACTTAACAAGAAAAGGTGGTTCTGCGAAGGCTAACACTGAAAAGGGATGGACACAGTGCAGAGCAGAATGGGGGATGGGTAGCACGGAACAGCGGCTGTTAAACTCCAGCCAGTTCTCGCCTGCATCCACCTGCTCATGAGCTTGCCCAGAGCACAGGAGGACAGGGGAGGACGGTGTACTCATGCTGCTGTAGTTGACAAGTAGCCCTGGCTATTTTCTATCTTCAAAACTCAGTGGAGCTAAGGCTGACTTTCAAGTCCTAATCCTCCTGTCTCTGCCTCCCAATTGCTTAGAGCACAGGCTTGCACTACCATGCTGAGGGACTGTTACATTCTTTGTTTGTTTGTTTGTTTGTTTTTCCGAGATAGGGTTTCTCTGTGTAGTCCTGGCTGTCCTTGAACTCAGAAATCCGACTGCCTCTGCCTCCCAAATGCTGGGATTAAGGGTGTGCACCACCACTGCCCAGCTGGACTGTTATATTCTTGAGCAGCCTAAAAAGGTTTGCTAAAGAGTGCACCACAGATCTTCCATGTCTAAGAAAGCCCCTCACTTTTACCACATAAAGCTCAAAAGTAAATATACATACTTCAATCCTAGGCGGCTCCTGAACAGTCAGGACTTCATAACTCGGTTTAGACTTCTCTTTCTTTTTCTTATTCTTTTTGGAGCTTTCGTTTTGTTCAAGTTCAAGTTCACCTCCTTGTGATGCTTTGGCCTAGATAAAAACACAAAGAAAGGGGCTGGCTCAATATTAGCTGCTCTTCCAGAGGTCCTGAGTTCAATTCTCAGCAACCATGATGGCTCACAACCATCTGTAATGGGATCTGATCCCCCCCTTCCAGCATGCAGGTATACATACAGATACAAAATTCATGTACATAAAAAAATAATCTTTAAAAAAAAAAAGGAAAGAACAAACTGTGGGATATTACAGTATTTAACAGACTCTCTGACCTGTGTCAGAACAAAATTAAAACACCAAGTACATGGCTTTTCTGGAGACTCTGGGCCTGGACATGACTGAGCTGAGCACCGTCAGAGGGTCAGACTACCAGGGAGCTGCTCAGTCACGTGTGCTGTGCTTGCCAGCACAAGGCAGGCTCCTGGACTCTGATGCTCACGTAGATGACATGGTGCTGCAAGGTAAGCAAAACGCTGACAAAATTCCAACAAAATGATGTAAAATAATGTTAAGTGATTGGTTTTAGCAGGCTTATTGCCTTTGTCCATCACTCTGTCTGGCATAACCCCAGGGTATTTACATCTGCTGGTTGTTGCTGGTTGTGGTTCCTGTCATCTACATGGGAGCCTACTCCAGGAGCCTCTGAGCAAATCCCACTCTGACCTGCTGGGCTGACCACCACTTCTATAGGCTCCTAAACCTGCTGCTCTCGCCTGAGCCTGTTACTTACTACTTATACATGGGCTGGTGGTTCTGTCTAACCCAGCTCATTTCTAGGCTACTCCTCCACCTATCTGATGGCTTTCTGGACTTTCTCTGGGGGCGCTGATGACTATGCTGTGGTCTGTATCTGCACAAGCTCATCCTTTCATCCTTTTCCCATCAACTGAACTCTATCAGCACTAGGATGCTTTATGGTTTTGGAACTGCTCTATCCCAGCAGAGTTCCTGTCAGGAGTAAAAAGCTTGAGAGTTACAGAAAAAATGAGCAACCTTACTAACCCAAAAGCCTGCCTGCGTGTTTCAGTAGAAAGTCCAGTTTTTAAAGCATTGTGAAAATGCTAATTATGGTTTGCTTGTTTAATTATATAAAGGTCTGGGTTGTGACTTGATGGCAGTGCATGTGTTAAGCCCTGGGCTGATTCTCTGACCCCAAAGGAGGGAGGATGCAAACTTAAACTCAGTGTCTTAGTCAGGGTTTCTATTCCCGCACAACATCATGGATGTCACTTACTGGCATGCTTTCCCTGGCTTGCTCAGCTTGCTTTCTTATAGAACCCAGGACTACTAGCCCAGGTATGGCACCACCCACAATGGGCCCTCCCACCCTTGATCACTGAGAAAATGCCTTACAGCTGGATCTCATGGAGGCATGTCCTCAAGGGTGGCTCCTTTCTCTGTGATAACTCCAGCTTGTGTCAAGTTGACACACAAAACCAGCCAGTACAACTGACCCCTTGTCAACTTGACACACATACACACACACACAGACAAACACACACACATCACTATTAAGCCTTAACCCTTACTTTCTTATTCATCCCTAAGATCTAAATAACTTTAAAAGTCCCACAGTCTTTACAAATTCTTACATATTAAAATTTCAATCCCTTTAAAATATCCAATCTCTTTTGAAATTCAAAGTCTTTTTACAATTCAAAATCTCTTAACTGTGGGCTCCAGTAAAATACTTTTGTCCTTCAAGAGAGAAAAATATCAGGGCACAGTCACAATCAAAAGCAAAATCAAACTCCAACTGTCCAATATCTGGGATCCACTCAGGATCTTCTGGGGCTCCTCCAAGGGCTTGGGTCACTTCTCCAGCTCTGCCCTTTGTAGCACACACCTTGTCTTCTAGGCTCCAGCTGCCTGTACTCCACTGCTGCTGCTGTTCTTGGTGGTCATCTCATGGTACTGGCAACTCCAAAACACGGATGTCTTCCACTGCAACTAGGCTTCACCAATAGCCTCTCACAGGCTCTCAACTCCTTTGCATGACCCCTTCAGTCCTGGGCCATCAATTCCAATTGAGGCTGTGCCTTCACAAATGGCCTTCCATGGCCTCTCACAGTGCTGAGCCTCAGCTGCCCTTCAGCCTTCAAAACCAGAACCACCTAGGTGACTTTTACACATTTCCAAGTCCAGCTGCAGTATAAGGTACAACCTTGGCTATCTCTGGAACACAGCCTCTCTGTGCTCTCAGAAAACACTTCCCAGAAGATTTCACCTCACTGATGCTGGTCTCTTCTTAATCACCACTAATTTCTTAATTCCGGCTAACCAGCATGAGCAGTCCCAGTAATGCAAAGGGTTTGCTTTAGTAGTTATTCACAGCTGATTCTTTAGTCCCAGCTAACCAAAACGGAAGGATCTTCACAATCAAAGCAATGGCCCTGATAAGAGTCTTTAATCTTCCCTCTGGAATTTCACAAGCCAGGCCTCCATCTTCTGCCTGTTCTCAACATTTATCTTCCAAGCTCCTATACACCATCCCACAGATCTCTTAATATCCCAATAGATCTTTTCTAGCTCAAAGTTCCAAAGTCCTTCCAGTCCTCCCCAAACATGGTCAAGTTGTCACAGGAATACCATACTATGCTGGTACCAATTTGTCTTACTCAGGGTTTCTATTCCTGCACAAACATCATGACCAAGAAGCAAGTTGGGGAGGAAAGGGTTTATTCAGCTTATACTTCCACATTGCTGTTCATCACCAAAGGAAGTCAGGAGTGGAACTCAAGCAGGTCAGGAAGCAGGAGCTGATGCAGAGGCCACGGAGGGGTGCTGCTTACTGGCTTGCTCAGCCTGCTTTCTTATAGAACCCAAGACTACCAGCCCAGGGATGGCACCACCCACAATGGGCTGGGCTCTCCCACCCTTGATCACTAATTGAAAAAATGCCTTAGAGCTGGATCTCATGGAGGCATTTCCTCAAGGGAGGCTCCTCCCTCTGTGATAACTCTGGCTTGTGTCAGGTTGACACAGAAAACCAGCCAGTACACTTTGAAAACCAACAAACCCTTTTCTTGTTTATTTTTTATTTTTTTGAAGCCTGCAGCATGGTATTCAATAATCTACTAAGGCAGCTTCTCTGCAGGGTGGAAATGAAGAACTGCAGACAAGGGCCTGGGTCCAGGCTTACTCCCAAGACCAAACTGAAAAAAAAAATAAGTGAAATTTAAAAGAATTCAAAGAGGTATGGAAGAGCATTCAGATGACTAGACTCTCACAGTAACACTTGCCATTTGCACAGGAAGACTTCATAACAGAGAACAAAGTGCATCATTCAAAGCAGGGCCCACTAGGATGCAGCCATAGGATGCAAAGCACCCCCACTAGGCCTCTGGCCATGCGGACCTGGAACAGGCATTTATCCCACTGGTTTTGCCTCCCGAGAGCTGGGGTTGTATCAGCTGTCATGTTGGCCAGCATGGTGTCTAGCTTTTATTACAAGTTTTCTAAAATACTTTTTGTTTGGTTTCCTCCCTCCCTCCCTCCCTCCCTCCCTCCCTTCCTCCCTCCCTCCTTTCTTTCGAGTCAGGGTCTTGCTGTAGCCCTGGCTGTCCTGTAACTCACTCTGTAGACCAGGCTGTCCTCAAGCTCACAGAGCTCTGCACGCCTCTGCCTCTTAAGTGCAGGGATTACAGGTGTGTGCAATGATATAGGAAGCAACTGTTGAAGTGTTCTGAAACAGATTCACTCCTGTCCTCACTGAGCACACATGACCAGCCACCTATCCGTCCTGCCAACATGCCAGTCCTGCCATGATGTACCCCAAACTCTGAGACAAAGCAAACCTTCCTTGAGAGAGAGAGAGAGAGAGAGAGAGAGAGAGAGAGAGCAGGACATGGACCCCTCACCATGTTTAGGGAACTGGCTTGGATGGCAATGGAGCTACTACAGTCAGCAGACAGACAGACACTGGAGAAGGAAAAAAAGACTGATGTGAGTTCCAGGCCACCCTCAACTGCCATGTGTGACCCCCACCTCAAAATGAAGCAAGGAGGAAAATCTACTCTGAAACCCTGTCTTGCCACAGGTAAACTAAAAGTAGTATCATGTGATCAAAATCTAAACTTCAATTAGTTTACTACTGTTACGTTAGTCATGTATAGTTATTTAAGTACAACTGAAAAAAAACTGAAGGAAAAAGATGCATCAAATACGTATCAGAGCAGAAACTTGGAGGAGCATCTTTTCTTCAAAGCATTCAGGAACTGGGAGTCCTGCTGTGGCAGCGCACAAGGGACAAGGATGTTCTCTGTCTCTGTCTCTCAGGAAACAAAAGTATCACCACTCAGCCCAGCTGCAGTATTTTAAGACACCTCCTCTCCTCACATAGAAGAGCTCTCTCATTTCCAGACTAACATCCCATTTGTCCATTTGTCAAGGCTCAAGTACAAAACACTCAGGCTGGTTGGTATTGGGTAGACTGCAGCACTCAGTAGACAGCGAGGACTCAGGAAAGACGATGCCCAGAGGGCTACAGTAGACCCATACAGTCAACGTGGAGGCACGCCTCGCTGCGTCCCTCTTTCCTACTGTGAAACACTACATGTAACATAAATTACCATCCAACATGATTAAGTGGCATTACATCTATACACACATTACATAAACGTTACCAGGTAACTCTACTTTCTCAAGTCTGTCACCATTAAGCACTAACTGTACATTCTTTCCCCAACCCATGACATTCAACCATCTTAATGCCTTTTTTTTTTTTTTTTTTTTGAGACAAGGATTCACTTGTGGCCCAGGTTAGCCTTGAATTTACAATCCTCGTGTATCAGCCTGCCAAGTGCTGAATTAGTTTTTGGCACTACACCCAGCCCCATCCTTGATCTAGGATCCTTGATCCATACCTTTGGAGCAGGATGAACACGCTTTTCCCTGCTGTAGGAAGGCTCTGAAGATAAAGCCTCGGCTGTCACACTGACATTTTTAGCATCGGCTGATGGAGGACTCTTCTTTAGCTTGGTCATGGAAGTCACATTTTCAGTGGCTGCTGCTGAATCTGAAGACACTGTCTGCCGAACAATATAACCCATTGGTGTCCAAGACAACTCTGCTTAAAGATAATCATAATTACTGAACAATTTCAACAGTAAACCAGAGTTCCTTGATTACTCAAACATGCACTTCATGTAATAATTATTTAATTACTCACAGCATAACAAAAATGACTGTATCAGCTGGGTGGTGGTTGTAGAGAGAACATCTTGTGTACTGTATAAATACACCACCTGTCAATTAAAAAGCCTATGGCCCATGGCTTAGGCAGGAAATCAAGGTGGGACATCTGGGAGGAGAAAGAATTCTGGGACAGAGCCAAGTGGGAAACCGGCCTGGGAAGATGTGAGGGGAGAGAGGCATGGGACCTGAGCCCAGGGAACCAGCCAATGTGGCAGAATGGAGGCTGAAATAAAAAAGTCATCTTAACTTATGATTCTAGTCAGGTAAGAACCTAGCTAGATAGCCAAGGTGTTTGTAAATATATTTTGAGTCTGAGTTTTATTTCTAGGAGCATTAGGGCTGGGAGGAAGAACTGGGCTCCAACTTCAACAAAATAGCGTTCAACTTATAGCAATTAGAACCTTGCAACTTGAAAAGACTGGGTTAAAAAGCTGGTAAAAAGTCAGGCTATCAGGACAAGAGGTCTGGTCTGTTAAAACAAAGAGCAGGGCAGTGGTTGTGCAGGCCTTTATTCCCAGCACTTGGGAGGCAAAGGCAGGCAGAGCTCTAAGTTTGAGGCTAGCCTGGTCTACAAAGTGAGATCCAGGACAGCCAGGGCTATACAGAGAAACCCGGTCTCGGGGGGAAAACTAAAACAAAAACAAAAAACCCCCAAACCAACCAAACAAACATAGACCAAAGCCAAAGCTCCCCAGAACAGCGTAAGACGAGCTGCTGGGAAGGAAGTTTCCTGGCCAAGGAGCAGGAACCTACACAGAGAGAGAGAGCATGGAAGGAGGCTTTCTAAAGAAGCCCCCACTAAATTTAAAAGCAGAACACAGACGTTGGGACTTCTCCCAAAGGCAGAGCAGCCCAGGGGGAGGAACCCGTTCACACACGGGCTGAATGTAGCCCATATAACAGCCGATAGTAAAAACCGTGGACACTTCCTGGAGACGAAAGCTGACTGATCTACTCCAGGTTCTCTCAGACTTCGCACGAAAAATCAGCCTAATCCCATCCTATGGGAATATAAGCTCTGATTTCATGTCAGACAAAAATACAGCCCTAGGCTGTAACTGTGGAAGGCCTAAACACCTCTCTCCTAGTGAACTAAGGAATGGGGCGTGACCAGGCAGAGCACTGTGTCTGAGCTTCCTAACAGCAAACATAGGAGACAGAGACAGGCAGCTCTCTTGTGAATGCTAGACTAGCCTGGTCTACACTATAAAGTCAGAGTGGGACCTTCTGCTGATAAGATAAAGCTACATGACAGTCTAAGATTTAAAATGACACTTTTTTTGCTTAAGGGTTCTGTGTAGGTTTTTGCTTAATAAAACGTAGAAATGTCATTAATAATTTAAAACAATAGATATCAATCTTAAATTTAGATAAAGAGAAAGGGAATATGGGTATATTTATAAGGTATGCTTATAATTTGTTGTAATTTCAAATTAAAAGATAATGCTTTTCTGTTATTTAAAAAAAAAAAAAAAGCATTTGCCCTGGAAAGATACACTCTGCTGTCAGTGTGGACTCAGAGCTGTGTTCGGGGCAGAGCTGTTCTGCTTTTACCCAACAGAAAAAGAAAGCTATGCTCATGAGAGCTAAGCTGGGTAGAACTTCAAGCTACTCTGAGCAGCCAGCCAGCCTGTCTCCTTGGAATGTGGGGCTCCCATGGAAGAACTAACGGCAGCTCATGAGAGCTAACCTGAAAATAGGTGTCAGGCTGGCATGAGCAACCGGGCTCTCTACCCGTGGACTCCCACAGGAGAGCTCGTTAGGCCTCAACCTTGTACATACCCAAACAAAAAAGTCTCAACAGATACATGATGGCCTAGGAATATGCTTAAACAGTAAATGGAAGGGAATCTGAATTAAGTTGAATATAGAGAAGGATATTAAATTTCTTTCTTTCTTTCTTTCTTTCTTTCTTTCTTTCTTTTTCTTTTCTTTTTTTTTTTAAAGGGGGAATACATAGATCCTAAATAGATAAATTCATGCCTTTGATTCTCAATACTTGGGAGACAAAGGCTGAGGCAGATATGTTCCTTTTGAGTTCAAGGCCAGCTTCATTCTACAGAACAAATCCAGGTCAGCCCAGGCTACACAGAAAACCTGTTTTAATAAATAATAATAATAATAATAATAATTGTTATAATTATATTAAGTTTATATCTGAAAAAAGCACCTTTCATTGGACTAAAAAGAGGAATTGTTGCGGTTTGGTCTTTTGCTATGTATTGTAATGCTAAATACTGGTCCCCAAGGTCGTATTTATGCCTTTGGTCTCAATATTGCCCCCAGGGATGAATCTGCATGTAGACCCAAGTGATGCTATGTAATTTAGCTTCCCAAGTTATCTCTGATTGATGAATAAAATTGCCTACAGCCTACAGCTGGGCAGGAGACAGGTGGGTTTTTTTGGTTCCAAGGCTTGGGATCAGAGGCAGGAACCATGAAGAGAAGTGGGAGAGAAGAGCGATGTCATGGGGTAGTTAAGAGCAGCCCAGATGAACCATAGCAAGTTATAACTTAGGTTTATTGATAGGGAAGTAGACATATAACTCAGAGGGTAGATATATGTGGGAAACTGCATGCTGGTATCCAGTGGAACTAAGGTCTGAACACCGATGGTCATAATTCACCTACATGACACGGAAGGCGTTCCCTCATGCTCCTGGAACTCAGGCCCCTGCCTAAGGTACCACCTCCCACAGCCCCCCCTCCCCCCAAGAAAAGCATGGTCAATAGTCACGTAAGCAATGGCCCAGGCTTCTGACCTTCAGGCTAAACTCCCCAGTTACCTAGCAACAGTGAAGACCATAAAAAGGGGTACTCAGCCCACACCTCGCTCTCTTACTCCTTTGTTCCTCTACCTCTCACTTCTCTCTCTTCTTCCCTTTCTCTTTGTCTTCTTTCCTCTCCTCTCTTTCTCTCTAACCTCTCTCTCTCTCTTCCTTCTCTCTTTTCCCTGCATTTCTTTTTTTTTTTTTTTTTGGTTTTTCGAGACAGGGTTTCTCTGTAACTATAATACAGCTCTAAAACCATAGAGAGTCTCTGCCCTTCAAGTTCCACTGCACACTCTGGTTAGTGTTGGGAACCTCTCTTCCCTTATCCCTCTATCCCATACCCCCGGGGCTACAGGGTGTGGCCCTGGGGCCCTCAGGTCAGGGGCTGCCCCTTCTCCACCCCCTACACCCCCCCCCCCAGCATGGGTCAGAGGCTTAGATGCTCACCTGGGGCCTTGTGGAAAGTGTCCTGGCAGCCCCCCAATGCCTGTGTCTGCTTGCCCAGAGCACAGGAACTCTGGCAGGCCGTTAGGCCCCTTTTCCTTTAAAGCCCCCTCTTCCCCAGGGCTCTCCCCTGGGCACCCCTCCCCCTTTATTTTGTTCACAACAGATATATGGCCAGCTTTAGTGCTGGTTAAGGCTTATAAATATAAAAGCTATGTATCTGGGAATTGACTAACCAAGGGCAGGGTAGAAAACCCCACTGAGATTAAATATTTACCACAGCAGGTGGTAGTGGTAGTGGTGCATGCATGCCTTTAATCCCTGCACTTGGGAGATGGAGGCAGGTGGATCTCTATGAGTTTCAGGCCAGTCTGGTCTACAGAGTTAGTTCCAGAAAACCCAAGGCTACAAAAAGTAACCTTGTCTTGATAAACCAAACCAAAACAAACAAAAAAAGAGAGTATCTAGAATAGCATCTTGGAAGACTTTTAGTATCTACCAACTAGCTGTCTAGAACACCCCCAGAACTACAGTATCCTCTGACTGTCTAACACTATCCCAGAACTACAGTATCCACTGACTAACACTATCCCAGAGCTACAGTATTACTAACACTCCCTCAGAACTACAGTATTGACTCTACTCATTTTTGTTCTAGAAGAATGCATGCTCAGTAACTTCCCCTTCAATTCTTAAGTTAATTATTTGCCTAAGTTTTGGAAGACAAAGATGGGTAGGCAAATACATTTCTGTGAAACAACCAACAAAATATCCATGTGGCAAACACAGGATTAAAAAGCAAAGATCCAGCCGGGCGTGGTGGTGCACGCCTTTAATCCCAGCACTCGGGAGGCAGAGGCGGGCGGATTTCTGAGTTCGAGGCCAGCCTGGTCTACAAAGTGAGTTCCAGGACAGCCAGGGCTACACAGAGAAACCTTGTCTCGAAAAACCAAAAAAAAAAAAAAAAAAAAAAGCAAAGATCCAGTTGAGTCTACTAAAGCCTGCTCTGTGTTTTAACAGCAGAAGTGAAGGCTCTGTAGATGTTTGCTGTCTCAGTGACTGGCAGCTTACTTCATTACAACACAGTGTGTTGTACTCCTCATATCCCCATGAAGCTCCACAGTAGGCCAAACAAAAGGCCACCCATCAAGTCAGAGATGATCAAGGCCTGTCAGCCCCCTGTCCCACACTGCAGAGCTAACAGTGACAGCTTAGCAATGAAGAACTGCCCTGAGGAACACCATATTAAACACAAGGGCACAGAGCCCATGCAACAAGGAATGGCTTGGACTTTTTGCTAAGAAAAGCTTCTGTAACCACCTCAGAAATAGAATCCCCTCAACGCTTTCGGAATACCTGGCTTCCTGGGGCTCCTGAAAGCCCACCAGGTTACAGCCATTTTCCTGGCAGGAGAGAGAGAAGCCCAGTAGCCGCTCTGGTTCTTCATACTCTGGGTGCAAGGCAGTAACAGTGGGTGGGCTAAATGACAAACCAGATATACACAGCTATGTGCTACAAAGTACTTATAAGCCAAGGCTGCTCTAGAAACAGTCTTTCAATTATGGAAAAGTTTTTTTTTTTAATAAAAATAAACTGTTTAAGATGCAATGCATTTATTAATTTTTAAGTGGAGTATCTGTCTTATGAGACAGAATCTCACTATACAATATATAGACCAGGCTAGCCTTAAGCTTGTGGCAATTCTCTTGCCTCAGACTCCCAAAAGCTGGGGTTATAAGCCTGGCCATAAAGTAGTATTTGTTTTAAAACTTGGTCTAAATTTGAATAATACAAATATCAAGTTATCACTTAAATATAGCGATGCTCTGGGCCTCTGACACTCATTTGGAACAGGGCTTCTCATTTACCTGGCCTCTCATGGGTATGGGTGGGCTCCTATATCCCATACAACACTGATGCTACTGTTTCAAAACTATCTTAAAGGCAACTCCAAAACAAACAATATTGTAGCACACTGGTGTTAAATGTGCTCAGCAAACAGCGTTTTGTGTTCGCTCTCACCTCGGGTACATGAAGGGGAACTGGTAGTGGCATTACTGGTCACTGCTCCATCAGTGTGATCGCTCTTCACCATTTTGCCCTAAAAGGAAGCCATCAGATATCATTAGGGAAAAGCCATTTAAAACAACACGGTACGGTACACATTTTAGAATGGCCAAATTACACAAGAGTGACAATCTGGTGTAGGGATGCAGAGCAGCAGGACGCTCACTCACTCAATACTGGGGAGGTTCCACACGAGGCCACTGTGGCAAAAGGTAACAGCCGACAACCCAGCCGGCAAACAAGAAACCTCAGACCAGTGCATATTAGCAAGAGAGAGCCGCTACCGAGCACGGCCTCCAACTCTACAGTGTTCCAGAAGACAGATGATCAGAGAGGCTGCAGGTGCTGAGGAGAGAATACAGGTGAAACACAGATCTTCACAGCAGCCACTCTCCTTTCATGACATAATGATGGACACCTACCATCCTTTGTCAGTCCACCTGGAGTGACACAGGTGTCAATTAGGAATGCCAGGGGGAAGAGGCATGTCCATGGAGTTGTATGACTGTAACACACAACCAGGGTGGGCTGGCATGAAAGCTAGAGGTAGATAGGGCAGGCAACATATGAGAAAAGCTCTATCCCCTACCTCTCAATTTGCAGTGAGCCTAAAACTGCTCTAAAAGAGTCTAATTTTAAAAAGTACACAGAACTCAGTCCAACTGTAATTGCTTCCTATTTCAAACAGAAAGGAACCATTTAATTAAAAAAAAAAAAGATATCTAGGGGTCTGGAGAGATGGCTCAACAGTTAAGAGCACTGACTGCTCTTCCAAAGATCCTGAGTTCAAATTCCAGCAACCACATGGTGGCTTAAAACCATCTGTAATGAGATCTGATGCTGTCTTAGTCAGGGTTTCTATTCCTGCACAAACATGACCAAGAAGCAAGTTGGGGAGGAAAGGGTTTATTCGGCTTACACTTCCATACAGCTGTTCATCACCAAGGAAGTCAGGACTGGAACTCAAGGAGGTCAGAAAGCAGGAGCTAATGCAGAGGCCATGGAGAGATGTTCTTTACTGGCTTGCTTAGCCTGCTCTCTTATAGAATACAAGACTACCAGCCCAGAGATGGTCCCACCCACAAGGGGCCTTTCCCCCTTGATCACTAATTGAGAAAATACCTCACAGCTAGATCTCATGGAAGTACTTCCCCAACTGAAGCTCCTTTCTCTGTGATAACCCCAGCTGTGTCAAGTTGACACAAAACTAGCCAGTACAGATGCCCTCTGGTGTGTCTGAAGACAACGACAGTGTACTTACATATAATAAAAAATAAATCTTTGGGCCAGAGCGAGCAGGGCCAGAGTGAGCAGAGGTCCTCAGTTCAATTCCCAGCAACCACATGATGGCTCACAACCATCTGTACAGCTACAATGTACTCATATACATAAAATAATAAGTAAAATAAATCTTTAAAAATAAACAAATAAATATCTAAGTACACAACAGAAAAAGTTAACTATTTTATTCCAGCATACTTTTCCCCTAGAGTGGAAACAAACAAACAAACAAAGCCTTCTAATGTCTTACAGCTTAGATAGTACTGTTCAACTTCTCTGCCTATAATGTAAGCACGGTGTATTATTTTCATGTAGGTTCCAATAATTGGATCACACTACTTTAACATGGTACTTTCATATACCATCAACAGCAGAGGCAGTAGATGGCTCAGTGTTCAAGTGTTGCATGTAGTGGTGTTTGTCCATACATACTCTCACACACATGCAAATGTGAAAAATCAAATAAACAAATTATACACCCACACACACCATATACAACTTTTCAGGGCAGTAGTTGTAGTGAGAAGTTTGGTTTTCTGGGAATGTGTTTTTGTTTTACTCCCGGGGTGGGGTACGGTGCTGCCTCATAGCGGCCACAGCAGCTGTCTCATGCTTTGGTGGGCATGTAATTTTGCAAGCTGCAGATAGTTTCTGTGACTGTGTGATGTTTGGAATTCTGGAGACTTTTCAGAGGGTATATAAATGCTCGGGCCCTGAGAGGTATGATAGGTTGTTGCTGGGTTTTTGGTTGGTTGTTGTTAGTTGTGGGTGGTTAAGCAGTCATGTACAAAGAAGAAACAAGATCAAACTTGCCCCAAGGAACTCAATGCCCTAATCAGCAGTAAGTAGTCTAATACAAAAGAATCAATCAAGTCAAAATGCAACAGCCACAAAGTCAAGAAATGCATGTGCCCTCTCATGTCGCAGGCTCATCATCTTCTGACCGGGACAAGTAATGGTGTGTGGTGCAGAACGCAGGGCCAACCAAACACACCCCAGAGTGACTGCAAGAGCAGCGTTTGCAATGGAGATGCTTAATCTGTACTCCTAAGCAGATAATAATTTTAAATGATTACAAGAATTTATGTGGGGGGCTGGAGAGATGGCTGAGTGGTTAAGAGCACTGACTGCTGTTCTAGAGGTCCTGAGTTCAATTCCCAGCAACCACATGGTGGCTTAAAACCATCTATAATGGGGTCCGATGCCCTCCACTGATGAGCATGAAGATAGTATACTCATACACGTAAAATAAATATATATATAAAAAAAAGGATTTATGTGTATGGGTAAATTGTCTGCACGTGTGCCTGTGAGCTATCTGCATGCCTAGTGCCCACAGAAGCCAAGAAGAGGCTCAGGATTTCTTAGAACTGGAGTTACAGATGACTGTGAGATGCCATGTAGGTGATGGGAACTAAACCCAGGTCCTCTCAAAGGGCAGCCAGTGCACTAAACCACTGAGCCATTGCTTCAGCCCTTAAATTATTTTTAAGTTTAAGTGAGTTATAGGTTCATATACTTTACAGATTTATTTTTATTTATTTATAAACTTTTATTATTTCAGTATGTGCAGGAACCTACATTACAGTTGCTAAAGCACACCATAGACTTGAGGTTGTAACTCAGCACACAAGCTTCGGCCCAGCTCGTGTCAGCACCTGTGCTTATCCTGAGCCACATTCCCCAAAGTAAAACACCTGCGCTTTCCATCAAGATAATTGTCAAGCTCTCAAAGACCAATGAAAACTACAAATGACTTATCCAAGATGGTTTAAATGAACTATAGCTAGCAACAGGATAGATCCAAAAGTTACAGCTGTTGTCAAAAAAATACTTAATGGAAGAAAGCCCCAAAGGATTTTAAATATTAAGAAACATAACCTCATACTTCCCAATCGAGGGAACTCTCTTCTACTGCGTGTTATCATCATTATTTTAGAAGAATTTTAAAAAAATCTTGTTTGTGTGCTGCTGAGGCTACGGCACTGTGCAAGTGTGGAGAGGTCAGAGGACCACCTCAGGTTTGGGTTCCTGTCCTGCAACAGCTTTGAGATAGGGTTCCTTGCTTACCACTGGGCACCTACGCCAGGCCCGCTGGCCCAAGCTTCAGGTGATTCTTTGTCTCTAAGTCCCATCATCCCAAAAGAGCCCTGGAGTTACAGACATGGGTGTGTCTGGCCTTTTCACTGGTTTTGGGCATTCAAGCTGCCCGGCAAGCCTTTACCCACTGAGCCAACCTCACAGCTCCCACACTGGGCAGGAGTCTTTTAAAACCAACTAAGCGCACAGCTGAAGAGATGGCTCAGGAGCTAGTTACATAATGCAACTGCAGAAAACCTGAGTTTGCTTCCCAGCACCCACGCAGGCAGCTCACAACTACATGTAACGCCAACTCCTGGGGATGTGACGCATCTGTACTCCACATGCACCATTCTGCTCACTCACGTGCACACACAAGCACACATACACACTTCAAGATAAATCCTTAAAAAAATCAGATGCCAGCCAGGCGTGGTGGCGCAAGCCTTTAATCCCAGCACTTGGGAGGCAGAGGCAGGAGGATTTCTGAGTTCGAGGCCAGCCAGGTCTACAAAGTGAGTTCCAGGACAGCCAGGGCTACACAGAGAAACCCTGTCTTGAAAAACCAAATAAATAAATAAATAAATAAATAAATAAATAAATAAATAAATAAACGAACAAACAAACAGAGAAACCCTGTCTCGAAAAACCAACCAAACAAACAAACAAATAAATAAATAAAATCAGACGCCAGCACAGTGCTTTATGGTGTTTCAGACAATTACTTTTTTTTTTTTTTTTAAAGATTTTTCAGATCTATTTATTATTTATACAGTGTTCTGCCTACATGTGTGCCTGAAGGCCGGAAGAGGGCATCAGGTCCCATTACAGATGGCTGTGAGCCACCATGTGGGTGCTGGCTGGGAATTGAACTCAGGACCTCTGAAGAGCAGCCAGTGCTCTTAACCATTGAACCATTTCTCTAGCCCTGACAATAAATGTTCTTTTTTGTTTTTGTTCTTTGTTTTTTAACTAAAAGGCCCTCACTTTAACTCAAGATCTGTGTAAATCTTCTTCCATTAAGAGAAGGACTTCGAGGGCTGGTGAGATGGCTCAGTGGGTAAGAGCACTGACTGCTCTTCCGAAGGCCCCTAGTTCAAATCCCAGCAACCACATGGTGGCTCACAACCTCCTGTAATGAGATCTGATGCCCTCTTCTGGTGCATCTGAAGACAGCTACAGTGTACTTATGTATAATAAATAAATTAATTAATTAAAAAGAAGAACAACAACTTTACTCCATGCTTGGATATGTAGCACTCTATGTACAGGTGACCTTGACATAGAGGTCAGTCCCTTCCTGCTACTGGCCCAGCCAGCCCAGTACCCTGCACTACTTGGAGGTGCTTACAGAAGCATGGCACAGCCACTGTGAGGCCCTGGAGACAGCCACACATGTACTAGGAGAACTGTGACTTGGACTATGACTGGGACGCAGCCATAACCTGCCTTACTGTGCACACACTTGACAGCACTGTGGGATGATACGATTAGGGTCCAAGCATAGGAAATGCAACAGAACGAGCGGCCTACTTTCTCATCTATCAGCCACCGGAGGCCTTGAAATCTCTGTAGAAGGTGCCTAAAAGAATGCCAAAAACAGGAAGAGGAAACCCCTTCTGAGAAAGGGGAACAGGATGCATGGCTTTATCCTTCCCTCTGTTCCCTACCCTTCTCTCCCTTGGGTAGGAATCTGCCACACGTCATCTTAGGGGTTTGGCTTATGGCTGGGATCTGAAATGCCATCCAGAGGGGCCTGTGTTTGAACATTGTGGTGGGACTGTCTGAGGAGACTGTGAAGCCTTTATGACATGGAAACTAAATGTTTGAAAGGTCACCCTTTCTGAAGGTTACACTTGCTTCCAGTTAAGATGTGCAGTTTCCTGTCCACACAATGTGAACAAGCCACCACCTTATATCCTACCACATCTTCCTTCCCATTATGATGCCCTGTACTCTCTGAACCAGGAGACAACTGTCTTCCTTCCCCGTCTATGTCAGGTATCTTAGTCATAGCCAAGTAACTAACAAAATAATCCATCACTTTTCATTCTCTAGAATCATGAGTCAGTCTTGGGGAAAAAAAGTAATTTGGTGGACTATAACTGAGACTACTACTGCAGTGACCTCTGCTGAATCCACTGTTAACAGTGCAATAAGACAGAGATATAAGGTGCTGGAGAGATGGTTCAGCAGGTAAGAGCACTGACTGCTCTTCCGAAGGCCCTGAGTTCAAATCCCAGCAACCACATGGTAGCTCACAACCACCCGTAATGAGATCTGATGCCCTTTTCTTGTGTGTCTCAAGTGAGCTACCGTGTACTTATGTAGAATAATAAATCTTTATTAAAAAACAAAAAGCAGCCAGGCGTGGTGGCGCACACCTTTAATCCCAGCACTTGGGAGGCAGAGGCAGGCGGATTTCTGAGTTCCAGGCCAGCCTGGTCTACAAAGTGAGTTCCAGGACAGCCAGGGCTACACAGAGAAACACTGTCTCGAAAAACAAACAAAACAAAACAAAACCGACAGAGAAGTAAGTAAAAAGCATAAGTTTTAAATATTACTATTTTGCTTTTCAAATGCAACATATTTACTTATTTGTGATTGTGGGTGATGGTATGCAAGGGACACCTTTGCATCGCTTGTTTGTAGGTCAGTGGACAACAAAAGGTCACTATTTCTTTAAATGCTGGAAGACTGCAGTACTAGAAAGGGTGCTTTAAGTGAACTATCAGACCTCTTCCCTCTGAGGCACTCACTACCCTTACCTTTGAGCTGCTAGGTTTAGAAGAAGCACATCAGATGGTTCTTTAGAAGACAGCAGCACCAGATGGCACCACTATGGTACCATCAGGCTGGCTGGCTGGCAGCCAAGGCCTCTCCCCAGTACCTTTTCCTTAGCAGCGTGGCTTGTCTTTATGGACCACAGTAGGTTTTTACACATCAAGCGTTTGAAGTGATACAACGCCTTTGTGTTAAGACAGCAAAAACACAGACGGGCCCTTCTACTCACCTCTACCATATCTGCGACGGGCTTGCCGACGTCTCCCAGGAGAGACATGTTACTGGCAGCAGGGCCAAGAGGCCCCCACCTGGGCGGCTTCTGTGTCTCTGGCACATTACTGTTCTTTGGACTCTGCAATTCAGGAAAGTCCAACCTGCTAAACTCAAATTCAGGTTTAGAGGTAGATGCACTCTTCGCAAGGATTCTGGACTTGCGGTCGGGTCGCTTGTGATAAGCATCTGTAATTACAGAATGAAACGTTGGGATACAGTCAAGATGCGCCTTGTTCATTAGCACTCAGAGATATAAGCTCTGTGCTGTTAACACAAGCTCGCTCCTCCTGCTCACACTAGCAGCACTGGATACAGGTGACAGTAGGTATCCCTAAAGGTAACACTAAATCTGGTGAAAACAGCCAAGCCTGACTGCACAGCTGGCATCTTATCACTTCTGAGCTAGGCAAACTTCAGGGGAGCCTCACAGATTTCCAATCTTCGAGTAATTAACTCCCCCTTTCCATCTGCAAGAGCAAAGTGGATGGAGGCCAATGATCTCAGCCTCCTTCCCATACTTCAAGCCATGGATAGTGAAGTGACAGCAGTTTCATGAAGCCTCTCATAGAGTTCCAAGGCCAAAGCTGGGACACCTAACACTGAAATTTCCTCTTTCATGTGCCAGGTGGGTCATGAGCAGAGTAGATGAGAATAGAAAAATTTCTTAAACCAAATCATAGAATTACACATTTAAGTTCATAGAGCCAGCTAAACACACACACACACACACACACACACACACACACACACACAAAGCTGTAAGCTGGGTGTACTGGCGCACACCTTTTATCCATTTAAGAGGCAGAAGCAGAAAATCTCTGTGAGTTCAAGGCTGGCCAGATCTACAAACTGAGTTCCAGGACAGTAAGAGCAGTGAGACCCTGTCTCAAAGCAAAATCAACAACAGCAACAACAAAAAGGAGCACAAGCTGTAAATCATTGTAGAGCTAGTTGTAGGGCTGGAGAGGTGGGAGAAGGCTTGGCTGCTCTTACAGAGGACCTGGTTCAATTCCCAGCACCCACGTGGCAGCTCACCACTACCTCCAACTCCAGCTCCAGGATATCTGACACCTTCACCCACATACGCATGCAGGAAAAATATCAGTGCACGTAAAATAAAAACAACTCATTAAAAAAGGATTATTATTAAAATAGTTTTCTGTGATCAAGCATTACTAGTAAATAATTTACAGAAGAACAGATGCAGCTGGGAACACGGCTCAGCAAATGCTCTGCAAAGACTCAAGGGCATAAGAGATCTTAGAAATACCTTTTCCTGTTGGGCAGTGGTGGCGCACGCCTTTAATCCCAGCACTTGGGAGGCAGAGGCAGGTGGATTTCTGAGTTCGAAGCCAGCCTGCAGCCTGGTTTACAGAGTGAGTTCCAGGACAGCCAGGGCTACTCAGAGAAAAACCCGTCTTGAAAAACAAAAAACAAAAAAAAGAAAGAAAGAAAGAAATACCTTTTCCTAAGCATAATGCTACATATGCCCATAATTCCAGAAGTTAGGAGGCTGAGGTAGGAGGCCCAAAAATCCAAGGCCAGTCTGGTCTCTATAGTAAGGCCTGGTCTCGAAACTAAAAACAACATAGGTACCAGGTGGACTCCTAGCTTTCAGCCAGGTGGAACAGAAAGTTTTGAGCCGGTAGATGGATGTGTAGTCTCTGGAGCCAGAGTGCCCAGGTCGGGGGCCATTCAGCATGGGACTTTAACTATACTTAAACCTTTGTGCTACTTAAAGTGTCCCCTCAGAATGAAGAGGCACGTTCAGGAATGAGCATGGACACACACAGTAGAAAGTCTATGGTTGTGAAGCTTGAAGTCACCACCTGCATGCTGTGTGATGGTTCTAACAGGCTAAGGAACCTCTGCCTATACAGTGCAACGCACCACGCTCTACCAACCCACCCGCCCCCCACTATTGCCTGAGAAATGACACGGAAAAACCACAGCAGGTCTGAAGTCCTCAGCTAGGCAAGGTTCCAGGCACATTTCTTGGAGCAGTCATGATGAGCATGCCCACAGGAATGGTACTGTTTCGGGAAAGTGGGACAGACTGCCATTGGAGCAGAGTTTGTCAGCTTTACCAGATTTCCAACTGCTCTCAGTGCGAGAGGGCAGGTGACTTGAGCCCCTGGCTGGTCTCGCCTCACAGGGCACCGCCCCGTCAGCCCTTCTGCTGCTTGACTTCTGCTCTTCACAGGCTCTTCTCTCATCAGAGGGTTTTTTCTGCAGGAGAGATTTAGAAAACAAACACACACACACAAAAACTATGATATATGAAAACTACTACTGGGGCTGGAGAGATGGCTCAGCAGTTAAAAGCACTGACTGCTCTTCCCGACATCCTAAGTTCAATTTCCAGCAACCACACAGTGGCTCACAACCATCTGTAATGGGATCTGATGCCCTCTTCTGGTGTGTCTGAAGACAGCGACAATGTACTCACACACATGAAATAAATAAGTCATCAAACAAACAAACAAACAAACAAACAAAAAACCTACCACACTGATAATGAAACTTTAACCCAGCAAACCAGTAAGTATTCATAATTCAAACATTTAAGAAAAGAATAGACCAAACCATTTGAAAAAGGCTATCACCAAAAGGTAAGCAGTACTTAGACATCCATCAGAGGACACACTGACTTCTGACACTGGGAACAACGAAATGACTAACAAGAGGAGCCACATCCCCACAGCAGCACTTCCTCACCTTAAATACACCTTTTGTTTCCTGAGGAGGAGGGCACCCATGCTCATGCCGGGGCTTTGCTGTCCGAAAGCCTGGATGACACCGGGCTTGGCTGTAGTCATACTGCAGGGTTGGCACTGAGCAAACACTCTGGGCAGACTCTAGGGCGTAAGTGGGATAGGCAAAAGGATGCAGCGCTATCTCAGAAGACACGTACTGTGCTGGAAAGGTAGGGGCTCCGAAAGCCATGTTTTCGGGATACATTTTTTGCCTAAAAAGAGTAAATTTCAGTTGCAGATTTCATAACACAAATCAAGGACATTAATTATTTTTAAGACGCTAATTTAAACTTTTTAATATATTCTTCTAAGGATCACTTACTTTCGCATTGGAAACTCTCCTATCAACAACCAAATGAGGGCTAGAGAGCTGGCTCTGCTAGGAAAGCGCCTGCCTGGCGCACAAGCGCAGGGCCCTACGTTTGGGCTCCAGAGCCAGTGTGATAAGCAGTGCCTCCTGGGACTCCAACCCGAGGGGGAGCGCAGGCCCTTGAAGCTCACCGGCCTGCCAGTCTCTCTGACTGAGGAACTTGAGCTTCTGTGAGACTGGTTCTCAAAGAACAAAAGAACAATTGAGGAAAGATTCAACTTCAGCCTTAGGCTTCCTCAAGCGAGTGCACACATGTGCATTTACCACACAAAGCCCACCCCACCCCACACACATGCACATCCATCCATCCATCCAGTCATCCATCCAGCCAAACAGGACCTCTTTTTTTTTTCTTCCTGCAAAGAATACTGCTGACTTTTTTTTGAGACAGGGTTTCTCTGTATAGCCCTGGCTGTCCTAGAACTCACTCAGGAATCCGCCTGCCTCTGCCTCCCGAGTGCTGGGATTAAAGGTGTGGGCCACCACTGCCTGGTTACCTCTAGACTTTTAAAAACTAATGAACTAGGGCCAGAGTAACAGAGCTCAATGGTAGATAGCATTCATAAAATGTACAAGGCCGTGGCTTCAACCTATGGCATCACAGAAAAAGTAATCTGCAGTTAAAAAGCAAGTTCAGATGCAATACCAGCACAGCAGGAGCAGGCTCCAACAGTCGACTGCTGTACCTAGAAACAACAGCCAAAAGGCCACTCCCTTGGCTGAGGAGTTGCACTACAGCCTGCACGGCCTTCCTCCAGTCTTGCCCTTTCAACCCCTCCACCACATCCTGCACTGTGCCGGGAAGGCCAGGATACAAAGAGGATCCTGCACACCACGGAGTAAAAGATGGGCACCTTAGTAATTATTCAGTAGACTGGGGACTGACCCTGAGGCCTTGTGTTTGACAGAAAGAGCTTCACCATGGAGCTCTGTCACTGGAGACAGGGTCTCACTAAGTTGTGCAGCCTGGCATGTTATTTTATCCTTCATCTGTCTGTCCTCTTCCCATTTACCCTTCCTTCTTGCCGTTTCTTTTCCCAATACAAATGTGAATTTGTTTGGTTCCGTCTTGCTCTGGTGGCTCTGGAGATCAAGCCCAGGGCCTGACAAATGGCAGAGCAGCAAGCACGCTACTGCTCAGGGGCATCCTCAGTCCCTACATGTGTGAACCAGTAGCAAGTGTAAACAAAAGACCCCGCAACTGTACTTTCTAAGTTCCGTAGTCTCTGTCCCTTCCTGAATGAAGTTTTTGCACAGAACACAGTCAGGCTACCGAGCCCGGATCTTTGCTGGCTGAAGAGCCTCCTTTCCTCACCTGCAAGATGTGTTTCAGTGTGTGAGGCTCTAATCATCACTACCACCAGGAGCCTTTACATAAGGCAAGGCATTGAGAAAATACATACTCAGTCGCTGGTGGTTCCTGTACAAATGGATAGTAAGTGGTCGCACAGCCTGGGAAGACACATGCCTCGGAGGACTCTGACCACGCCACGTTGAGCCCAGCAAACTTAGGGACGAATGGTTTGACATCAGCTGACAACTTGATGCTATCCTGAGGAGGAGAGGAGGGAGGGGATGGGCTTTAACGCTCCTGAGATTCGCCAAATGCAGACAAACACAAACCAAAAGAAAGGTGCTCCGTTCTAATAGGCCCAGTGCTGATTACAAAGGTGCAAAGATAAAAATTTATTTGGCAACAGTATCTCCCTGATGCTTTTTAAATTATTATTATTTAAAAAAAAAAAAGAGGTTCCAGGACTTTAGACGTGAAAAAGGACAATGAATTAAAGTCGAAGGAAAAATCCAACCTTGTTATATAACAAGAACCACAACTCAGAATGTTTCTGAGGACTTAAACTTGGAGACAGTTATTTTTAACTCTTCCATCTTTATATACGAGATATATAAGAACCCTGGACCAGTGTAGCGAACTATACCCTGAGGGTGCTCAAAGTTGTTGTGTAAAACACACCGCTGACATTTACTGCCATCTAACTTCTCAACAAAAAGCACCCACATAATAGATCTGTACTTAGTAAACCCCACGGAACCTCTGAGAGAAGAATCATCCCACAGCCATGAGCCCTTGGAACGCAGAGTTCTGCCTTGCACTACGGAGGGAGTATGAGTTATTTTGACAACTTTTATCATCGCGTTTGGTCATTTAGGAGTGGATTTCTGGGACGGACGGCGCGCCATCTAGCGGACGCGGGTGCGAGGCGCCCAAGGCGGTAGGTGGCCTCTGTGGCATCATTTTGCTGGCCGAACCGTGGGTGGGTCAAGCCCCTCATCCCCGAACCGCAGGCCCGACGGCCCCGCGCGTGTGCCTAGACCCACAGCCCGCCCCTTACCTCGCCGTCGGGCTCCCGCGGCCGCTCCGACGCCATGGCGGCCACGGAAGAGGCCGCGCCGTGAAGCCAGCGGCGCCCCTAACCAACGACTCCGCGTTTCCGCCTTCCTGAGCGGCGGCACCAGGATATACGTCACTGAGGCGCGACGGAGGCCTTCCCTGCCGGAAGTGCTCGGCGTCGCGGGCCTCCGGGGCCGCACGTGGAAGACTGGGACTGCGACAGGTCTAGGTGGTGGCTTATTGGCGGGCCAGGCAGGGCGCGGCTGAGCTCTTAACGTGGGCCGGGCTTCGTGATGTGACACTAGAAGAGGCCAGGCTCTGGGCTCCCGCACTGATGCTGTGCAGGAGAGGGGGACTCCTAGGAAGAGTGAGGCCCGCAGACCTGCTCAGTGGTGAGCTTCCAGGAGCATCCACTCGGGTGGAGTCTCTAGGCAAGGTGTCATGGCCGGTGCCTGCAGGCAGATCAAGAACCTCGGAACAAAGAGGAGTCGAATGTGCCTAACTATGTGAGACTTCTGCTGGGGTCTGGACAACAGGAAGCTCTCGCAAAACACAACTCCAAAATGAAACCAAGAGCACAGAATTGTGGAAGCAGGTGGAAGGACAGAAAGAAAAAGGTCGCCTGCAATGTGGGGGCATTTGGCAAACAGGCCTTGGAGTCAGTCTGTAGGGTTAGAATTAAACACCAGGCCCTTATTTCAAGCAAGACGCCAGTGCCAGTTCGTGGTCAGTATGCCCTGTTAGGTCTAGTGTATCCTACACACGGAAGGCTGTGGCTCTGTAGTGTTTACTGTGTTCAATGAGAAATCACCCCAGCTAACATCTAACTACAGTCTTGTTACTGGCCACTTATTTATACTTTTTATGGCTATCCACTAATGTGTGCTTAATTTCTTGGTCCACACAAGAAGATGCATACACGTGGCAACTGAACTTCAAAAATACTTTGAAACCACTAGACTTTTTGTAGACTTGTGGACACTATCAAGTAGAGTTGGGTTTTTCTGTTCACTTGCAGAATCCAAAGCTATTTAGGAAGTAAACTGGCAATAAAGCTGTAATGTCTCCTTTTGACTCTAGATTTACTATCCCCAGTAACCCATCATTTGGAGCTTAATATTTCTTTTTCAAGTATGTTTATTTTCCCCAGGGGTAAAAAATAATCAAGTCAAATTAATTTCAACAATAGTGATATAAATGCAATATACAAACTTTATTTAACAAAACAGGTAAAATAAAACAGGCATTTATTTATATTAAGAAAAAACTACAAGAAACTTTATTTTGAACAACTTAAAACAACCTACTTGCAGATGCATTTAACTGAGCTCTGTTGCTGTGAAGAATACAGCTCATGCACAGGTATGGATGAAAAGTTTGTACATTTTTCAAGTATTCACTGAATACTACCTTATATACACATATACATTAAATTTGAAAAAGGTTAGATGGTCCAGCTGCACTTCATTTTTGTTGTTCTTTTGGAAGAGGTCGTCTAAAGAGAAGAATATGCGGTTCTGTGGAAAGAAAATATTCATAATTAAGTTCCATGTCAAACCAATCACTATTTGAAGATTTCAAAATGAATTGTCGATGTAATAAATACTAAATGCAGACAAACTCTTATAGCATTGCTCTACCATTTTATCCTTTGACCTACTCTGGAAAATAATTTCTACCTGCAAAATCATTTCCAGTGAAGAGATGTAATCTCTTTGAAAAAAAAAAAAAATAAGACCGCTAATTCAAGTCAGCTGCTGGATCCCAGGCTAATTCACATCCAATAAATAAACAGAAAAGTTGATGCCACACACACACATTATATATATACAGTTGCCTAGCAAGTATAAGTACAAAGGTTCAATCTGAGCACACAAAACAAGCCCACCAGAAAGCAAGGCGTGGTATGTGCCTGTAATCCCTGCACTTAGGTAAGAAAGGGTTGGTGTAGTCAAACCTGATCTCTGTTTAAAAAAAAAAAAAAAAAAAAAAAAAACCTTAAAAGATAAAATTAAACCAGGTGTCCACCTGATGCTTCCCCATTCTGTGAGATGAAGGCCAGCATCTACAGCTCAGTCAGTCCCTCTGCTGCTGCTAATAGGAAGGATTTCTGAGCCATAATTCCAAGAAAGACTCCAGTTTAACAATGCCACTTTTCGTCTCGAAAAACAAAAAAACCAAAACCAAAAAAAAAAAAAAAAACAATGCCACTTTTCAAGTATAAAAAGGTAGCATAAGCTGGGCGTGGTGGCGCATGCCTTTAATCCCAGCACTCGGAAGGCAGAGGCAGGCAGAGGCAGGCGGATTTCTGAGTTCGAGGCCAGCCTAGTCTACAAAGTGAGTTGTTCCAGGACAGCCAGGGTTACAGAGAAACCCTGTCTCGAAAAACAAAAAAAGGTAGCATAATTTCTATGTATGTGCAGGATTTTGGCACCTGTTTTATGCAGAGTCACTTTTGCAGGTAGATTATCAGTTTCCTTCACAGCAAAGCTTACCTGGCTCATGAATCATGTAATGAACCCATCCTAGACTCTGTTGGACACCAAGTCTCCTCCACTCCTCTTCAGACATCAGATGAGTTTTGGGTACTTGTTTAGAGAGTTCTCTGGGTAACATGACATGCCTGTTAAAATATCCAGCCAAAGATTAGTGTCATCTTTCCTACCAACATCACTTTATAACAGGTACCTTTGAGATACTTGAAATTCTGAAGGGTTTTACCCTCAAAACAAACTCAATTCTCTAAAGCAACTCTACATTACAATATTATCTGTATCAATCTTGGGTATTCCCTATAGCCTATACTTCTGGCTTTTGATGGCTTATGTTCAAGTATTAGGCCAATGTAAGCTGCACAAAAATGAAAGGCATTTTATTCTGTAGGGATAAATTTCTAGCAGAATACTTGTTATTGAGAAATCTTCCAGGAAGAGAACCTTAAAATCTAAATTGGGCACATTATTATACACCTTACCCTCTCCTATAGCTTCCTTTGGTCATGACGCAACTCTTGGTCTATAGGATATAGGTAGAAAATATTCAAGTACTGGAAAGTATACTCAGAGCAAGATCATAACCAAGTTAAAAAAAATTCTCTCCTGTTAAATAGACTGTGGTATCAGGATACTAGAACAGCAAGGTAAAGCCAGAGGCAATTCTAAAAAGGAGTTAGTTGTAAGGAGCCTAGTCTCAGAATCAGTTGTCACTTCAACCTGAGATTACTAAACTCTTAGTATGGGGGACCAAACTAAGACAGTTAATGTGTTCCCTGTTATTCAATATTAGATCTGTAGTACTTGTATATATTCCAGTTTGCTTCATGCTACAAATTAAAAGCAAAAATATGCCATTGGAACTTTATGTGACCTTTGGTTTCCCAGTAAAGTGCATTTCCAGAACTTTAGGAAGCATGTAAGTCTTTAGAATCAAGCCATAATGAACACAATTTCTCCTTTCTGTGGAAAACCCACACTAATCTTTTTTCCTAGTAATAGATCTAACATATAATTTAATGCACAATTAAGCTAAACCAGTAATGTGTAAAGATTATACTGAAATCTTAGAATCTCATTGAGCCTTATCAGCCATATCTATCACTAGTGACTCGGCTGTTTCTCTGTGAAACCCCCCTTCCCCCATTATGCTGCAGCGGAAGCTGGCCTCAAACTATCTTATTGCCTTAGGCTCCCAAGTGCTACAATTACAGAACTGGGTACAACGTCCATCCAGATGTTTCTTTCTAATGAATTGACCATTAGACTTACAAATTTCTCCAATGGCCAACAGACCATAGAAAGACATTTCTTTAGGCTCCTGCTTGAAACCAACAGCTTCAGTAAACTGCGGCCTTGATTCAGGGCCAAAACAAACACAATTTTAACACATATATACACAAGCAAATTTGTACACTGGCCTACATGCATAAAGCATTTTGTCACCACAAAATATCTCTAAATTTCAGCCTCATTTTATTTATTTGTTTGTTTGTTTATTTATTTGTTTGTTTATTTTTGGTTTTTTGAGACAGGGTCTCTCTGTGTAGCCCTGGCTGGCCTCGAACTCAGAAATCCACCTGCCTCTGCGCCCCGAGTGCTGGGATTAAAGGCGTGCGCCACCACGCCCGGCTTCAGCCTCATTTTAATTACCTCTGGTTTTAAGTTTATACAAAGTTAGCAATTAACATTTTTTGACCAGTATAAGTCAAGTCTGAGATGGAGGTGCAAATTCAGCTCTGGATTTTTTGGAGTTGGCATAGTGCAGTCCATAGTCCACTCTAAGCACCAAACTGCCTATAAAATAAGTTTTAAGCTGTGGATTTGAGTGCAGATAATCCTTAAATCAGCTTTGCCACAAGGTCGATGACTACGTGCCATCACTGCCATTTCCAGGCACATATTAAATAAATATTCTTACCCACACAAGTTACCACTCATTCTGGAAATATTGCTTCATGTTTTCGTTATTGCTACTGCTTTGTCCCTATAGATCATAGTGGAGGGAGGAAGGAGTGCCACCTCAGGTTACCTATTTGAGACCAGGTCTTTCTCTGAATTCAGGGAGACCCAGAGTGCCTCCTCAACTTCCAATTTTTAAGACTACAAAATATTCCATGACCTTATATTTTCACTGATAACAGTCTTAAAGCTTGTCAATTTGCTTTCACAAATAGTACTGTCCCTACAAGACATTCAGATACAAGGAACCTCAAGCATCTCCTACTTGATAAGTCATGTCAACAGGCTGTACTTCACATGGGGTCGTTTAGAATGTACATGATTTTACTTGTATATTATCTCTGATCATGTACCAGGAAAACTATTCCAAAACCCAATTTTGACTGGAATACAAAAAGTGCAGTTTATGACTCAAGTGCAAAGAAACCCTCCATTTTATTTCTGTAAAGACAGGCTCCCAAGCTGGGCCTGATGGCTAGGAAGGCAGATGCAGCTAGAGCTGTCTGCATGGAGTTCCAGGACACCCTGGGCTATGGAGACTCTCAAAAATGCCCAAAAAGGACTCCCATGATATTAGAGAAGGAGCAGTCTACTGTTCCTAGTAATCACCCCTTGACAAAAATCACTAGGTTTTGAAATTTATCAACACACATAGTTCTACTATAAACAAACACCTTAGACTCACACCTCTGTGTCATATCACCAGTAGCGGTCAAGAGTACCTCTCTAATTCTTTCTTTTGTAAAGGTTGGTCAATTAAGCTCAAGCCAGGTGTGGACACATCCACCATCTCAGTAACTGCTGAGGCAGAATAGCAAGCTTAAGCACTTAATGTTTCCAAATAAAACACTTTTTTGAGCTCTGGATTCCATTACTAATACAGCAGTAGGTAATAGGCTAGCTCCTACTTTTTTTCCTTTCTTTCTTTTCTTTTTTTTTTTTTAATTTTTCGAGACAGGGTCTCTCTGTGTAGCCCTGGCTGTCCTGGAACTCACTTTGTAGACCAGGCTGGCCTCGAACTCAGAAATCCACCTGCCTCTGTCTCCCAAGTGCTGGGATTAAAGGTGTGCGCCACCACGCCCGGCTTAGTTCCTACTTTATATTGGAATAAAATACTTAAGACAGACCAGCAGTTGCTCCCCAAAACAAACACAACTTATATACTCCCAAGTTTACAAACTAAAACTATCTCACTTTGAGCTCTGGGTTACTATAGTATAAACACGAAATATTATGCCAATTATCATATGGTTACCATTGTGAAGTTTGTAATTATTATGTAAAGACTATATATATTTAAGTTTTTTTAATAAGGGGAAAAAAAGCCCAGGAGATTTCCCTACTTAAGAACATTCAAAGCTGGGCGTGGTTGCGCACGCCTTTAATCCCAGCACTCCGGAGACAAGAGGCAGGAGGATCGCTGAGTTCGAAACCACCCTGGTCTATCAAGTGAGTTCCAGGACAGCCAGGGCTATACAGAGAAACCTTGTCTCGGACCCCCCCCCCCCAAATAAATAAAAATAAATTCAAGTTCATAGCATTAGTGTATCGTCAAAGAGCCAGGAGAAAGTTTTCTGGCTGTTAAGACTTCTATACTAGCGGCTTGAGAGAATGGGAGGTGGGGCGGTGAAGCCACTCTTTAAAAAAGTGTCTTATTCCTCAAACAGCATTCTGGACACTAACCTAAAAGGGCAGCAAACAGAAGACAAGGTCACTGTTTGCCCAAGGGAGGAACAGGTTTTACCCACCTGGTTTCTTGACTGTGTCCCAGAATGCAACGCTCTAATCCCAACCCAAAAGAGCCCAGCGGCGGTACGGCCTTTGAAACCACACCCCAAGTCAGCATGGATACAATAAAGTTAACTACAATTCTCCCTTACTTTCCACAATCCCATTTGCTAATTATATTAACGTAGGTTCTACCTTCCAGCGCATCTCAAGGTTTAAAACTCAAAACTTCCTCAAAAGCCCCAAACGTGGCCAAAATAGACTAGCAGTTGAAGGTAACGAAGCCACCACCACCCCAATCCTTCCCAGGCAATCTCGAGTTTTCAATTTGATCTTGAAGCCCTTTAACAACGCCCCGAGTTACAGCGTCTGGAGCCGTTACCCATCAGACACTCAGTAATCCCCGTCGGGTGCGTTTCCGGGGACTTCCCCTCCCGGCCAGCCCGGGCCAGTGCGGTTTGCGGTCGTGAACTCCCTGGCGAGGCGCTGCCCATCCATCTAATGACTCCCCATCTCCTGCGAGCCCCGCAACGCTACACAAAGCAAGGCTGCCCGGACGAACGGAGGCCTCTAAGGGGGCCCGAGCCCCGATCACCAAGTCTGACCTCCCAGCGCGGCCCTCCTCCGCAGGCGCTGCTCACCGGTACTCGTAGTGCTCGTCGAAGTACTTGTCTGAGTAGTAGATCTGCTTGTGGGCCATCCTGCCGGCGCGCAGAGAAGTAAGCGGGAGCAGGAATCCGGGCGCAAGGGGCTCAACGTCCGCTGAGGGCCGGCGCAACGACTCGAATGAGGCCAACGACCACAGGCCCAACGCTCTGGATTTGAATCCGACAGCCCTCCGCCGATTGGACGAAGCCACAACCAATCACGCTCCGCGCAGACCTCGAGGACAGGTAACCAATCAGAAGCCTGTTACAAGATTGCGAGGGCGGGAGTAAGGATTGGCTAGCGATTCAGCGAGGAGCGCCCGGCGACTCGTAGAAATGCCGAGAAGGGCGGAGCCGAGTCGTTACGTGCCTCGCAGCGCGTGCGCAGTGCTTGAGAACCTGCCTGGGGGCAGAGCGGTTGGGTGGTGGGAGGACGCGAGGTGAGGTATCGCGGGCTTTGGTGGCCAGAGCGCCACCCGAGCGGCACGAGGCTTCTGCGGGTCTCTGTGGTCGGGGGACGCCCAACTGCGGAGCGTTCGGGAGCTAAGGTGCCCTCCTCCGCCCCTGATTGCAATGCTAATTACGCTTGACTGGGAGCTAGTCCCATCTTAGAAAAATGTGCTCATGTAAAAGGAAGTTGCCAGGGTGTTAAATCGTGGTTTGGTGAAGCAAGTTACAAATAACAACCATTTTCTACATTGAGCAGCTGTCATTTTTCTTTTAACTTTTTGAAATTTGTTAGTTGCAGTGCAATGCGGAGCTTAACGAGCCCCTGCGGTCTCTGGTGTGGCTGGTGGGATAACAAACTAACCCACACCTTTAATCCCTGCACTCCAAGGCCAGGTCAACACCCCCCCCCCTCCTCCTGGGTTTTTTGAAACACTTTCTCTGTGTAGCCCTAGCTGTCCTGGAACTCGCTCTGTACACCAGGCTGGCCTTGAAATCAGCGATCCTCCTCCTGCCTCTGCCTGCTGAGTGCTGGGATTAAAAGTGGATGCGCCACCACCGCCCAACTTCAGCCCAATATCTTTAACAGATGGTAGGGTAACAAAGTGTGATCCTGTCTAAAATAATAAAAACGGAAGTCAGCATGTTATTGCAATTTTCTTTTTTATGGAGTTGGGTAATCAGGTGCCTGCAGTCATTTTAACGACAGGTTTCCCGACTTCACTTGGCCCTCAGTTAAAGAGAACACAAGATCTTCTGACTTCCTGCTCAACTTAAAAGTTATTTTTAGCACTACAATAATAAAGGTGCTAATTGCCTACCGATATTATCACGTGAGACGACAGGTGGGATTAAAATTTCGACATGTAAATAGGAGGATGTAAGCATACACTCTGTAACACAAATAATACTGAGGTCTGAGTTCTGTTCTGAAAGATCTTTAATTACTATCTAAGCAGTGGTTCTCAACCTTCCTCATGCTGCAGCCCTTTGATGCAAGTCCTCAGGCTGTGGCAATTCTCAATTTTATAATTATTTTGTTGCTACTTCATAACTATAATTTTGCCACTGTTATGGATTGTTTTTTGTTTGTTTGGTTTGTTTGATTTTTTTCGAGACAGGGTTTCTCTGTGTAGTCCTAGTCCTGGCTGTCCTGGAACTCACTCTGTAGACCAGGCTGGCCTAGAACTCAGAAATCCGCCTGCCTCTGCCTCACCAGTGCTGGGATTAAAGGCGTGCGCCACCACGCCCAGCTCACTGTTATGAGTTGTAAATCTCTGATAGGCATCTCCCTTGGGAGTCTAGCAAATTGAGAACAGCTGATCTAGAGAATGTGCCCTGCTTCCCAAGTCTCAGCTGCTACAATCCTTTAGATCTCCTGCCCTCCAGAATGGAAATTGGCTTACACATTGTTTCCCTGCACTATTTACGCTCTATGCAATGAATGTGGAGAGCATATTTACTTTGTTTATTATCCATGTCTAGAGCAAAGTAGAGTCCCTGTGCATGGTGGATACTCAATAATGAGGTTTTTAAGAAATAAACCTTCAGCATAAGAATCTATTCCTAAGTAGGCAGAGACCAAAGATGAATGTACAGTGATGGTAAAGATATGAATAAGCTGTGTAGGGAGATAAAGAAGTCTTTATTCTTAGACAAATAATCTGGGAAAGGAAGTCTTTATAGAGGATATATTTTGAAAGACAGTAGCCAGGCATGGTGGCTCACTCTCTTATCCCATAGGTCAGGAAGCTAAGACTAAAGGATTGCTAAGAGTTCAAGGTCTCTCTGGATTACATAGCACCAGTCAACTGAAGTTAACATAGTGAGATTGTGTTCTTAAGAAACAAACGAGAGGCTGGGCAGTGGTGGCACGCGCCTTTGATCCCAGCACTTGGGAGGCAGAGGCAGGCAGATTTCTGAGTTCAAGGCCAGCCTGGTCTACAGAGTGAGTTCCAGGACAGCCAGGACTAGGACTACACAGAGAAACCCTGTCCCCAAAAAACCAAAAAAAAAAAAAAAAAAAAAAAAAAAAAAAAAAAAAAAAAAAAAAAAAAAAAAAAAAAAAAAAAAGAAAGAAAAAGAAAAAAAAAAGAAATGAGGTATTTTTCAGATAATGAGTAGTGCAATCCATTCCCCTGTACCAATTACTCAGGGTTAGTAATTAGCATTTTGCCAATGCTGTTTCATCCATTCCCTCCTTTCTAGCCCCCTCATGCCTTTTTTCCTTATTTCCTTTTGGAACAGAGCTTTACTGTGTAGTCCAGGTCAGCCTTGAACTCATATTTACACACCACTCTCACAGACACCCCATTATCACTTAAGAGATTTGGAGTTGGGCTGGTGAGATGGCTCCGAAGGTCCTGAGTTCAAATCCCTGCAACCACATGGTGGCTCACAATCACCCATAACGAGATCTGATACCCTCTTCTGGAGTGTCTGAAGACAGCTTACATATAATAAATAAATAAATCTTTAAAAAGAGAGAGAGAGATTTGGAGTTATAAAATCATATACCGCCGGGCGTGGTGGCGCACGCCTTTAATCCCAGCACTCGGGAGGCAGAGGCAGGCGGATTTCTGAGTTCGAGGCCAGCCTGGTCTACCAAGTGAGTTCCAGGACAGCCAGGGCTATACAGAGAAACCCTGTCTCGAAAAAACCAAAAAAAAAAAAAAAAAATCATATACCAAATTGTATGCTAAAAAATCAGGGACTAGAGCCGGGAGTGGTGGCACACGCCTTTAATCCCAGCACTTGGGAGGCAGAGGCAGGCCTGGTCTACAAAGTGAGTTCCAGGACAGCCAGGGCTATACAGAGAAACCCTGTCTCAAAAAACCGAAAAAAAAAACCAACAACAACAAAAAAACAAAACCAAAATGAATCTCAGGGACTGAAAATGTACATTTAACTATGTCACGGTGTACTTTACCACATAAGTACTATAAAGCAAAAAGTATTCTAATAGATGCAGAAAAATAACAATTCACATACATATAATCCAAACTCAATAAGTCTACCTACCAGGCATTGATTAATACTACTCAGAAATTAGAAGAAGGGGAAAGTTTAACTGGGAAGAGTATCCATAGAGAACGATGTTAACATAATTCTTACAAAGAAACATTAGAAGTAGTCCCTTAAGGTTTCTCTGTTAGCTTTGTCAACAGCAGGAAGTTCAACTTGCCATTGTAGACAGTGTATCCTCAGTCCCTCTCTGGAACCTCTTCCCCTGTACCTGTGTCCTTGATATCCACCACAGTAACAGATCCCTGAAAGGGAAGTTACAAATTTACAGAAGAGTTAGTTACATGTGAGTGTTACTGCCCTTCCCCACTAGAATAGTCTAAGTGACATCTGAGGCTGGTCCCTAGGAGGCATAACAGCTTCTACTTTCTCTGGGAATGCTGGCTTTCATCTAGAAGACATATAGGGAAGGCTAGTCTTTTGATTAGTGCCAGCTACCTTGAACACAAGTACAAACAGAGAGAAATGAAGCAATGGCCCAGTCCTGTGAGTTCAAATATGCAACACTCATGTAAAGAGTTGGTGTGGCCATGCACGGCTGTAAGTCCTGCATCATAGAGGGAGGGAGGAGTGGATACAGGACGATTCTGAGGCTTGTTTGCCTCCAGTCTAGTACTGGGTTCATAGACCCTGTCTCAAAGGGAGGAAGGCCAAGAATAATAGAGCAAGACCTTTAGCATTCTCCTTTAGCTTCCGTATGAACACCACTAACACAAATTCACACCACACACACATACACTTTTAGGCTAGAAAGATGGCTCCGTGGGTTAAGGTGTTTGCCACTACTCTGATAACCTGAGTCCAGCCCGGAGGACACAAACAGTGAAAGGAGATAAATGCCCCCTACAAAGCTGTCCTCTCATAGTACTACCAAAAGATCCTGCAATACCTCTACTGGGCATATATCCAGAAGATATTCCATCTGGTAATAAGGACACATGTTCCACTATGTTCATAGCAGCCTTATTCATAATAGCCAGAAACTGGAAAGAACCCAGATGTCCCTCAACAGAGGAATGGATACAAAAAATTTGGTATATTTACACAATGGAGTACTACTCAGCTATTAAAANAGCCACCAAACATAGACACTATAGCATATGCCAGCAAGATAGTGCTGAAAAGGCCCGGATATAGCTGTCTCGGGGGGTAACTATACCAATGCCTGGCAAACATGGAGGTGGAAGCTCACAGTCAACTATTAGATGGAACACAGGGTTCCCAAGGAAGGAGCTAGAGAAAGTACCCAAGGAGCTGAAGGGGTCTTCAACCTTCTAGGTGGAAGAATAACCATGAACTAACTAGTACCCCCTGAGCTCATGTCTCTAGCTGCATATATAGAAGAGGATGGCCTAGTTGGCCATCATTGGGAAGAGAGTCCCCTTGGTCATGCAGACTTTATATGCCCCAATACAGGGGAACACCAGGGCCAAGATGTGGGAGCGGGTGGGTAGGGGAGCAGGGCCGGGAGGGGGGAGGATATAGGGAACTTTCTGGATAACACTTGAAATGTAAAAGAAGAGAATATCTAATAAAAGTTGGAAGAAAAAAAAAAAAACTGTCCTCTGTCCTTCCCTCATGCCATAACACAAGCACCTCTCCCGACAGATAAATGTAAATAAATAAAAGGAATTAAAGCTCTTTCTCTGTGCATTGTTGACAGTTCTTTTACCTCCTGTGTTTTAGTGTGTTAGATTGGCTCATTGTCACTAAATTCACTGCTGTTGCCTTTCGGTGTATGGAATATTAATTGTACAAAATGATGGGCTTCATCATATTTTCTTACCCGTGTATCAAACTTGTCACTTGCTTATACTAAATTCACTAAAATTTAAATTCACTAAAAATATTAAAAACTAAAAACAGAACTGTCCTAGGATCTTGAGATATTTGACAAGATGCAATTTAAAAATGAACTTCGGATTTTACTTAGATAAATTCATGCCATCTAACATCAAACTGACTCGTTTGCTTTTTTGTATTTTCCCCCTCTCTGGTCTATATCGCCCTCATAAAATGAATTGAGGTGTTTTTCCTCCTTTTTTTTTTTTTTTAAGTATTCAGACCAACTTGCTTAAAGATATAATTTATTTTTATGTTATATCAATATATAGCTCAAAAGCAGTTTTTTGTTTGTTTGTTTGTTTGTTTCTTTGGTTGGTTGGGTTTGCTGAGGCTGGCTCTATGTAGCCGTGGCGTCTCTGGAAGCTCTCTGTAGATTAGACCCACCTGTCTCTGCCTCCCCAGAGCTGTGATTAAAGGCGTGTGTCACCACTCCTGGCTTAGCTCAACTATTTAAATGACCTCTTCTTTTTTTTTTTTTAAAGATTTATTTTATTTATTATATGTAAGTACACTGTAGCTGTCTTCAGACACTCCAGCAGAGGGTGCCAGATCTCGTTACGGATGGTTGTGAGCCACCATGTGGTTGCTGGGATTTGAACTCCAGACCTTTGGAAGAGCAGTCAGTGCTCTTAACCGCTGAGCCATCTCTCCAGCCCTAAATGATCTCTTCTAATCCCTCTAAAAGCTCCATATTTGGGACGTGCTACAGATCTCATCACACCTCTGAATCCACCTGGTTACCTGTCCAAAGGCTTCTTCTAAGTGAAACATATAGATGGGAAAGAGAGCTAAAATTATTTTTTATTGCCACCTTAACCAACTACCTCTCAAGAGTGATGACTTTAAACCAAAATTTCCCACACAGTGCTCTTTCCTGCTGAGCCATCTTCCCAGCCTAGAGAGGAGCTTGGTACAGAACAGGTTTGTAGTAAACATTGTCAGAACACCAGGGAAAGCTTCACAGAAGCTCCAAATGACCCATGGCCAATACATAAGAGAGCCTTTCATATGTCCACTTTAAAACTGGAAAAGTATTAAGATGCCTATTGTTGCCATGTGCAAATATGATCACATCTTGTGTGCTGTGATGTGAAAAAGATTTCGACACTGCTGTAGTTTATAACCCAACAGTGAGATCTTTGTGGAGAAACACAGTGGTTAATTCCAGGGGTCAACTTGCCTAGGTTAGAAACCATGGGCATCAATATGGAAGAACACTGGGTATGCCTGTGAGGGGTTTTCCTAGAGGGTTAACTGGGCAAGGCCTGCTATGAATGTGGGCAAATGAAAACTACCTTGAGTCTCATTTCATTTCTATGAGAAAAAGTCAAAATAACAAATGCTAACCAAATGGGGGTATGGTTTGCCAGGGTAATGTACACAGATGCTAGTAATATAGTGTAGCCTCTATGAAAATCAATATGGGGGGGGCTGGACAGATGGCTCAGCAGTTAAGAGCACTGACTGCTCTTTCGAAGGTCCTGAGTTCAAATCCCAGCAACCACATGGTAGCTCACAACCATCCGTAATGAGATCTGATGCCCTCTTCTGGTGTGTCTGAAGACAGCTACTGTGTACTTACATATAATAAATAAATAAATCTTAAAAAAAAAAGAAAGAAAATCAATATGGTAGTTCCTAAAAACCTAAAAATAGAGCTAATCTCTGATTCAGTTGAATGCTACTGGCTATACACCTGAAGGACTAATTTAGCATATGACAGAGACATCATCGGCACATTCCTGTGACACCATTCACAACAGCCAAGATATGGAATCAGACTACATGTCTGTCATATACCTGTGTGTGTGTGTGTGTGTGTGTGTGTGTGTGTGTGTGTGTGTGATAAATTCTATTTACAAGTAATGAAATTATGTCATTTTGAACCAGGTGGAACTAGAGACCAGTATATTAAATGAAACGAGGCAAAGTCTTCTAAGATACATGTCCATGCATTCTCTTAGGTGGACTCTAGATGTCTCTAAAAGGTATGTACACACATGTGTAATATGAAGGTAGACAGGAGGAGGACTTAGGGGTACAAAATAGTAATGATGAACTAAGGAGCAAAGTGCACGCCACACACTGACAATACCAAAATGAAACCTATTATTTTGCATGCTGAAGAGATGGCTCAGTGGTTAGGAGCATTGACACTCTCCCAAAGGTCCTGAGTTCAAATCCCAGCAACCACATGGTGGCTCACAACCATCTGTAATGAGATCTGATGCCCTTTTCTGGGGTGTCTGAAGATAGCTACAGTGTATTTACATATAATAAATAAGTAAATAAATTTGTTTAAAAAATAATTTTTTGAAAAGGTACTTCCCAAAGGTGCACACCTGTAATCCCAGCACCCCAGAAGCTAAAGAAAGAAGTAGATAGGTAATGATTAGCTATGAAAGGGACTAAAGCTGTCCCAGGATAATTTAGCCCTGGACTGGCAACATTACAACTCGACACAATCACCAATTCTAACCAGTCATCATTTAGCCCAGTAAGACTTGTAGACTCTTTAACATTGGTACCATTATTTTTCTGTCTGAAAGTTTGGGTGAGTGTGTGTGGTGGGAGTGGGTTGTGGGGAGGGACTGGAGACTGCCCTCGGGGCCTGGTACAAGCCAGGCAAGCACATTCATTCCCAGTCCTGAATCTGGTAGGTGTCCAGGGGAAGTACACTCACCCCCACCCATGGTTTCATAGGCTTTTTCTGGAACTTATCTCATCGACATAAGCAGCTGTCTCTAAAAGTTTGTCTTCATAACTGTCACTTTGTTCTGGAGCCAGAAGCAAATGATAGAACTAACAGTGTATCACCACCATTTCTGGTCGTCTTGGAGATCAGATGCCAGGAGCTGTGTATGCAAAGCAGAAAACATCCATCAAATTATGACTGGAGGGGACTACACCACCAGAGGGCAGCCTTGGAAAGAGGAAGAAGTAAGTAATGTTGCTATCTGCCTGCTTGCCCTCACTCTCATTGCCTGGGTCCATCTATGCTGCTGCTAGGATATTCCTTCCCTGGTAATTAGAATCTACTTCTTCAGGATTCCAACACACACCAAAGATCAGCAGCTCTCTAGGAATTCCTCAGGACTCCAGCCCCAGATTAGCACTGCTGAAATATCCATTCCCAGCTGGGCAATCGTTGCACATGCCTTTAATCCTAGCAGAGGCAAGCAGATCTCTGAGTTCGAGGCCAGCCTGATCCAGGACGAGAGCAAGCTCCAGGACAGTCAGGGCTACACAGAGAAACCTTGTCTTCAAACACCCCTCTCCTCCCATAAAAAGATGCCCAGCTTTATGTACAGAACAACTAATGGCCTTTCTACCAGGAGATAGTACATGTGTTGTTGTACTATCCAGACCACAGCCTCCTTGCCTTTCTGATAAATCCCATATAAAATCAAAATTTTTAAAGTGATTTGGGGCTGGAGAGATGGCTCAGTGTTTAAGAGCCCTTGCAGAGGACCCAGGCCTAATTTCTGATTTCTGGTACACACATGGTGGTTCATGACAAAACAACCAGAGCTCCAATTGAATTAAAAAACAATATGACTCTTAGCTTCCCTTCTCCCACCCCTTACACTGAGTACATTGATATGTCCCAGGGCCCAGACTGGAAGCCTCGCACACACAGCCAGCCCTTCAGCAAGAGCCCAAGGGAATTTTGAAAGAATACTGTGACTCTGACAGTATGGGGCTGGAGAGATGGCTCAGCGGTTAAGAGCACTGACTGCTCTTCGGGATGGACCTGGGTTCAAGTCCCAAGCACCACACGACAGCTCACAGCTGTAACTCCTGTTCTAGGGGATCTGAACCCTCACACAGACATGTGTGTAGGCAAAACACCAATGCACATAAAAAGTAAATTAATTAAAATAGAAACCCAGGCATGGGTGCATCTTGACATGTAACTCTGACTGCTAGCTCATGGTCTTGCTATGGATGCAGGATTACTACGTCTTTCCAAGTTCGTTCCTCTGAGTCTCCTTTTTTTTTTTTTTTCTGTACAGAGACTTACCACGCTTAGCTGGCCTGAAAAATGGGATCTTCTTGCCTCAGACTCTCAGTTGCTGAGATTCTAGTTGCATCACCATCCCTAGTTATTTTATTATTACGGAGGGGTGGGTTTGAACTGACCCAAGGTCCCAGGGTACCCATGGTGGGGGGGGGAGGCAGGGCAGCAGGAGCTGAAGGCAGCTGGGCACACTGCAGCCATAGTCAGTGTAAGATCAAATCAGAAATACCCCTACTCCAAACACGGGCTGTTCGCATATCCCAAGAATCACGAGAGATCTGTCTTGATGCAAACTGCAAGAGGATTTTTAATCGGAGCTTCGGGATGACCCATATCCCACGCAGGAGACAGGGGAGTCAACCTCGAGGCTCGAAAATTAGAAGCTTTTATAGCAATGGGGTAGGGGGGTGGGGAAATTGGCGAGGTTTCACATGATTGGCTAGTTCAAACATCAGCAAGAGGCCCAGGTAGCAGCTTGAGGTAATAGCTAACTCTAAGAGACAAGGGGGGGGGGAAGGGGGAGGTAATCTACCTAACAGTTAAGTCATGTGCTACCTTAGGCAACCTCCTGGGGCGTTGAGACTTTCCACAGAGGTCGCTGTGACATTCAGAGGGCGTTGGAACATTCTGTGGTGGTTCCAGGAAAGGAAAGGTATATTCCAAGTTCCTGGAATAGTCACTCAGCCTGAGGGTGCAAAGTTTATGTTCTCACAAACAGCCAAAGATTTCTTTACTCTATAGGAGCACAATTGATTCCATTTTAACCTTCTTAGCCTAGTCCATGGGAGCCTAGCTAAAAATTTTTACTCTACACTAGAACCAAAACAAATGTAGCCAGCACTTGGGAGGCCAACACGACTCCTGCCTATCCCTGATGTTGGTTGTGACAGAGTTATGCCATTGGTGGGAGCTTGGCGTCCAATCGGACACATCCTATAACCTAACTTACTATCACTAGATGGGTCTTCTGAGCAGCCAGTCCTTCTCAGCCTCCCTAACGCTGCTCCCCTTAATACAGTTCCTCATGGTATGGTGACCCCAACCATAAAATCAGTTTTTTGTAGCTGTTTCATAACTGTAACTTTGCTACTCTGATGAATCATATTGTAAATATCTGATATGAAGGACATCTGATGTGTGACCCCTGTGCAGTGGTCGTTGGATCCCAAAAGTCAGGACCCACAGGTTGAGAACAGCTGTTCTAAAATTTTCAGCACTATCCCTTTCATTGGGGTTGGGGGTAGCCTGGGGTCCTGTAATCCCCTCCTGTAGCTCTAATTAATTACATCTGTCTTTTGTCTGTGTTTAAATTGGACTGTTGACCTGATGGTTTCCTCCATGGCTTTACACAATCCTTCATCTAAAACGGGGTACCTACCAAAACTTGAATTTTTTTTTAAGAACTTATTTATTTTTTATTTATATGAGTACACTGCAGCTGTCATCAGATACACACTAGAAGAGTGCATTGGGTCCCATTACAGATGGTTGTGAGCCATGGTCAATGGGAATTGAACTCAGGACCTCTGGCAGGGCAGTAGGTGCTCTTAACCACTAAGCCATTTCTCCAATACCCAAAACCTGATTCTTTTTTTTTTTTTTTTCGAGACAGGGTTTCTCTGTATAGCCCCGGCTGTCCTGGAACTCACTCTGTAGACCAGGCTGGCCTCGAACTCAGAAATCCACCTGCCTCTGCCTCCCGAGTGCTGGGATTAAAGGCGTGCGCCACCACACCTGGCTCAAAACCTGATTCTTAAAAACCAAGTAGCAACTTTACATCTCTAAGACTGACACACCCTAACATGATGGTTGATAAAGCTGAAAGCAGACAGAGCAGCAGAAACAACTTGGTTCTTAAATGATCCTTCCCTCCCCCACTTTTAGTTTTAAATAGAACAAGAGCCTTAAAAAAACTGTTTTTATTTGGTGTTTGGTTGGCTTTTTGTTTTATATGGGGAAGGGGAAGGATAACAAAGGCAGTGGAGACAAGTCCTCACACCGTAAGGCCACAATTGCAAGTTAAAAATCATCATAAAGATTAAAATATTAGTTATTGGCCTTTTAGACTCCTTAACATAGATACCCTCCTTTAAAAATCTTGTATAGAGGTAGTCATTGTGGTGCATGCTTTTAATCCCAATATTTGGGAGGTGGGTAAATTCTTTGGAGTTTGAGGCCTGCCTGGTCTACAAGGTTCAGGCCAGTCAGGGCTATATAGTGTCTCAAGGAGGAAAAAGAACAAACAAACAAACAAACAAACAAAACAGAGACAGAGAGACAAAGACAGGAACAGCAGACAGGAACCAGTTGAGGTAACCTTAATTTTCTCAAGGCCTCAATTAGCCTTTTTTTTTTTTTTGATCAGACTTATCAGACTTACTCCAATCCTTGAGGGTGAACCATAGCAGGGAGTCTAACTGACTGTCCTATGGGGCCAAATAAGAAATGGAGTGTCTCTGGAGTGAAGGAGGCATCCCTCTTACCTGCTGAGTCTTTAAGAAGAAATCAGATGGGCTAGGCTATTCCCTGTTCCTGTCATGCTCCCAGATGTCCTGGGTGAGTCTGAGTACAGCTTGTATGAGGGTTAGAAACACTGGCTTGAATTCCAACCCTTGTGGACTAACTCAGCGTCCAGCTAAAGTTTTTGAGGTGAGTAAGCACAGGAGACAGTTTAGTATGCTGGGACCACACCCACTTAGTATTGGGTTATGCACTCCTTGTAACAATGCACTTTGCAACCCCATTCCTTCTGCATGTCCTGTCCACACACCCACCTCTACAAACAATGCACCTAGCAACATCTGAAACCCTCAACCTGCACCTGATCTGCATGGGCTACATGCACCCCCAACTCTGAACAAGGCCCACTGTTCAAGGCCATCCTGTTCAGGTGGGAAAGTGTCCTGCAACTTGGAAGCTCAAGAACCAAACACCTCTGAGGTGGAACAGCGTCTCAGGGAAAGGCCATCCTGAAACATGGGATCCCAGGAACCATACAGCTCAGAGAGGACGCAATTTCATTGCTTCTTGGCTTCTTCTGAGGAGAGTCACATCAAGCAGCCAACCTCATAAAAGAGATTTGTTGGGAGGGTCCAGGGGAGGGATGACTTCAAAGGTAGCTGCCTCTGCTCCCAAGAGATGACAGCTGGGAACTGTGCAGACATAGCTTTTATATAGGATTTCTTAGAGGGTGGAGCTTTCTAGGGCAGATATTTCCAGGGTGAGGATTGGTGGGATTTCAAAGTTCTGAGCTTGGGAAGGTCAGGGATTGGTGGCTTTTGTTCAGACTGTTCACCTAACATTAGCATAATCTGGGTGGGTCCTATTGAGGGACTGGAGATGACTTTTGTGACAGTTAGAAGCTGGGAGTTGGAGAGGCCTGCAGGAGGGCCTGGCTATTCCCCTGCCTTGATGGTTTATAAACTTTATAAAGTTTACGAAGGGAATCCACTTTGCCACTTGAGTCAGAGTGAACAGCTGACACCTACCCCTGCTAAGGGTCAAATTTAAATAGTATCCCTGGAGGAATTGCAGAAATGACTGCCACCATCAAGGACATGAAAGATGCAGGGGTGGTGATTTCCACCACTTCTCCCTTTAACTGTCGTATCTGGCCAGTGCAGAAGACAGATGTGTCATGGAGAATGACAGTTGACTATCGAAAACTTAATCAGTAACTCCTATTGCAGCTGCTGTACCAGATGTAGTTTTGTTACTTGAGCAAATTAACACATCTCCTGGTACCTGATATGCAGCTATTGATCTAGCAAATGCCTTCTTCTCAGTTCCTATTCATAAGGACCAGCAGAAGCAATTCAATTTCAATTGGCAAGGTCAGCAGTATACCTTTACGTTTTTGCCTCATGGATATAGTAACTCTCCTGCCTTGTGTCACATCTTAGAAGGGATCTTGATCATCTGTCTCTTCCACAAAATATCACACTGGTGCTCCCTATATTGATGACATTATATTGATTGGACCAAGTGAACAGGAGGTAGCAACTACTTAGGACTTATTGGAAACACATAAGTGTATCCGATGGGAAATAAATCCAACCATAATTCAATGACTGTCTACCTCAGTGGAATTCTTAGGAGTCCAGTGGTGCGGGGCATGCAGAGATATTCCTTCTAAAGTGAAAGATAAGTTATTGCACCTGGCCCCTCCCACCACCAAGGAAGAAGCACAATGTTTAGTGGGTCTGTTTGGATTCTGGAGACAGCACATCCCTCACTTGCGTGTGTTATTCAGGCCTATTTACCAAGTGACTCGGAAAGCTGCTAGCTTTGTGTGGGGTTTGCAACAGGAGAAGGCTCTTCAACAGGTCCAGGCTGCTGTGCAGGCTGCTCTACCATGTGATCCAGCAGACCTGATGGTACTTGAGGTGTTGGTGGCAGATAGAGATGCTGTTTGGAGCCTCTGGCAGGCCCCTATAGGTGAATCACAGAAGAGACCTTTGGGATTTTGGAGCAAAGCTCTACTATCATCTGCAATTATTCTCCCTTTGAAAAATAGCTCTTGGGCTGGCGAGATGGCTCAGTGGTTAAGAGCACTGACTGCTCTTCTGAAGGTCCAGAGTTCAAATCCCAGCAACCACATGGTGGCTCACAACCATCCTTAACAAAATCTGATGCCCTCTTCTGGAGTGTCTGAAGACAGCTACAGTGTACTTACATAAAATAAATAAATAAATCTTTAAAAAAAGAAAAAGAAAAAGAAAAAGAAAAAGGAAAAGAAAAATAGCTCTTGCCAGGCAGTGGTGGCGCACGCCTTTAATCCTAGCACTTGGGAGGCAGAGACAGACAGATTTTTGAGTTCGAGGCCAGCCTGGTCTACAAAGTGAGTTCCAGGACAGCCAGGACTATACAGAGAAACCCTGTCTCAAAAAACAAAACAAACAAACAAACAAACGAACAAACAAACAAAAAACCCCAGCTCTTGGCCTCTATTGGGCCTTAGTAGAAATTGAACGTTTGACAATAGGACACCAAGTTACCCTGTCATCTGAACTACCTATCGTGAGCTGGGTGTTATCAGATCCACCAAGTCATAAAGTAAGACATGCACAGCAGCAATCTATTATCAAATGGAAGTGGTATATACGTGATCGGGCCAGAGCAGGTCCTGAAGGCACAAGCAAGTTACATGAGGAAGTTGCTCAAATGCCTATGGTTTCTACTCCTGTTACAATGCCATCTGCTGCCAAGCATGCACCTATAGCCTCATTGGGTTTTCCCTATGATCAGCTGACAGAAGAGGAGAAGACTAGGACCTGGTTTACTGATAGCTCTGCATGTTATGCAGGCACCATCCAGAAGTGGACAGCTGCTGCATTACAACCCCTTTCTGGGACAACCCTAAAAGTCACAGGTGAAGGAAAATCTTCACAGTGGGCAGAACACATGGTATTACAGTTTGGAAGAAAAAATGGCCATATGTACGATTATTCACTGACTTGTGGATTGGCTGGATGGTCAAGGACTTGGAAGGATCTTGATTGGAAAATTGGTGAGAAAGACATCGGGGGAAGAAGTGTGTGGATAAATCTCTCTAAATAGGCAAAGGATGCAAAGATATTTGTGTCTTGTGTGCATGTTCATCAAAAGGTGATTTCAGCTGAGGAGGAGTTCAATAATCAAGTGGATAAGATGACCCGTTCTGGCCAGGCGTGGTGGCGCATGCCTTTAATCCTAGCACTTGGGAGGCAGAGGCAGGCAGATTTCTGAGTTCAAGGCCAGCCTGGTCTACAAAGTGAGTTCCAGGACAGTCAGGGCTATACAGAGAAACCCTGTCTCGAAAAACAAACAAACAAAAAAGAATATTAAAGTATAAAGTCAATGGGAAACTACAACAGCCTAATTCAAGAAGGATGGCAAAGGACGTAGACCCAACAGGAATTAAGGTATGGGTCACTCCTCCAGGAAAAGAGCCAAGACCTGCTGAGGTGCTTGCTGCGGGTGGAGGAAATACAGAATGGGTAGTAGAGGAAAGTAGTTATAAATACCACCTGAGGTCATGTGACCAGTTGCAGAAATGAGGATTGTAATAAAGTAATAGGAATGCTTCTGTTTTATTTTGTTAAGAACACATTTGTAGGGGCTGGAGAGATGGCTCAGCACTCAAGAGCATTGACTGTTCTTCCAAAGGGTCCTGAGTTTGTTTCCCAGCAACCACGTGGTGGCTCACAACCATCTGTAATGGCAGCCAATGCTCTCTTCTGGTGTGTCTGAAGACAGTGACAATGTACTCATATGCATAAAATAAATAAATCTTTTTTAAAAACCCCACATTTGTATAGATATTTGTGCTTTCTTCCAATTTCTTTTTAACACCAATCAGTATTTAAGTTGAGATACTAAAAGAATGTTTCTAAAGGACAGTGACCTATTCTAAATTTACCATGTGTTTGCAACTGTACAAGGAACAGTTATATCATGTTAGGCATATTTATGACCTGGTTATTGTTTCATTTGGACATGAGATATAATTTGAGATATGATTTGTGTCAAGTGGACAAGGGGTAGATTGTGGTGGCTATTCCTGGCTGTCAACTTGACTGTATCTGGAATGAACTACAATCCAGAATTGGAAAGCACACTTGTGGTTCAGAGCTTGAGGCTGGAAGAACACAAGCTTCTGACCTGGATCTTGCCATGAAGATCTTGAGGCATAGTGGCCTTGAAAAGCTTAGGCCCAGGCAAGGTAGTACAAGCCTTTAATCTCAGGAGATTGAGGCAAGGAGAGTTCAAGGTCATCCTAGGACAAAGTAAGTCCCAGATCCAGGTGTGGTGGTACACACCTTTAATCTGGGCTACACCTTCTGCTGGAGGCTTACATAAGGACATTGGAAGAAAGAAGACTCACTCTTCTTTGCCTGCTTGCATTTACTTGCCAGCACATCTGTTAGAACCTACTTCTACAGAAGACCAGCTGAAACAACTAGCCTCGTGGGGCTGAGCAGCTACTCGATTCTTGGCCTTCCCATTCACAGCTGACCGCTGTTGGGTTAGTGGGACTGCAGACTGTAAGTCATCACGATAAATTCCCTCAATACAGAGAGACATTCCATAAATTCTGTGACTCTAGAGAACCCTGACTAATACGCTAAAGTGCCTGGGTATGAAGAATAGACAAGCCAATCTGACCTGAAGTGGTTCCTAAACCAATACATTGCATGCACTGTAATGCAAAACTGTTTCCTTTAGTAACCTTTTAAGGAGAAGCCTGTATTTGCTGTCTTATGCCTATGCATAATTGCATATGTATATGACTAAACTCAGATGCATTGTGGGTAGCGACATGAACAGTAAGAAACATTTGAAATATTCATTCAAAATAGAGAACGACCTAAATAACTTGCCTTAGTAGCCAGGCTTTCTGTACTGGCTCCTTCCTTAGAAACCAGCCCCCTGTGCGGGCTCCTCCCCTTAGTAATCAGCCACTCTCTGCTGGCTCCTCCCTTAGTAACCAACCCCTCTTTGCTGGCTCCTCCCCTTAGTAACCAGTCCTCTGTGCTGTCTAGTTTTATGTCATCCTTACACAAACTGGAGTTTGGATGAGGGAATCTCATATGAGAAAAGACCTCCATAAAATGATGCTGTAGAGAAACCTATAGAGCATTTTCTTAATTAGTGAGTGGTGTGGGCGGTTCCACCCCATTGTGGGTGATGCCCTTCCCTGGCCTAATGGGATTGGATTCTGTAAGAAAGCAGGCTGAAGAGGCAATAAGGAGAGAGCCAGCAAGTAGCGCTTCTCTCTGGCGTCCTCGGCAGCAGCTCTGGCCTTCAGGTTCCTGGCCTGTTTGAATTTCTGCTCTGATTCCTTTGAAACGGACTGTGTTGTGGAAGAGCTAGCCAAATAAACCCTTTTCTCCCAAAGTAGTGTTTAACGGTCAGGTCATGGTGTTTCGTCACAGCAACTGAAACCCTAAGACATTCTCCTTCTCTTGAACCCCTCAAAAGGAATCCCTGAACAAGAATTAGGCCCTTGAGCTGGAAAGATGGCTCAGTGGTTAAGAGCACTGACTGCTTTTCCAGGAGTCCTGAGTTCAATTCCCAGCAACCACATGGTAGCTCACAACCACCTGTAATGGGATCTGATGCCCTCTTTTGGTGTATCTAAATATAGCTACAGTGTATTCATATACATTAAATAAATCTTTAAAAAAAAAAAAAAAGGCCCCTAAGAGCTTTCTGTCATGTGGTCTTGACAGTAAATCCCCCTATAACCCTATCATTTTGTTTTGAGGAAAACATCTTTTGTAAAGCTGTGTGCTTCATGGCCATAGCTCTGCACTTCTGTGTGCTGGTAGATGGGTAGTTGTCCGAGTCTCCAGTGGAGCTACTTCTAGAGTTCACAACTTTGTAACGTCACCATGAGCCTGGCCACTACTGTGGCAAGTTAGGGAGTCAGGGGCTGTGGAGAGCCTTGCTGCCGTGCCTTAAAGACGGCGTAGCTGCTTCAGTCCTAAGGGTGAGGACAGCTCCTAATATGGGCTGTGGAGAGCTTTGCTGCCGTGCGTTAAAGATGGCGCCGATCGCCTCAACCTTAATATGGCATAAGGCTATGTCATCAGTGGCATGATCTGACGCCCGACTTTGCCTAGCATATGAGCAGGAGCCATGTGGCATCCTGCTATAGGCCAGGACAGGGTTTATATGGCCACTCCCCGTGGGGTTGGGGGCCCTTTTGCCATTGTTCCACAAGCTGTAACTTCATCAAGTATCCTGAGTAAACAGCCTGGAGAATGAACCTGGTTGTTCTGCGTCTAATTCCTGCTGGTCAGGGTCGGCGCAGAATAAGGGCCACAATAAACCCTGGAGACATGGCAGAATCAGTGGGCAGATGTTGTCAGGGCTCTCCTCACAACAGGGCTCCAGGAGGAGAGCCCCATCATCAACCGACAGTCTAAAAAGAGAAATGGGGGTGGTGGGGGGGAAGGGGAGGTCTGGCAAGATGGCTCGGCAGGGAAGAGCACTGACTGCTCTTCGAATGTCTTGAGTTCACATCCTAGAAACCACATGGTGGCTCACAACCACCCGTAATGAGATCTGATGCCCTCCTCTGTTGCGTCTGAAGTCAGCTATAGTGTACTTATAATAATAATAAATACATCTTTGGGTTGCAGCAAGCAGGGACTGAGTGAGCTGAGTTGACTGGAGTGAGCAGAGGTCCGAAAATTCAGTTCTCCACAATCACATGAAGGCTCACAGCCATCTGTACAGCTACAGTGTACTCACATACATAAAATAAATAAACCTTTTAAAAAAGAGAGAGAAGTGTGTGTGTGTGTGTGTGTGTGTGTGTGTGTGTGTGTGTGTGTGTGCTGCTCTCCAAGACTTCAGCAACACTTATAGAACACAAGCCAGTGAGGAGGGTAATGTCCAATATCTTGTGGTTGCATTTATTTCACTAAATAGAGATTTAGAGTATATCTTTTAAAATGTTGAATCCCTTGCTTTCTGGTAAAAGCAAGCTAATGCCTACTTAATCCCTTTCTAATTTACAAGTCTTTAGTCCAGAGAATGATTTATTTATTTATTTGTTTATTATATGTGTGTACACTGTAGCTATCTTCAGTGTTTCGGATGGTTGTGAGCCACCATGTGGTTGCTGGGATTGGAACTCAGGACCTTTGGAAGAGCAGTTGGTGCTCTTAACTGCTGAGCCATCTTACCAGCTCAAATGTCTGGTTTTGAATCAACACATCATCAAAACAAGCCAAGTCTGGGGACTCTTAAGGCAGCCAGCTGGAGTTGCCAACATAATCCCAGAGTCCCCAGAGTAAATGTGTTGCTATCTATCTATCTATCTATCTATCTATCTATCTATCTATCTAAATATCTATCTAAATATCTATCTACCCATCAGTCATCTATGACCGAGCCAGCTCAGTCAGTCAACAGGTTCTCCAGCGCAGGAGCGAGGATTAAAAAGAAAGAGACAATTAGACAATGCTGCAGCGTGACCCCAGTCAATTCTGAGACTGAAGGCAAAGTTTTATTTTCCAATCCACTTTTAAACCAATTTAATTACATGCAAGTATTTTGGGCAAGCAGTACAATAAGGAACTAC
>LR749742.1:21387-33204 GCA_902729485.2 Mus minutoides | reverse complement strand
GAAAATTCCTGCTTTATCTTACTTCTCAATTACAACCTAAAGTTAGCTTTTTGCTGAAACTTACTTCCTTATTCTGCCCTGATGTCAGATCTCTGCCTGAGCTTGCTCCCAAGGTCAGATTCCTGTCTCAAAGCCACTTCTATGTCCTTGCCAGTGTCAGACTGCTGCCAAGCGGTACCCCAAAAGGCTTCCCACACATCTATCATTTGTTGTTTTGTTTTTTGTCTTTTTTTTTTAAACTTTGGCTTGCTATATACATAAAAAACACCTCCTTTCCTTTCCTCCTCTCTACCCACCCAACTTTATGTTTTTTTTTCTCAAAAAAAAAACACCCTCCAATACAACAATATCCCCCTCCAAATCAAAAGAACAAAATACTCCCCCCCCCCCGCAAGCCCCACCTTACTGTAACCAAATAAAACAACACACCAAAACAAAACAAAACAAAATAAAACAAAACTGTGGAGGTCCTTAAGGATAAAGAAGAAATGAATAAATCCCCTAACGAAATCTATGAAAACACAAACAATGGAAGGAAATAATAAATAAAACTATTCAAGAGCCGGGCATGGTGGCGCATGCCTTTAATCCCAGCACTCGGGAGGCAGAGGCAGGTGGATTTCTGAGTTCGAGGCCAGCCTGGTCTACAAAGTGAGTTCCAGGACAGCCGGGGCTATACAGAGAAACCCTGTCTTGAAAAACAAACAAAAAACAAACAAACAACAAACAAACAAACAAAAACTATTCAAGACCTGAAAATGGAAATATAATCAGTAAAGAAACCCCAACTGAGGGCAAACTAGAAATAAAAATATAGGAACTCAAACAGGAACCACAGAGGCAAGCTTCACCAACAAAATGTAAGAGGTAGAAGATAGAATTTCAGGCATTGAAGACCTGATAAGAGAAAGATATAACTTGGTTTAAAAAAAAAAAGTTAAATCTAAAAACTCTTTGCACAAACATCCAGAAATTCAGGGCACTATGAAAAACGTTCAAGTCTAAGAATAACAGGAATAGGGCTTGAATCCCTTGCTTTCTGGTAAAAGCAAGCTAATGCCTACTTAATCCCTTTCTAATTTACAAGTCTTTAGTCCAGAGAATGATTTATTTATTTATTTGTTTATTATATGTGTGTACACTGTAGCTATCTTCAGTGTTTCGGATGGTTGTGAGCCACCATGTGGTTGCTGGGATTGGAACTCAGGACCTTTGGAAGAGCAGTTGGTGCTCTTAACTGCTGAGCCATCTTACCAGCTCAAATGTCTGGTTTTGAATCAACACATCATCAAAACAAGCCAAGTCTGGGGACTCTAAGATGGCTCAGAGGTTAAGAGCACTGACTGCTCTTCCAGAGGTCCTGAGTTCAAATCCCAGCAACCACATGGTGGCTCACAACCACCTGTAATGGAGTCTGATGTACTCTTCTAGTGTGTGTCTGAAGACAGCTACAGTGTACTCATATAAATAAAAATGAATAAATCTTAGAAAATAGAATAATAGGAATTGAGGAAGAAGCAAGTAGAAGAAACCCAGGTCAAAGACACAGAAAATATTTTCAACAAAATTGTAGAAAAAACTTGGTCCCTAACCAAAAGAAGATGCCGATAAACGTACAAAAATCTTACAGAATACTAAATAGACTGAACCAGAAGATCCACTTGTCTCTCCCCAGTGTTAGGATTAAAGGCATAATCCTTTAAAATAGTGTGTTGCAAAAACACCAAAATGGGTCTATTCTGTGAGTTTTGTTTTTATTTTTTTCCTCCCAGAGTGATAAAGAATGATATACAAATTTAAGTCCTTTCTTCAAAGTCATTCCAGAAGGTAATGCCAGATAATACATGAAAGTTAATGGTAGGGCTGGAGAGATGGCTCAGCGGGTAAGAGCACTGACTGCTCTTCCGAAGGTCCTGAGTTCAAATCCCAGCAACCACATGGTGGCTCACAATCATCCGTAATGAGATCTGACACCCTCTTCTGGAGTGTCTGAAGACAGCTACAGTGTACTTACATATAATACATAAATAAATCTAAAAGAAGAAGAAGAAGAAGAAGAAGAAGAAGAAGAAGAAGAAGAAGAAGAAGAAGAAGAAGAAGAAGAAGAAGAAGAAGAAGAAGAAGAAGAAAGTTAATGATAGCTGGGGCAGTGGTGGCGCATGACTTTAATCCCAGCACTTGGGAGGCAGAAGCAGGTGGATTTCTGAGTTTGAGGCCAGCCTGGTCTACAAAGTGAGTTCCAGGACAGCCAGGGCTACATAGAGAAACCCTGTCTGTGCTCTTAACTCCGGAGCCATCAAGTTCTTTTCTGTGTGAGTTCCTGCTCTGCCGGGACTGGATAACTTTCCTGCAGGGTGTGTTGTTACAAAGTAAGGCTGGCTTCCCTTCATTCTGTGTGACATAATGGTCAGGTGGGTGGGGGATACTGGTTTAGAACGGCTGCCTGGTGTGTTAGCAGCAGTTTTCTTGCTGCTGTAACAAAATGCCCGACCCAAGCAGCTTAAGGAAGGAAGGACTTGTTTTGGTTCACAAGAGAATAGTGGGGAAGCCGCCATGGTAGGAGCCAGAAGCGGGCTGGTCACATCGTGTCCACAGTCAGGAAGGAGGGAGGAGAGAGAGCGCTAGTGAGAGCTCAGGAGGGAGGGGAGAGAGAGAGGGAGAGAGGGAGAGAGGGAGGAAGGGAGGGGAAGGGAAGGGGAGGAGAGGGGAGGGGAGGGGAGGGGAGGAGAGGAGAGGGGAGGGGAGAGAGGGAGGGAGCGAGGGAGCGCTAGCTCAGCCTATCTGGTAGTGCTGCCATGTTCACACTGAGCCTTCCCACCTCTGTTAACCCAGTCTGACACCCCCCCACCCCCCCACCCCCCGCCAGGTAAGCCCCAAGGCTCGTTTCCTTAGTGGTTCTAGATCCTGTCAACCTGACACTATTAACCCCCAGAGGAAGCAGAGGCTCTACTGTAGTGTAGCCTTTGAATTGTCACCTGGAACTGTACCAGCAAGGAGCTTCAGGGAAGGAAGAACGCAGGCTAGCTTGCCAGGACTGGGCTGCCTGGAGGAGGGGTTGGGTTCGGATACAATAAGAAGCTGTCTATCATGCCTGTGAAATGGAATGGAGACTTTGGGTCATTTGACTTAATATGCAGAGCCAAGAGGCTTTTGTTCCTCTGTGGTACCACTGTGCACATGAAGAACACAGATGACCTCGGGTCAGGCTGTTTCCTTTGACATGGTCACAGCAAACTATAGAAAATCTAGTCTTAAAAAACGAAATTTTGCAGCCGGGCTGTGGTGGCGCACGCCTTTAATTCCAGCACTTGGGAGGCAGAGGCAGGCAGGTTTCTGAGTCCGAGGCCAGCCTGATCTACAAAGTGTGTTCCAGGGCAGCCAGGGATACATAGAGAAACCCTGTCTTGAAACCCCCCCCCCCCAAATAAAACCAAAACAAAACAAAATGAAATTTTGCAAGAAAAAGCTTATACCAATGGATATTTACAGTCCTTGGTAATGTCATTTAAACCATGTTTCTTGGATCCTTTGAATAAAACCTAGGTAGTCAGGAGACATTTAATAATAAAAACACCAACACTATTTAAAGCCTTATATAAAAAGTGTTTGGGATGAAATAATTGATCTTTAGCCACTCATCTTCTGCAATTCTGAAAATAGCCACAAGGAGGCGTATTGCTCCTAGTGTTTATCAGCTGCCCACTTTTAGTACTAGGATGACCCAGCTTTCCCTCTCTCCTCCTTCCTATCCCTCCCTTCTCTCTCCCACCTTCCCTCCTTCCTCTGAAACATGGACTAGCCCCCGTGTTAGTATTCCCTCTGCGCGTCAGATCCCAGCCTACCAAGTGTGTAGCCATAGGCTCACAAGATTCCTATGGGGCGGAGCCATCTCCAGTATCACTGGCTAAAGGACGCTAGGGTGGCAGAAAATAACCAGATTCTGCAGGACGGGAAGCAGAAGACCATGGCAGGTTACCCTGCACATTGGCTTGTCTAACAGCTTTTAAGGTGGCAAAATAAACAAAACAACCCCAAAAGACTCTCCCAAACCATAAAGCCCAAAGATCCAAAACCAACCAACCAACCAACCAACCAACCAACCAACCAACCAACCAACAAACGACTCAACCGTAGCCAACAAGCAGAAAAACAGAAAAATAAGAAGGTATGTTTGTCACATAGTATTTAAGATACCAGGAAATTGTGTATTCTTCTTTGGAATAAGGACTCTTCAAACACTGAATTATGCACATTTAATATTAATATCTAACAAAGTTTACAATAGTTTTGGCTTGTTGGCACATTATAATTAGATGTATTCCAGAATTTCAGTGGCTCAGTAAGACTGTAATCCATAGAGCTTCAGCTAACAGAATGTCTGTTTACTTAGATGTATGTGTGTGTGTGTGTGTGTGTGTGGTGTGTGTGTGTGTGTGTGTGTGTGTGTTATTTTAGGATAAGTATAAAGTCCTTAGTTTCCTGGGTAAACAGAAAGAGAATTTTGTTGTTGTTGTTGTTTTGGTTTTTTTCGTGTGTGTGTGTGTGTGTGTGTGTGTGTGTGTGTGTTTGCTTTATTGTGTTTGAGATGCAGTCTCATTCTAACCCAAACTAGCTCAGAACTGTTAGTGCGGCCCAGGTTGGTCTTGAACTCATGATCCTCCTGCCTTAGTGGCCAAAGTGCTGGGTTTGTAGGCATGGACCTCCACTCCCCACTAAAAAAAAAAATCTCCCCGTCTGATGTCTTAACAACTGGATCCTGTAAATTATGCATGTATGTATGCAATTTAACACGAAAGCAATAAGAACCAAAGAATAATATTAAGACACCAGTAAAAAGTAGCCATTCGTCTCGTGACTCACAAACCAACACAGGGAGAGACACTGCCAACATAGGCACAGCAGGAGACTGCAGCCCTCAGCATCCCACTGGCACACTGAGTTTGGCAACCGCCCATGCATACGGATGCCTTTGTGGGAGGCCCGGGAGCTCGGCAGAGAGGCTCCAATACCTCAATAGAGTAAGGGGGTTATGGGGGCGGGGGCGGGGAAAGGAACAAGCTTGTCAGGGAGAGTAGGCCTGTCCCCATCTGCAGAACTCAGTGAGAAGAGCATCCTCCAGCCGTGACTTCTCCCAGGAGGGAAAGCAAGAACATAATGAATGCCTGGGTTCCCGGTCACGTGGGAGCCCAACAGGCGTGGTTCTTTTTTTTTTTTTTTTTTTTTTTTTTTGGCTTACACAAGCCCAGTTTCCTCGTCCTGAGTAAATAGCCTGGGGCTAGCCAGGAATGGGGGCGGGGCGGGGGAGAAGGGGCGGGGTTCATAATGACATGGTCTCCGAATCCAAACAAAGAATGATTGGTCATCCAGATACCTTGGAAGCTCCGTTGAGAGGCTCAGGCACACCCCTCCACCACTGCAGTTGCTCCTGCTAGAAGTCTAGGTGGGTCGCTGGGGAACTCTGCATACATCCCAATAGCTAGTGTTCTCCCATAAACTATTCAACTTAGGGTTACATAGATTACCTCCTGGGCGTGCTTATGAGGGACTTTGTTAAGTTAGCCTCTGGGTGTGTCTTATCTAGATTAGGCTAATTGAGGTAAGAAGACCCACCCCAAATGAGTGTGACATCATCTCCTGGACTAGGATTCTAGACTTTAAAAAGAAAGAGTGAGGAGGGCACGGGCCTTCATCTCTCTCTGCTTCCTGACTGTGGCTGCTCTGTGACCAGCTACCTTGCACCCCCTCTAGGATCTCCACAGCACGATGGACCAACAGGTGAGCAGAATAAACTCCTCCTTCCATTGCTTTTGTTAGGCATCGCATCACTGAAGTGAGTGAAGAAGTGTCCAACACAGTGTGCATAAGCCTCTATGTTGCCCCGAGCACATGCAGGCGACCAGCCGAACTCTGCCGAGCTGGGAGCAGACTATTAACCTTAAACACTCAGGGCACAATCCCAGGGAAAGGGACCAACTCAGAGCTCGATTTAGCTTTACGAGACTCAGATGAGGTATATATGTCCAAGGCATTTCCCAACTGTGAACCAAAGGGATAAAGCCACAGAGAAGAGCAGAGGGACTCCCAGAATCCCTAGCTCGGGTGACTAGTGGAAGCTTGTCTCTTTCAAAGCCATTCAGTAATGACTGGACATGCCTGCTCTTCCAGATCTGAAGGTAGCAACACAAGGTTTCAAGAACACGGAAAATCAGAAATGTCAGTGAGCTGTAAGGGAACACATACATAGAGGACATTGTGAGACCACTCTCCATGGACGAAATGAGAAAGTTTTACAAAGAGGTGGAAACTTAAAAAAAAACAAAAACGACTAGAACTTTTGGGGCATGAAGTAAGCCTAGAAGCATTATAGAGGTCCAACAGCAGGCTCGACTAAGCAGGAAAATGATTCTGTAATCTTGAAAAGGGCCACTTGAAGTTATCCCTTTAGTCAGAGAAAAGAAAAATCAGAATAAAAAAGAGTGAAGGGAGTTTATAGGATTTCTGAGACTTCCCAGTGTAGGCCGGCATGGACATTCTGGGAGTTCCACAAGGAAAAGAGACAGATCGATCAGAAGAACACTTGCTTGAAGAAATAATAGCTTCCAAGTGATAAATCCCCAACTACCAAGAAAGACATGGGCACCGAAGCTCCTGAATTCAAAGCTTTTAACATAAGATTACACTAAGATATATAGTGATCAATTAATTAAAAGTCAGACAGAAGCCGGGCGTGGTGGTGCATGCCTTTAATCCCAGCACTCGGGAGGCAGAGGCAGGTGGATTTCTGAGTTCAAGGCCAGCCTGGTCTACAAAGTGAGTTCCAGGACAGTCAGGGCTACACAGAGAAACCCTGTCTCGAAAAACAAACAAAAACAAAAACAAACAAACAAAAAAGTCAGACAGAATTTAGAAATTACCAAGAGAAAAGATTCCTGTCACATGCATCAGGACTCTCACAAGGCTGTCAGCAGATTTCTGTGCAGAAGTCCTATAAGGGGAAGAGTGGAATACTGTGATCAATGAGAAACACACACACACACACACACACACACACACACACACACACCAGCTCTGAGGACATAGAGGCTGGATGGGGAAGACTTTCCATGCAAGCAGAAGCAGGAATGGCCATACTTATGCAAAGCAGGCTTTAAGTAAAAATCTGCCATAAGGCACAGTGGTCATTTGACCATGGCCAATGTGTGGAAGAAACAAGAATCCAGGCAGATGCACTCACCATGACAGTACAGAAATGTATAAAGCACGTGTATCAGCAGAATTGAAGGAGCACACAGACAACAATGGCTCACAGTAGTAGTCTTTAACATCTCACTTTCAAAATGGATACATCATTGAGGCAAAAAAAAAAATCAAGAAGAACTTGAATAACACTGTAACACTCAGACCCACCGACCTGACACACAGAGATTTCACCCAACAGCAGCAGAAGGTGTATCCTTCTGAGATGCACAGCTCAGATGCAAACCATAGGACAGATTGTATGCCAAAAAATTGCTTTTGGTAGCAAATTTAAGACGATTGAATGCTGGTAACCCGTAGTCCCAACACTTGGGAGGGTGACGCAGGAGGGTTGTTAGAAGTTTAAGGTCAGCCTGGGCTACGCAGTGCATTCTAGGTCATCCTGGGCTACAGAGTGAGACACTGTTTCAACAAAAATAAGAACAAAAGAGAAGATTGAATACATTATCATATAACTTTTCTGGTCAAAATAGAAACTTGAGATCACCAACAGGAGGGAGATTCTCAAGGCGTCCTAAGGGCAGAAGAACTCAGGAAGGAAATAAAAAACAGTATGAGGTGAGCAAAAATGAAACCACATCTTAAAGGATGCAACTTCAGAGAGGGGAATTACCAGTGATGTCTACCTATATTAAGAAAAAGGAAACTTCTGGAATGAATAACCTGGCTTTACATATGACATCACTGAGAGTAAATAACATTGATGGTTATCCTAATACATGTAGAAAATGTGTCTAATGAGACTTCTTTCTTTTTGAGGCCACAGAGGGACTAAGCCTGATGGGGGACAGACCATGGCAGATACCAAATGTTGGTGAAGAAACTAACTTTTCTGTACCATTATACCATTATATAAAACTGGGAAGAGTCCTTACAGTTAAAAAAGGAATTGCTATGTGACCCAGAAAGCTCCAAGAAAATAAATTTGATGATCTGATCCCTTCAACCTGTGTTCACTCAAAGAGTTATTCATGTCTAGACTTGTGAGTCAATGTATGTGTCATTCGACGACTGCATGAGAAAATATCCTGTGGAATATTACTCAGCCTTGAAAATAGAGAAGCCATTCCACCGATGAAGCCATGGCTAAGTGTGGTGAGCACTGTGCTAAGCTAAATGAGCAGACACAGAAAAGACACAGGACCTTGCTTATATAGCCATCAAAATATATTGGGCTCAAGAGAGCAGAGAGTAGAATGGGGACCCGGGGAAGGAGGGATGAGGCTGGGACTGAAGGCGGTCCAGTTCCAGCTATGCAAGACGAGTGCATCCTGGATACCTAATATCCAGATGTCTGTCTGTAGCTGGCACGAGGTTATCTTAGATGTTACCACAGACAAAAAGACAGCAACCACATGAAGCAATGGATGTGATGACAGGTAATTATTTCAAAATGTACACGTACACCCATCAAAACACGGCGTTGCACAGCCTATACATATACAATTTTTGGCAATTACGTTTAAATAAACCTCAAAAACACACTTTCTTGGAAAATAGCAGCTAGCCCAGGGTAGCATCGTATTAGTGTGACACAACACAGTGAAACAGTAGAGCAAACAAAGATGGCAGAGCAGATGCCAGTAGAAGTGAATGGCTCAGGGCACCCAGAAGCAGCATGCTCCCTGGAGCAGTATCAGCATCACTTCTGGATCAGGAACTCCACAGCGCCACCTGGTGGTTGGTGTTTTAACAAGCCTCCACAGGGGGAGGGCCGGTCTGAGGGTCTGAGAGTCATCCCTAAGAACAAGCTAGAATGTCTTCTCGCCTGCTCCATACTGACCTAAGCTCAATCCTTGTGTTTGAAATAGTGAGCTACTTGTTCTTCTAAAATAAAATCTCACCTAGAATAAATCTCAGCCACGGAAGGTATTTAATGTAAATATATAATTAATTAAAGGGGAAGAAAACCATGGATACGTGTTCCCTGTGCCCAGTTTGGGAACTACGATGGTGCTGAATGGTAGAGCTATCTATTTATTACACCTCAAAGCAATGGCTTTTAGGGATAGAGGCCATTGGGCAGTGAGGTTTTTTGTTTTGTTTTTGTTTTAATAACAAATCTTTCTTTTGGGTGAGAGGGCTCAGCAGTCAAGATTACTGGCGGATCTTGCAGAATATCTGACACCCACCCAGTGGCTCACAACCACCTGTAACTCCATACCCAGGGGGACCTCATGTTCTCTCTGGTCTCCGCAGGAGCTGCACAGCTGTCTGTGTGCACAGACATACATGCAGACAAAACACCCACACATATAAAGAAATAAAGTCTCTTTCTCTCTCTCTCTCTCTCTCTCTCTCTCTCTCTCTCTCTCTCTCTCTCTTAAAACAAAACAAAACAAAACAAAACCAATAGCCCACAGTATTGGTTAGATTGAAACTATTTCAAGGTAGAAGCATAGCTTTAATTCATTACACAGCTCCACATGTGCTCCGGTTTATAGACTTCTCATCTATGCCCTACAGGAATTAGACCTTCCTAAAAAACTTCAGACTCTATACTACTGGTTGAAACATATTAGTTTCAATTATTATTTAGAACTTCCATGTTTTTTTGGTTTTTGTTGGTTTTTTAAATTCTTACGGTCCTCGTTTAAATTCTCTGCTTCACTTCTTTAATTTTTTTTTTCTTTTTTGCAGAAATGTCTGAGGCTCAGGCAAAGACTGATTAAACTAGCTACACAAGCATTAAAAGTTAATGCCTTTGTTTCACTCTTACCCACATACCAGTGGTTACCATGGTTACCAAGAAGGGTCCAGGTGGTGCCAACTTGCAGATGTGCTAAAATGTTTTCCCCGGCTCAGTATCTTAGTTACTACAACATTATAGTCTATAGTTTTCAGGGAAAACATTTTTTTCTAGTATCCCAGACTAATTTGAGGGAGCTACATCTTTAATTCAATCAACTCATTGTAAATAAAGCTGTTGTTATATCTACTAGGGGAACGGAACAGAGACCCAACATGGGGGCAGGGGTGTATGACCCTTCTTTCCTCTCTGTCTACTAACTTGCTTTACATCAGGAATCACCTCGTTTCAGAGGTGAGATGGCACCCTGTTGTCCAGAGCCTGCAGTCTCTGTAGGAGTCTTAGAATGACCTGAGCAGAAAGCAGGAGAAGCCAGATGGTGGTGGCACATGCCTTTAATCCCAGCACTTGGGAGGCAGAGGCAGGCAGATTTCTGAGTTCGAGGCCAGCCTGGTCTTCAAAGTGAGGCTACACAGAAAAACCCTGTCTCGAAACAAACAAACAAACAAACAAACCAAAACCAAAAAAAAACAAAGCAAAACAACAACACAACAAACAAAAAAGAAAGCACGAGAAACCAACTGGAGACATGGCTCTTTCATGGACCAGGGAAACCTGAGCAGAGATGCGCACAGTCGGAAGCAGGCTCCCCAAAGTTATCTGTTTTTGGTTCTTTCCTGGAATTCATTTGGAACTCAATGTGTAGATTAAACACAGCTGACGAATGACCTTTAAGCATTTGTAGTAGTTCAATCACTAAATACAGTCTTGCCTTTCATTGCTTCTGTCCTCATCCACCTCCAGAGCGCCGCCTTCTTCCAGGGTTCTAATAACTTTCCAGTTTCCCTGCAGCCATTTTATTTAATTTATTACTATTATTACTTTTTAATTTTTGTTGAGACAGAGTCTCCTGTATCCCAGGCTAGCCTCAAATTCACAAAGTAGCCAGATATGGACTTGAACTCTTTGCTCTTCCTGCCTCCCTGTCCCAAGTGTTGGGATTACAGGAGTGTGCACCCTACCTGGCTTCATGTAGTGCTGGGTACTGAATGCTTGACTGCATTCTAACAACTCCGTCAGGCCTCCAGCCTAGTTATAAGGGCTGAAGAACGACCTGTTTTGTGGAGGTCCCTTATTTTGTTGGGTCATTGCTCTACCAATGGCCACTGGGGTCCTTCCACCAGTAGGCAGTTACAAGCAATGTGGCTGTGTATATGGGTGTGAGAATCTCTTGGAAGTCCCGATTTCAGCAGTTCTGGGTATATATCCAGAAGAGGATGTAAATTAATTGCAACAGCTGGGTGGTGGTAGTGTATGCCTTTAATGCCAGCACACAGGAGGCAGAGGCAGATGGATCTCTGTGAGTTTGAGGCCAGCCTGGTCTACATAGTGAGTTCCGGACAGTCAAGGCTACACAGAGTCCCTGCCTCAGAAAAACAAAACAAAAAAATAATTAATTGCAATAAGTAAGTTATATGTGTGCATGTGTTTTGTTGTTGTTATTTTTGTTTTTCAAGACAGAGAAACCCTGTGGGTATAGCCCCAACTGTCCTGGAATTTGATCTGTAGATCAGGGTAACCTCAAACTCAGAAATTCGCTGCCTCTGCCTTCTTTTTTTTTTTTTTTTTTAAAGATTTATTTTATTTATTATATGTAAGTACACTGTAGCTGTCTTCAGACACTCCAGAAGAGGGAGCCAGATCTTGTTACGGATGGTTGTGAGCCACCATGTGGTTGCCGGGATTTGAACTTATCACCTTCGGAAGAGCAGTCGGGTGCTCTTACCCGCTGAGCCATCTCACCAGCCCCC
>LR749742.1:5764-21287 GCA_902729485.2 Mus minutoides | reverse complement strand
CTCTGCCTTCTGAGTGCTGGGATGAAAGACGTGTGCCACTAGCGCCCAGTTCCATGTTGGGGATATTTTGGGGAGCGGCCATGTTGATTTTTACAGTGGCTCACGTTTCTCTGCATCATCACCAACACTTAGCCTTTTGCTATTATGACTATTCTTGTGGGTATGAGGTATTACCTTAAGTGGTTTTTGACAGATGGATCCCTGATTGTTAGTGACGCTGACTGTATTCCATGTGCCGATCGATTGCTTTTGCAGAGGTGTCTGAGAAGACCTTTCCCGTTTTAATTGTGTGGCAGAGGTTGAGCTATAGGAGCTGTTTGCCGAGTTTCTCCAGTGTATCCCTTGTATTCCTTCTCAGATACACAGTGACAGATGCTCTCCCCATTTTGAGATACATGTTCACTCTGTTCACAAAGTCCTTTAGTAGGTATCGGCTTTTAATTTTGATGAGATTCAGCTTACCTGTTTCCTTTTGCATTCTTCTTTCATAGTTAGGAAATCATCACCAAATTCAGCGTCATGGCTCCCTCCCACTTTCTTTTAAAATAGATTTATTATTGTTGTTATCATTAGATTTATTTATTTAGTTTTTGATTTTTTTGAGACAGGGTTTCTCTGTATAACCCTGGCTGTCCTAGAACTCACTTTGTAGGCTGGCCTCGAACTCAGAAATCCACCTGCCTCTGCCTCCTGAGTGCTGGGATTAAAGGTGTGTGCCACCATGCCTGGCCATTAGATTTATTTTTATCTTACGTGTATGGATGCTTCGCTTTCATGTATGCCTGTGTCATGTATGTGCATTACACAAGAAGGCCAGAAGAGGGCATCAAATCCATCTGGAGTTACAGACAGTTGTGAGCTGCTATACAGGCGCTGGGAACCTAACTCCTGTTTTCCCCAAGAGCACCAAGTGATCTTAGCTGCTGAGCCACTTTTTTCCCAGCCCCTATCATCATCATCATCATCATCATCATCATCATCATCATCATCATCATCATCAATAAAATTATTAATAAAAATAGTAACAATAAAATTATTAATAACAAAATAGTAATAATAAAATTATTATTATTATTATTATTATTATTATTATTATTATTATTATTTTGGTTTTTCGAGACAGGGTTTCTCTGTCTAGCCCTGGCTGTCCTGAAACTCACTTTGTAGACCAGGCTGGCCTCGAACTCAGAAATTCGCCTGCCTCTGCCTCCCGAGTGCTGGGATTAAAGGCGTGCGCCACCACGCCCGGCCAAAATTATTATTATTATTAATTATTAGTGCATGTATGTATGCCATGTATGCCAAGGGTGTCCTGAAGGCTGAAGGTATTAGATCTCTTGGAGATGGAGTTATGGAGATGTGGGTATTGGGAACTAAGATTTAAAATTTTTTTTTATTAATTATATGTATGTGGTGTGTGAGATTTGTGTGTTTATGTGAGAGTGTAGGTGCTGTGTATGTGTGCATATTTTGTGTGTGTGTGTGTGAGTGTGTATGTGTATGTGAATCTACATGTGTGTTTGCGATATGTGTGAAAGTGTGTGGTTTGTATGTGAGTGTGTCATATACTCCTAGCTTTTATGCGGGTTCTGGTGGTGTGAACTCTGATCTTTATGCTTGCTATCTGAGCCATCTACTTTGAAAAAGAATTTTTTTCCCCTGCAGTCCTGGGGTTTTGGTCTGATGTGTGGTAGGTAGATGCTCTAACATCGCCTCACCCCAGCCTGAGTACTGCTGTCTTAATGGACTGCTTGTAGACGCAGTAGCCAAGGGTTGACGCCATTGGGACTCCTTATTAAAGATCATTGTTATAACAATTCTGTTGTTATTATTAGTTACTGTTCTTTTGAGACAGTCTTGCTATGTACCTCAGCTGGCCTCAAACTAGTAATCCTTCTGCCTCAGCCTCCTGAGTGCTGGAATTATAGGTGGGTGACACCACATGTAGATGATCAACATTTTGTCACTTCATGGTCTTTTCAGACAGGGTCTTGCCTCACAGCTCATGCTGACCTGGAGCTTGCCACACATAGAGCAATCTTAAAATCATGGAAATAATTTCTCCTTTTACTTAAAAACTGGAAACCATGCTCCCAAGTACTGGGCAGAGCTCAACCATCTCTGTTTCCTGTCTCCGGTGATGCTGACTGGACAGGACCCAGCTTGTGTTCACCTTGCTGGCTGTGCCGCTGGCTTTCGGGGAGCTGGTACGGGGTCTCCATGGCGCCACGTGGACTTTCCTGTATCAAGGGCTCCAAGAGCAAGGACTCAAGCCAGGGGAAATTTGTCTCTGATTGCTTTCATTTCCAGCCACCCTCCCCTATCTTCTATCCTTTCAGCCCTGAGCACATTGCCTCCATCCTGTTGGAGCTCCCAGTCGCTTGGATTTTCTGGACACAGCCCATTCCCTCTGGTGTATCCTCTGGCCATATTTCTCACTGCTTTCTGCTCTGGCCGACATCTTTCTTGACTCCTCCCGCATAGGTATTTGATGTTTGCCTTCGCGCCTACCCATTGTTATTGTCACCGGTCAGGTACCAGTTTGCGTCCCACCTCACCTGTGACTTTTTTTAACTCTTCGTCTTGGTTCAATGTTCTGTTCCTTCTAGCGGGTGCGGTCTCTGGGGGCCTTGCTTCTGTCTTGCATCGCTTCCACGATGAGGAATTTGTAAACAGCGGCGACACAGCAGGCCCGCTGTAGATAACTAACGGAAAGAGCATGGGCTTGGAGCCTACCTAATTCTAGGCTCTGCTTCACCATGTGCCAAGCAAGAAACTTATCAGCTCTTCTCTTGGCTGGAGGACTTAAAACTCCCCATGCTCCCAGAATTCCTCACGATCTGCACAAACAAACGTGTCACTCCTGTATGCTCCTTCTACACAAACGCCAACGCTCTTACACTCTATGCATTCATCCCCACATTCCACACTCCCATGCCCCATGTCTGCCCGCTCACACTCTCGTACACACTGCACACACGTGTCTCCCATAAACACAAACTGCTCCTGTGCTGCACACACCTCCCACACACTCGTGCACACGCACACATTCACAGCCTGACCCATCTACTCCGCAACACTAGTGTGCACCCTCACACCCACAGACTCGTGCACGAGCACTACAACACACGGACTTTACACAGATGAGACTGTCAGGCTGGCTCGTTCTCAGACTGTGCTTGCACTTGGCAACAATCTAGGATGCTAAATCTCAGTCTGCCGCACCTTTTAAAACAACTGTCTGAGCCGGGCGTGGTGGCGCACGCCTTTAATCCCAGCACTCGGGAGGCACAGGCAGGCGGATTTCTGAGTTCGAGGCCAGCCTGGTCTACAAAGTGAGTTCCAGGACAGCCAGGGCTATACAGAGAAACCCTGTCTCAAAAAACCAAAAACCAAAACCAAAACAAAAAACAAACAAACAACAACAACAAAAAACCCAAAACCAAAATAAAACAAAACAAAAAACCCCCAAAACCCGACTGTCTGGAACTTCAGAACACTAATACAGCACTGTGCCAGCCTCTAGGGTTGGCTGGGCTACTCTAGCAGAGTCTCTGTATTAAGCTCTTCTAGTCGATGTGGAGGAAGATCTCATCCTCTTTCTGCTAGGGCTTCTGACCAATGTGGACAACTGAAGAGAAGGCGGCTGGGGATTCTTTTCTGAGACCCTCACGGACCGAGGAAGGGACATGCACAGCACTGCTATGGTGTTGGGACGTGGTAGGGAGTTGAGATGGCCTGTATACTGATACTGGTGAGGATGGGTCATTAGAATGGCATGGTGCAGGGGTTGGGACATGGTTGAGTGGTAAGCCACTTGTTGCCTAAGCAGGAAGCCTGGAGATTGGCTGCCTAGTAACCCACAGCAACACAGCGGTCCATCTGTGATCTTAGCACTCACAGGGCAGAGACAGGGCATCCCTGGGACAACCTGGATAGCTACAGTAACCAAATTGGCAATTTGGGGTTAAATGAAAGACCATGTCTCAATGCAGAGGGTAAAGAGAGATTGAGGAAGATATTAGATGTCAATCTCTGACTTCCACACCCAGGCACATATGTGCATGCACACTCACAAACACTTGTGCCGCATTCGTGTGGACTCACCATAAGCAACTTATGTACACACAAAAAGGCAGTGCTTTGGCGTCAGTCAACCTCTGGGCTTTACATACACTTTCATGGATGAGCAAACTTGAATACATGTATGTGCTCACATGCATACCACACACACACACACACACACACACACACACACACACACACACAGAGTTGGATGATGCATGTTCTGAAGTACATGGGTGTATCAGGAGCTGGGTGCCACCTCTATACAAACGCTGGGGGCCACGGAGCCGCAAAAACATCTCCTGCAGGAGGACCTAGTTGAGGACTGCCTGAGAGACCAAGAATTGCTGGTGCAGACAATGCCAGCCAATCAGGAACTGCTGTTTAGAAGAGCTGCTTGGTAGGGACCAATGGGGGGGCGGGTGGAGGGTATTAAAGGAGCTTGCAGCAGCGTTTCTCTCCTGCTCCCAGAGTCTGTGTCCTTGACTCTGTGCCACCTCACCTCCAACCCACAAGGGCAGGTAGGGTCAGGTGGCAGGCAGCACAGGGCCCAGGCGACACATGGGCAGTATCAAAACCAACTCAAAGAAGAAACAAGAGAATTGTTTGTGTCAATGAACATGGGCACAAACCTGGATTCCCACACACAAACTCAGCCTGCCACCACCCTTGTGGAGGGACTTGAGATAGAAGAGGGAGGAGCAGATGAGGCATGTGGCGCTGAAGGGTACAGCAACACGAGACAGGACCTCCCTCCTCACACAGACTGTAATTATGTCCTGATACCAAGAGTGCAGAAAACGGAACGAACTCACGCCACCGAAGGCTCAAAGCGCACCCTTGGTAAAGACCTGCTAGGTGCTGTTTGGAGAAGCGGGTGGATCACAAAATGTCTGTGATTTTCTCACGATCACTTCTCCCAGTATTTTCATTGCTTTTGTGTTTTGCAGAAGGCTTCATGCTGCCCCGGAGAAACTGGAATGAATCCGTTCACTCTGTGTTATGGCAAGACACGTGTTGCCATGGTTTCTGAAAACAAAATTTCCAGCGAGCAGATGGAGTGGCTGGGGGTTGGGAGGGGGGAGCGCCTCATTGGTGTAGAAACAGGGAGCAGAGCTCGAGCTAAAATAGACGCCTTTCAAGAAGTCCTGCCACGGAGAATATCGCAGTGACTCATGCCAACAGCATGGCGGCGTGCTAATTATTGTGTTAAACATTTTTTAATTGATATAGATCTCATAAAAATTAGCAAATTCAGTACCAACGTTTAGTGTACAATATGCTTTATTTTAGTCGGTAATATTTTTAAACTTAGGGAACGTTGGAGAGGCATAGATGGAGCAGAGGGATTGATTTAGGATTNACTGTGTTTTCCTGCATCCTTTGCAGCTGTGTGCAGTCACGTGGGTAAAGTCATGATGCACACCACACCAGGGTATTTAACCTTTTTTTTTTTTTTTTTTTAAAGATTTATACCTAAGTACACAGTAGCTGTCTTCAGACACACCAGAAGAGGGCGTCAGATCTCACTACGGGTGGTTGTGAGCTACCATGTGGTTGCTGGGATTTGAACTCAGGACCTTCAGAAGAGCAGTCAGTGCTCTTAACCTCTGAGCCATTTTTTCAGCCCCAGGGTATTTCACCTCTCTCTCTCTCTCTCTCTCTCTCTCTCTCTCTCTCTCTCTCTCTCTCCATTTTTCTCTCCCCACCCCAGTGTTCTATACTGAATACTGTATATGTATGTCTGTTTGTGCATATGCGTGTGGTGTTCGTGCATGTGTGTGGAGGCCAGTAGTCAACACCTCGTGTCTGCTAACACTCTCCACTTTAAACAATTAATTTATTGCTTTTTGTCACGGGGTCCTTCTATTTTAGAGCCCTGGCTGTCCTGGAACTCTCTATGGAGACTAGGCTGGCCTCAAACTCAGAGATCCATTGTCCTCTGCCTCCCAAGTGCTGGGATTAAAGGAGTGTGCCACCGTGGCTGGCCTTCAACCTTATCTTTTGAGGGAGAGTCTCTCACTGAGCCTGGAGCTTCCTGATCGGACTGGACTGGCTGAGTGTCAAGATCCTGGGGTCCTCTGTCTCAACCTTCCTGGATACCACCATGCCAATCCAGCAGTTTTTGTTTTTAGTGTGGGTCCTGGAACTCAAAGTCAGGTCCTCAAGCAATGTGTTGTTCGTGATTGGTTACAAAGCACACGTGTACGAGTATCGGGTCTCCAGTACACGGTAGAGGGATTGGTTACAAAACAAAAAGACTCTGTCCTACAGTGATATGGTGGCTCCGACCGGAACAGAACACTAGAAGGACAGAGTCGAAGGGACTCCCGACCTTACTGTCCGTACATGGTAGTATGGATGGAGAAACCCCTTCTTGGAACCTTCCCTACGAGTGAGTAGCCTGCACACTCTGGCTACCTTCTCGTTTATGCCTCCTGTTTGGTTTCTGGGATGTGGGTGCTGCTCAAGCTTCCGGCCTTGGTTTTTGGTGTGAGAAAGATCCACTTCTAGCTTGAGCGAGTAGAAACTTCTTTGCGTTTGCCTGCCATTTGCACAGGATCCTGACTCTAACCGATGTGCTACAAGTTCTCAGGATTGTGGGAATGGGTTGGGGGGAGTCTGTTGGCAGTGCCCTTGTCTTACAAGCATAAGGACCCGGCTTTGATCCTTAGAACCTATGTTAAAAGCCAGATGTAGTGCTGCAGATTTGTAAGCCCAACATGTTATGGGAACAGGTAGATCCCTGGGGCTTGCCAGCCAGCCACCATTACCTAATTGAAAAGTTCCAGGACCATGAGAGACCCTCGAGTTGTTTGTTTGTTTGTTTGTTTGTTTTGAGACAGGGTTTCTCTGTGTAGCTCTGGCTGTCCTGGAATTCACTCTGTAGGCCAGGCTGGCCTCGAACTCAGAAATCCGCCTGCCTGTGCCTCCCAAGTGTGGGGATTAAAGGCATGTGCCACCACGCCTCTCGTTTTAAACAGACAAGATGGATGAATCTGGAGGAACCACACCTGAGGTTGACCTCTGGGCTATGTGTGTGCACACACACACACATATACACACTCACAAACACACACACACACACCACTCATGCACACACATGCACCAAACCTACAAACACACAACCAGCCATGCACACACATACCCTACCCATTCATATATACACATACACATGCATGCACACACTCCATCTGTGCGTACACACACCACCCATACACACACACTCATACATACACACACACACACACACACACACACACACACACACACACACACGGTGTCATAGAAGAACACAGTTACTGTTGCAGTTACAAGTGTCAGTAGTGAGACTCATATTTCACATCCCTGGTGCCTGGTATTCTGGAGAAACCCAGCCCCAGCCTATAAGATCCAGCTCAAGGTGCTCTGAGTCTCACAGGAGGCAAGCAGGCTTAGGCATTCAGGACTGTGAAGAGCAGCTTACTGGGGTCTTACTGACAGAAGCAAGGTGGGTGGATCCCTGTGATCTGGGTCATAGGCAAAGAGATTCAAAGGTGACTTTAATCCAAGCTGGAACCAGAGTATAGCTGGATTATTTAAAGTTAACGATTAGAGTACCAGTATCAGGCAAGCTGCAGCAGGTAGTAGAAAGCTGTGTTCACTATTCTGATTGCTTTATTGCTAGTATGTAGAAACGGGATAGTGGGGAGGAGGAGGTTACACCAGGGTCACCTTCTGACAGTCATGGTTGTTACAATGCACGATGGCTTGGTCAAACCAGATCTTTGCAGCTTATTAACATGCATGCTGTTCTCTGGCCATCTTAGATGTGCCTTGGGATGGGAATCAGTGCATCTGTGAAGCATGGGTCAGAGTTATATAGAAAGCAATTAGCTTCCCTCTTAGGAAGGACTGTGATGGAGTCCTTTGACCTCCATCCTTCCTTTACATAGAAGAGTCTTCACCTTCTTGCAGTGCTACAACTGGGGCTCCCAACATCTGGAATCCAAAGCACCCACTCTTCTCTGAGGGTCTCCAGTGTTCTCCAGCTAGCACAAAGCATAGCGGCTTGTCCAATGAGACAGATAGGACACCCAGGTGTCGGTCGCCCTTCGACCTGTCTCAACCACAAGTTCCTCTTCTTAGACCATGACTGCCCAGACTCCACCCCTTCTTTCCGCTTCTGGGTTCATAGCCTGGGCTAGAAAACGTTAATCTGGGCACCTGCCTCCTGACGGGTACCCTGCATCGCTCTCTTCCATCTCTGGCCTGCCATAAGGCACAGTAGCCATGCTACTCTCTGCTCAATAGGCGTCCACTTGCTATCATGTTCTAACATCTTCAGCGTACAGTTCTTGGCCTGGCTCACTCTTCCATCTTTCCTGGACTTCCTCAGCTCTTCTCTCTGTTGTCTGCTCCTCAGACACAGTGGCACTTTTCAGTTCTTCCCAGGGCCTTTGTACACCTTGCTCTATCATCCAGATGCACTGATTCCCATCCCAAGGCACATCTTAAGAGGTATGGTCTCTTCTTGAGTTTCATGTGTTTAGTAAATTGTATCTTGGGTAGTCTAGGTTTCTGGGCTAATATCCACATATCAGTGAGTACATGTTATGTGAGTTCTTTTGTGATTGGGTTACCTCACTCAGGATGATGGCCTCCAGATCCATCCACTTGCCTAGGAATTTCATATATTTATTGTTTTTAATAGCTGAGTAGTACTCCNGTCCCCTATCTGATTTTGGATTAGTAAAGATCCTTTCCCAATCGGTTGGTGGCCCTTTTGTCTTGTTGACAGTATCTTTTGCCTTACAGAAGCTTTGCAACTTTATGAGGTCCCATTTGTCAATTCTTGATCTTACAGCACAAGCCTTTGCTGTTTTGTTCAGGAATTTTTCCCCAGTGCCCATATCTTCGAGGCTTTTTCCCACTTTCTCCTCTATAAGTTTCAGTGTCTCTGGTTTTATGTGGAGGTCCTTCAACCACTTAGACTTGACCTTCGTACAAGGAGATAAGAATGGATCAATTCCCAGTCTTCTACATGATAGCTGCCAGTTGTGCCAGCACCATTTGTTGAAAAGGCTGTCTTTTTTCCACTGGATAGTTTTAGCTCCCTTGTCGAAGATCAAAATGTGGACACGTCACCCCTTCCTAGAATTAAGAACAAAGCACACATTGAAGGAGTTACAGAGATCATGTGTGAAGCTGAATCCAAAGGATGGACCCAATGACTGCGGCTGCCAGGGATCCATTCCATAATCAGCCACCAATCATAGACACTATAGCATATGCCAGCAAGATACTGCTGAAAGGGCCCGGATATAGCTGTCTCGTGGGAGACTATACCAATGCCTGGCAAACATGGAGGTGGAAGCTCACAGTCAGCTATTAGATGGAACACAGGGTTCCCAAGGAAGGAGCTAGAGAAAGTACCCAAGGAGCTGAAGGAGTCTTCAACCCTATAGGTGGAAGAATAACATGAACTAACTAGTACCCCCTGAGCTCATTTCTCTAGCTGCATATATAGAAGAGGATGGCCTAGTTGGCCATCATTGGGAAGAGGGGCCCCTTGGTCACGCAGACTTTATATGCCCCAGTACAGGGGAACGCCAGGGCCAAGATGTGGGAGTGGGTGGGTAGGGGAGCAGGGCCGGGAGGGGGGAGGGTATAGGGAACTTTCTGGATAACACTTGAAATGTAAATGAAGAAATTATCTAATAAATGTTGGAAAAAAAGATTATAAATTAAAAAATAAAAAGTAAAAATAAATAAATAAATAAATAAATAAATGAGACAAAAACAAAAAAAAAGAGGTATGGTCCCATTGCTAAGCTTTCAGAGGCGGGTATATGCTAATGAGTCTTGATGTCAGCCCGCCTTCCCTCTGCCTCCCTCCACCTCTTGGTGGCTTGGTGCATTTTTCTTAGCCGGTATCCTTGGACACCAGACTTCCAGGTTCTGCTGCTTATGGAACCCCAAATCCTCAAGGGGCATCAAGCACCAGCTTATGTCTCCTCGGAGCTGTGTCTGATGTGCCCAGCTTCTTGGGCTGAGCTGCGATTGGCCTCTCTAGCTTTCCAGTCTGACGATGTCTAGTGTGGGACCCCTCAGCTTCCATGGTTCTGCACACTGGTCTAATAAACGTCTTCCTGCTTATTATCATTAGAAGCTATTAACTCCTCCTCCAGTGGCATTCCTCGGTAGCCATCACCTTGTGTTTTTGAGATGGGATCTTCCCACGGGACCTGGTACTCACAATCAGGCTAGGCAGACTGGCTAGTGAGCTCCAGGTATCTAAAGGTGTCTGCTGCCCGACTGGGGTATGCATATGACATCACGCCTGCCTCATTCAACATGGGTTCTGGGACCTGCACCTCCCAGCCCTACCTACTGTGTTTCTCTTAAGGCATCTCCCTATCAGAAGCCTCACAATTTCATGGACATCCTTTTCCTACCTCTCTTATTCTGAAAACAGGAAGCAAATTTAGAACAGGTCTAATCTGGGAGAATGGAGAGACAGAATTCGTTGGCACGAATCGGGTGAAGCAGTTTCCAAGCGAGGAGCATTTAAAGTAGAGGTAACTGCTCAAGCGAAGTGAGGACTGGCGACGGCTTTCTTTTTTCCTGGTGGAACCTGTCAAAACCAGCTTGTTTTCAAGCTTTTCTTTGCTGTGTCACACAGAGACAATCCCATCTATTTTGGGGCTATCATCTGAGGGAAGTTGGGTGTATTCGAATGCCAACACTTCGGTGTGTGTGTGTGTGTGTGTGTGTGTGTGTGTGTGTGTGTGTGTGCATTGTGAGGTTCAAGTCTCTCCTGGAGAGAAACTAATTAGCTCTCAGCCAACCCTGGGCATCAAAGGAGTCCTGGATTGGCAGAGGTAAGACCTGTGAACAGCTTTGAGGCTGGACCCCAAGCCGACCTTCAGGGTGAGGACTCGGGGTTGCAGATTTGTGTTTGAGTTGTTCTCACACAGTCCCTCTAACCACTAGGGAGACTTTAATAATGCCTCCTGATATTCCCAAGGAGGGGGGCCAGCCAGTCCCGAGAGAAAGAGGTCAATGAGGTGACCTATTAATACAACAACTGGAAAACCAGGAACTTAAAGAAAATATCCTTTTCCAAGACTTAGCCTTTGGCAGAGCCCACCACTGACGACACCGGCCATGCTCTTGGGAGGCCTCTTGCAGGCAAACCTTTGATATCTTGGTTTCTCTGGAGCACACATGCAGCGTCAGCATAGAGAGGCTGCCTCATCCTCCATGATCCACCCCTAGGAATGTCCAGTCGCCAGCACCTGCCTTCACCAAGAATCCTGTTTGTGAGTTTAGCCAGAACTCCCCTGTTACTTCTTCTTAGAAACTTCCTATTCACTGACACCCCCACCCCCCCACCCAGCGCCCCCTCCTATAGCTCTGGGCAGCAGTTCTCACCTTCACTATTGGTGTTTGAAGTTACAATATGGTGCCCAGTCTTCCTTCCCTCTTTACTCGTTTGACCTGGTCCCTTCACCCCACCCCACTTCCTCCTCTAATACTCGCTTGACAAATGACTTTGTGTTTAATAATGCCTCCTGATATTCCGTGTGCTATTTGGGTTCCTATGCAAGGGGTTCCTGTGCTAGAAGCTTGGTCCTTAAGTATGCTGGCTGGAGGTGGTGGGACTTGGAAGAGGTGAGGTCTAGCAGGATATGATTCTGCCGTCACTCTCAAAGAATTAGAGTGATTTTTGTGGGTTAGTTCTCTAGAGAGAGTTATAGAAGAGCAAGACCAGCCCTTCCTGGATCACCTGGATCACCACATCCAATCACATGACTTCACTGTCTCGTGAGCATTCCTATCATGGTGCGATATGCTATGCTGCAATGAAGTTGGGTCCTTTGCCAGGGCACATGATGTCATACGTGCTCTTAGACTTGCAGCCTCCCAAAGTGTCCTGCCTTGACTCCCCTCAGTGACCAAGTGGGACCTGAGAGCTCTAAGCCGAAATAAATGCGAAATCCTCCCCAAGTTGCTTTTGGCCATAGTATTTTATAGCAGCCATAGAAACCTTAACTCGGAAACATTCCCACCATGATGAACCCCTATGTGATCATGTGACTGTGAGCCGTAATCTTTCTTCTCTCAAGCTGCTTTGGCAGATGTTTGGCCACAGGGAGGACGGAAGTAACGAATACAGGGAGAGTGGGGATGTTTCCCTGGGTGGTCCACACAGACAGCATCCTCAAGCCAGGTCCCGGAAGACTGCCTCCAGGAGGTTTTCCTGGATAGCCAGGAGACTCTGTTAGAGGTGAGACTCCACGCCTAATTCAGTAGCACACTGTTTGCACAGAAACGCTTTGGCTCATGGCTTTACCCATTCACCACCATGGGTTCTAAGTTCTCACGTCTTCACGATATAAAATGCAATTATTTACATAGCCCTAGTGATCCAGTTATAACCCGAGTGCCTTCCCACAAGTATGTTCAAGCTCCCGTTTTAGTGTCTTCAGGCCCCAGGGTTTGTTTATCATGACCCTGTGGCCATTTCTCACGGGGAAAGCAGGTATGGAGGGCATGTGGGTGGGCCACTAGAGGGATCCTGGAGAGCACTGAGGTGCAAGCTGCTTGCAGGAGGCCTTTGGCAACGTCAAAGAGGAAGTCAGGGAGAATCTGTAGTCTAGCAGATCTCTACATGGCATCTTCCTTGGCAGCTAGTGCCTCGACACAGGTTTAGAGAGAGGGCATCTGTTCTATATCATAGATTTCAAGAGCCAGGGAGTAGAGTCATACCCTGGTCTAGTGAAGGCTGATTCAGGAGTTCAGAGCAAGGATCAGGATTAAGGCTGGCGAGTCAACCCACTGGAAACGGAATCTTTCCAAGTGTTTTACATTCTTAGTTGCATACTACTTATTCCTAAAGCCACTGCAATGAGTCCATTTTCTGTGGTCATTATGAAATACCATAGTACCTTATAAAGAGGTTTATTTACCTCCCAGTGTCCTAACCACTGGCCTTTCACATCCTGTGGAGAAGGTGAAGGAATATCGGCTAGGGTATCAGCACCAGCAAGGAAGGCAGAAGCTGTGGAGGAGCCAGTTCAGTGCTTTGTAACTACCTGGTCCAGGAGAATGACCCCATCTCTACCACATAGAGCCCACTGCTGCAAGACAATATTACTTGTCTCAGTTAGGGTTTCACTGCTGTGAAGAGACACCATGACCAAGGCAACTCTTATAAGGACAACATTTAAATGGGGTTGGCTTACAGGTTCAGAGGTTCAGTCCATTATCATCAAGGCAGGAGCATGGTAGCATCCAGGCAGGCATGGTGCAGGAGGAGCTGAGAGTTCTACATCTTTATCTGAAGGCTGCTAGCAGAAGACTGGCTTCCAGGCAGCTAAGATGAAGGACTAAAAGCCCACACCACAGTGATACACTTACTCTAACAAGGCCACAGCCACTCCAATAGGGCCACACCCTCTAACAGTGCCCCTTCCTGGGCCAAGCATACACAAACCATCACATTAGTTATCCCAAGAAGGGGATGTCCCTGGCCTGGTTATTTCCTCCCAGGCTCTACTTCTCAAAGGCCACCAACTGTCAACACTACCACACTGGGGGCCAGGTTTCTAACTGATAGCATAGTGGGACAAAACCATCCAAGTTTGAGCACACCCTTCTGAGAAAGCCAGCTCTGTCTTGAATTAAGATGAAAAGACTGAGGCTGGTAATGGTGTGGACAGAAACACAGGGGAACGGGGCAGGGATTGACTTTAGGGAAGATGCCCTCTCTCCCTTACCCTCCTGACTTGTCCCTATCCCTCCAGGATCTAAATTGTAACTTTGGGATATTCAGAATAGTAAAAGAAAAAAGAAAGCTTTTTTTTTTCTCTCTCTCAGTTTCCACACACTCAATTTTGTGCCATAATACTGTTTGAAAGGCTGTGCTCTTGTCTGTGTAGGTATTTGTGTATCAGGTACCTAATGTGGATAAAATGAATAAGTGTGGTCAGACTTCAGGAGGTTGCAGAAGGTCAGAAGTTCAAGGCCAGCCTTGGTTACTCAGTTAAATTGGAGGCTAACCTGGGCTGAGACTCTGCCTTACCACCACTACCTCATTCTCTTGACAACAACAACAACAACAACAACAACAACAACAACAACAACAGCTAACTCAATCAAACCACGAGCAGAAAAAGAAACTCATGGTTGTAGAGTTTCCTGGGACAATGTTGGAATATTTCAAACTCACCGGCGGGGGGGGGGGGGGAGGGCTCACGAAACTAGAACTTCTGTAGACTGGAATTTGAAGGAGCTGAGGAATAGAATAGGTGTGTTTGGTGCTTGGACTTGTGTGGGATCCAGAGAAGAACATTAGTTGATGGAGACAGGTCTGGTTCTTGAAACTCACTGGTCACGATAGCCTCTCTCTTTACTCTGCACACCTCTAGGTAGTGAGAGGGTGTAGTTGTGGGAGTTTTACTCTGGTAACCGCAGTTTGCTTAATGTTTGAGTAATCGATCCAGACATAATGTGGGCTGTTGCAAGGGGCGTGGGCGGGTCCGCCCTCAGTCATGGTTGCGCAGAGATTCATAGCCTGTCCTCATCTTTCCAACTCTAAGAAGTCCTCTTGTCTTCTTTCTTGAGTGAGGGTGATGGGGAACGGGTGCTGCCGGGTGCTTTAAGGGAACGGGTGCTGCCGGCTGAATAAGGGAATTTGCTGGGTTGGCCTAGGAAGAGCCTCTGTGGAGAGGCTATGGGTGTTTCCCTGCGCCACATTTTTTTTTTTTCTTTTAAGTTATACTCTTGCCCCTCCTCCCGGTCCCACTGTGGCTCTGTGGCGTCAGTAGCATTTCCTTTCCTGTTTGGAACCGTGAATCTCAAGGGCTTTACTAGGAGCGTTTCCAGGGGCTCCAGGGATTTTATGCGTTTGGACAGGAAGCGCACTGCCTCTGTCTCTTGGGTTGGGACTCTTGATCTGCCGCTGCCGTCTGCATGCAGCACCCACGCCCCTACAGCAGCCTCTTGCCAGCAGCAGCCTCGTGAGCCAGCAACACCCACGCCCCTACAGCAGCCACGTGCCAGCAACACCCACGTGCACCTGCAGCACCCACGTACCCCCCCCTACGTCACCCACGCAACCCTACTTCACCCACGCACTGGCAGCACCTACATGCGCCTGCCGCACCCACCTATGTGTGCCCAGCCTTGCCTCTGCCGTGCCCACAAAGTGCTCAAGGGAGGATACCACAGTCCGCCAGAGTTAGGGGGCGGAGGTTTAGCAGCGTTTCTAGAATAACTGGTCAAACCTCTGGGAGGAGGGGTGTTGGTGGTACAGAGGGAGGGTCTCAGGAAGTGGAGACGCTGGGAGCCCAGGCGCTTATCCTACTGAATTACAAAAGAATTTTAGGCTCCTGCGGAAGAGAACTTGGAGGGTGGGGCTGAAGCGATCCAGAGTTGGCCCGGGTGGTGAGCCTCATCACGCTAGGATTTA
>LR753655.1:165416-176810 GCA_902729485.2 Mus minutoides | reverse complement strand
AGATGGCGCGGCGGCGCGGTTCTGGCTGGGGGAGGCCCAACCTCCGGTGGGGCGGAGTTCTCAGTTCCTGCCCCTGGAGTGAACTGCTGACCCGCTGCTCCCAAAACCACCTCTGCACTCACGCGTAACCCCAATGCGATCTTAAAGTCCTGGGGTGTCCCTAGCTGTGTCCGCTGGGCTCAGAGGAAAGATGGCGCCGTGGCTGTCTTCTTATAAGAGCCTCCAGGCTGGGCTGGCGAGATGGCTCTGTGGGTAAGAGCACTGACTGCTCTTTCAAAGGTCCTGAGTTCAAATCCCAGCAACCACATGGTGGCCACAACCACCTGTAATGAGATCTGACACCCTCTTCTGGCATGTCTGAAGACAGCTACAGTGTACCTGAGTGAGGGGAGTTCATGGGAGTGAGCAGAGGTCCTAAAAATTCAGTTCCCAACAACCACATGAAGGCTCCCAACCATCTGTACAGATACAGTGTACTCATATACATAAAATAAATAAATAAATCTTTTTAAAAAAGAGCCTCCAGGGCTTTTCCCTCTTGGCCACAGCAACTTCCTTTAATCCCAGCACTTGGGAGGCAGAGGCAGGTGGATTTCTGATTCCAAGGCCAGCCTGGTCTACAGAGTGAGTTCTAGGACAGCCAGGGCTAAACAGAGAAACCCCGTCTCAAAGAAGCAAAGCAAAAACAAACAAACAAACAAACAAACCCCCAAAAACCAAAAAACAAGAACAAAACAAAAGCAACTTCCAAATCAGCCTACGTACAATGCTAAGAAAATGGCACTTGGGAGCAAAGTACTTCACATGTCTATGACAGACTTGAAGAATGAGTATACTGCTTCAACCCCCATCCATTTGAAGGTTGTGTATTATACCAGTGTGCCGTATCATATTTGAATAATAATAAACTATGTACATTATTACTCATGAGATTTTTCCTTAGAAGCAAATATACAAATATGAGACATGGATCGCTATCAACATTCTGAAGTTCCCATATTTTCATAATATCCATATAACTTCATAATTCTATGCTTCTAAATGGTAAGATATATTATAGAGATATATTCTTTTCATTGGTTTCCATAGTTTCCAAATAGGTAAATTAGAGCAGCTTCTACTATACAGCTTTCCCATCAAAGGAAACACACTTTTCCTAGTATCACTAAAACTTCCTTTTGCTAGTGTTTGTGTGAACTCCAGGATAGCCAAGGCTCCATGGAGAAACCCTGTCTATAAATAAATAAATAAATAAATAAATAAATAAATAAATAAATAACACCCCATATTGAAAGGTCAAAAGAATAAGTTATTTCCTTTTTTTGATTTTGAAGTGTCTAAGGCATCCTCTACATATAGAATTATAAGTCAAAGACTGAAATGTAAAAAGGTTTTCTGGGTTAGCTCTATTTCTTATGGAACATGGAACTAATAAAGGAGGTGTTAATAGATAAAAGCCTTTTCCTCTAGATACCAATTGTGTTACATCAATTACAATGTAAAGCTCCAGTGTATGAAAATTCACTTGACAGCTACTAAACAAGACAGCATGAACAAGAGTAATCTAATATACACTAATTTCAGTACGGAAAATAAATGTTTGTGGGAGGGGGAATTTAAAGTGGCATTTAAATATAAGTACTACTGTAAGTATTATTTCACTGCAAGTTCCTACTGTTTCATACAATGCTCTGCACACAGTAAATAGTCAAGTGGTTTAGTGGAAAGAACATTGCATTAAAAGGCAACAGGCCTGGGATTTTGTTCCAGCTTCACTAATATGTAATTAGCTAGGTTTTAATCTATCATTTTATCCATTTCATCAGTGAGTCAGGAATGGAATCTACATTGCCTGCCTCAGATACAGATAGTAAGATGATGATGACAATGAATGCTTTATATAAAGTTATAAAGAATTCTTCATGTGATACATTTACCTCCTTTTATATAACCTTGATGTTCGAAGGAAAAAATCTTTTAAGATCTCATCTTACCATCACTAAGATCAATAATAATCAAATACTATATGCTTCTATAAGTGAATCTTGGGACACAAACTACTTAAATGTTAATAAATCAAAGATATGGAGGTCTGCTCTTCAAGTTTCTTGAAATTTGTACTTGCTACTATTTTTAAAATGGTTTCTTTTATGAAACTCAAGTCAAGGTCATTGCTTAGGGTTTTGAAAAGTAGCATAGTACTACATTTCTTCTCTCACCCACTGCAGAGACTTCTATCTATTTTCCTTTAACACAGAGTATTGGTGCTGGTATATCCTAATTTGTTTTCATTTCTACCTGGAGAGACTAAAAGACACTGGAGAGAGTTAGAGGTAACATAAAAAGCATGGCAAAGACATCTGGATGGAAATTCAAGTAGTCCAGTGGTACTTAAGTGTAACTTCTTTGAAAATGTTGACCAAAAGCTACTTCACTTTAGAACAAGAATCATCCAACTTGTCCTGAAGACCCTAAGTATTCAAAGCAATGTTGAATATATCACAAATTATACTATATAGCAATTGTAATTTAAGAAAGCCACATATCACTGGCACACACAGACAGACAGAGAGAGGGAGGAAAAGAAAGAGAGAGGGAGAGTGAGTTGAATAGATGGATGGAATGGAATGGAGTAAGCAGCATGGTATAGCATAGTGTAGAGTGGAATGGAATAAAATGGGAAGAAACTCACTAAGCTAAGTACCAAAATTATACATTGAAAAATATATTGCCTCTTTTACAGGTAGTTCTAGGAAAAATAAATATTTACATGAAAAACACTGATACTAGATTCTCATCTCTAAGGTGCAAAAACTAAGTCAAAATGAATCAAATATATAGGGACTACAAAGCTGATCACTGAGAAATAGTGACTGTCTCTTGCAGAGGATCTACTTTTAGTTTCCTGCACCTTCATGTCAACCCAAAACTGTGCATAACACCACTTCCAAAGGATCCAAAGTACTCCTCCGGATGCTGCAGTCACTGAGCATATACACATACACGTGGACAAAACACTCACACACATTACAAAACCTTTAAAAATGAATCAACAACATAAATTTAAGACCTAAAACTTTGAAAACATATTTAAGTATGGGATGGAGAGTAACCTTCTACAGAGGACACCAATAGTTCAGAAAAATAATAGCAAGAAATGGCAAACTGTATTGCATTAAATTACAAAGCTTCCACATAATAAAAGGAACAATTAGAGTTAAGGGACAGTGTACAGAATTTGAGAAAATCTTTGCAGATATCTATCCAGTCAAGGGTTAATACACAGAATATATAAATAATTCAAAAATTAAGTGCTAAATAAGCAAAATGCAATCAATAAAAGGGCAAATTAACATAACAGACTTTTCAAAAATGTACAAATAGACCATAAATACATAAAAAATGTCCAGCTACCAAGAATGAAATTACATTATTTACAGAAAGATATGGGATGGGGAATGGCCTTCTAAATAGGACACCGATAGCTCAGAAAATAATAGCAAGACATGCTATTGAGATCAACATGCTACATGAGATTAGCCATATTCATACACATTTCACATATTTTCCATGTTAGGATGAATCTAGCTTATTAAAAACTAAGACAGGGAAAGGGTCCCAAGATCTCCAGAGACTATCTATGCCACAGTCCCCTAGCACACCCAGGATCTTGAGATCACTGGTAAGTGGAAAGTAATATCTATCCCAAAGAATCCCGGAGAGTCTTGAGCCAGCAGAAACAGGGACAAAGGAACCCCTCCTGACCAGAGGCTGGGATTCCTTCTGGTGTCTCCAGCCCCTTGCCGTCTTGGGCAAGAACTGGGCAGGCCCTAGCACACCCAGGATCTTGGAATCACTGAAACCAGTCTACTCAGGAGAGATCCTTCACAGATGTTATACAGACCCTAAGAGAACACAAATGCCAGCCCAGGCTACTAAACCCAGCAAAACTCTCAATTACCATAGATGGAGAAACCAAGGTATTCCATGACAAAACCAAATTCACACAATATGTTTCCACAAATCCAGCCCTTCAAAGGATAATAAAGGGAAAACACCAACACAAGGACGGAAACTACGACCAAGAAAAAGCAAGAAAGTAATCCTTCAACACACCTAAAAGAAGACAGGCACAAGAACAGAACCCCAAATCTAACAACAAAAATAACAGGAAGCAATAATTACTTTTCCTTACTCTCTCTCTCTCTCTCTCTCTCTCTCTCTCTCTCTCTCTCTCTCTTAGTTTTTTGAGAAAGGGTTTCTCTGTATAGCCCTGGCTGTCCTGGATCTCACTTTGTAGACCAGGCTGGCTTCGAACTCAGAAATCCGCCTGGCTATGCCTCCCAAGTGCTGGGATTAAAGGCGTGCGCCACCACTCCTGGCTCCTTAATATCTCTTAATGGACTCAATTCTCCAATAAAAATACATAGACAGACTGGCTATATAAACAGGACACAACATTTTGCTGCATACAGGAAACCCACCTCGGGGACAAACATAGACACTACCTCCGAGTAAAAGGCTGGAAAACAATCTTAGAAGCAAACGGGCCAAACAAAAAAGCTAGAGTAGCCATTCTAATATCAAATAAAATCGACTTCCAACCCAAAGTTATCAAAAAAGACAAGGAGGGGGACTTCATACTCAACAAAGGTAAAATCTTCCAAGATGAACTATCAATTCTGAATATCTATGCTCCAAATGCAAGGACATCCACATTCATCAAGGAAACTTAGTAAAGCTCAAAGGACACATTGCACCTCACACAATAATAGTAGGAGACTTCAACACCCCACTCTCATCAATGGACAGATCCTGGAAACAGAAACTAAACAGAGACACAGGGACACTAACTGAAGTTATAAAATGGATTTAACAGATATCTACAGAACATTTTATCCTAAAACAAAAGGATATACCTTCTTCTCAGCACCCCATGGTACCTTCTACAAAATTGACCATATAATTGGTCATAAAACAGGCCTCAACAGACACAAAAATATTGAAATTATCCCATGCATCCTATCAGATCACCACAGACTAAGGCTGATCTTCAATAACAGCATAAGTAATAGAAAGCGAACATTCACATGGAAACTGAACAACACTCTTTTCAATGATACTTTGGTCAAGGAAGAAAAAAAGAAAGAGATTAAAGACTTTTTAGAGTTTAATGAAAATGAAGCCACAACATTCCCAGACTTATGGGACACAATGAAAGCATTCCTAAGAGGAAAACTCATAGCCTTGAGTGCCATCAAAAAGAAACTAGAGAGAGCATACACTAGCAGCTTGACAGCATTGCTAAAGGCTCTAGAACAAAAGGAAGCAAATTCACCCAAGAGGATTAGACAGCAGGAATTAATCAAACTCAGGGCTGAAATCAACCAAGTGGAAACAAAAAGAACTATACAAAGAATCAATGAAACCAGGAGCTGATTCATTGAGAAAATCAACAAGATAGATAAATCCTTATCCAGACTAATTAGAGGGCACAGGGACAGTATCCTAATTAACAAAATCAGAAATGAAGAGGGAGAAATAACAACAGAACCTGAGGAAATCCAAAGTATCATCAGATCCTACTACAAAAGGATAAACCCAACAAAACTGGAAAACCTGGGTGAAAAGGACAATTTTCTAGACAGATACTCTCTTAGGGTTCCACAACCAGGAATAGCCACTACAGATACCAAGTACAATGTTAAATCAGGATCAGATTAACAATCTAAACAGTCCCATATCCCCTAAAGAAATAGATACAGTCATTAATAGGCTTCCAACCAAAAAAAGCCCAGGACCAGATGGGTTTAGGGCAGAGTTCCATCAGACCTTCAAAGAAGACCTAATTCCAATTCTCCTCAAACTATTCCACAAAACAGAAACAGAAGGTACTCTACCAAATTCATTCTATGAAGCCACAATTACTCTGATACCTAAACCACATAAGGAGCCAACAACGAACGATAAATTCAGACCAATATCCCCTGTGAATATCAATGCAAAAATACTCAATAAAATCCTCACAAACCGAATCCAAGAAAAATGAAAGCAATCATCCCTCATGATCAAGTAGGCTTCATCCCAGAGATGTAGGGATGGTTTAATATATGGAAATCCATCAACGTAATCCACCATATAAACAAACTCAAAGACAAAAACCACATGATCATCTCCTTAGATGTTGAGAAAGCATTCAACAAAATCCAACACCCATTCATAATAAAAGTCTTGGAAAGATCAGGAATTCAAGGCCCATATTTAAACATAATAAAAGCAATAAACAAGAAACCAGTAGCCAACATCAAACTAAATAGAGAGAAACTTGAAGCAGTCCCACTAAAATCAGGACCTAGACAAGGCTGTCCACTTTCTCCCTACCTATTCTATATAGTACTTGAAGTCCTAGCCAGAGCAATTTGACAACAAAAGGAGATCAAGGGGATACAAATTGGAAAGGAAGAAGTCAAAACATCACTGTTTGCAGATGATATGATAGTATATATAAATGAGCCTAAAAATTCCACCAGAGAACACTTAAACCAGATAAACAGCTTCAGTGTAGTAGCAGAATATAAAATTAACTCAAACAAATCAGTGGCCTTTCTCTACACAAAGAATAAATAGTTTGAGAAAGAAATTAGGGAAACAACACCCTTCACAATAGTCACAAATAACAAAATACTTTAGTGACTGTAACTAAGGAAGTGAAAGATCTGTATGATAAGAACTTCAAGTCTCTGAAGAAAGAAATTGAAGATCTGAGAAGATAGAAAGATCTCCCATGCTCATGGATTGGCAGGATTAATATAGTAAAAATGGCTATCTTGCTGAAAGCAATCTACAGATTCAATGCAATCCACATCAAAATTCCATCTCAATTCTTCCCTGAGTTAGAAAGGGCAATTTGCAAATTCATCTAGAATAACAAAAAACCTAGGATAGCAAAAACTATTCTCAACAATAAAAGGACCTCTGGTGGAATCACCATGCCTGACCTAAAGCTGTACTACAGAGCAATTGTAATAAAAACTGCATGGGGGCTGGTGAGATGGCTCAGCGGGTAAGAGCACCCGACTGCTCTTCCAAAGGTGATAAGTTCAAATCCCAGCATCCACATGGTGGCTCACAACCATCTGTAACGAGATCTGGCGCCCTCTTCTGGAGTGTCTGAAGACAGCTACAGTGTACTTACATATAATAAATAAAATAAATCTTTAAAAAAAACTGCATTGTACTGGTACAGCAACAGACAGGTAGATCAATGTAATAGAATTAAAGACCCAGAAATGAACCCACACACCTATGGTCACTTGATCTTTGACAAAGGAGCTAAAACCATCCAGTGAAAAATAGACAGCATTTTCAACAAATGGTGCTGGCTTAACTGGCAGTTATTATGTAGAAGAATGCCAATTGATCCATTCTTATTTCCTTGTACAAAGATCAAGTCTAAGTGGATCAAGGAACTTCACATAAAACCAGAGACACTGAAACTTATAGAGGAGAAAGTGGGGAAAAGGCTCTAAGGTATGGGCACAGGGGAAAAATTCCTAAACAGAACAGCAATGGCTTGTGCTGTAAGATGGAAAATCGACAAATAGAACCTCATAAAATTGCAAAACCTCTATAAGGTAAAAGACACTGTCAGTAAGACAATAAGGCCACCAACAGATTGGGAGAGGATCTTTACCAATCTTAAATCTAAAAGGGTACTAATATCCAATATATAGAAAGAATTCAAGAAGCTGGACTCCAGAAAATCAAATAACCCCATTAAAAAATGGGGCACAGATCTAAATAAAGAATTCTCAACTGAGGAATACTGAATGGCCAAGAAGCACCTGAAAAAATGCTCAACATCCTTAATCATCAGGGAAATGCAAATCAAAACAACCCTGAGATCCCACCTCACACCAGTCAGAATGGCTAAGATAAAAAATTAAGGTGACAGCAGATGCTGGCGAGGATGTGGAGAAAGAGGAACAGTCCTCCATTGCTGGTAGGATTGCAAACTTGTACAACCACTCTGGAAATCAGTTTGGTATTTCCTCAGAATATTAGACATAGTACTACTGGAAGATCCAGTAATACCCCACCTGGGCATAACCCAGAAGATGTTCCAACTGCTAATAAGAACACATGCTCTGCTATGTTCATAGCAGCCTTATTTATAAGAGCCAGAAGCTGGAAAGAACCCAGATGTCCCTCAGCAGAAGAATGGATACAGAAAATGTTGTACATTTACACAACTGAGTACTAACCAGCTATAAAAAACAATGAATTTATGAAATTCTTAGGCAAATGGATGGATCTGGAGGATATCATCCTGAGTGAGGTAACCCAATCACAAAGAACACACATGATATACACTCACTGATAAGGGGATATTAACCCAGAAACTTAGAATACCCAAGATACAGTTTACAAAACATATGAAACTGGAGAAGAAGGAAGACCAAAGTGTGGATACTTTGTTCCTTCTTAGAATGGCGAACAAAATACCCATGGAAGGAGTTACAGAGACAAATTTTGGAGCTGAGATGGAAGGAAAGACTTCCCTCCCAGTGATCCATCCCATATACAACCACCAAACCCAGACAGTATTGCATATGCCAGCAAGATTTTGCTCACAGTACCCTAATATAGCTATCTCTTATGAGACTATGCTGGTGCCTGGCAAATACAGAAGTGGATGCTCACAGTCATCTATTGGATGGAATACAGGGTCCTCAATGGAGGAGCTAGAAAAAGTACCCAACGAGCAGTAGGGGTCTGTAACCCTATTGGAGGAACAACACTATAGACTAACCAGTACCCCCTGAGCTCATGTCTCTAGCTGCATATGTAGCAGAAGATGGCCTAGTTGGCCATAACTGGGAGAAGAGGCCCTTTGGCCTTGCAAAGATTATATGCCCCAGTACAAGGCAATTCCACGGCCAGAAAGAGGGAGTGGGTGGCTAGGGAAGCAGAGTAGGGGAGGGTATGGGGGACTTTCGGGATAACACTTGAAATGTAAATGAAGAAAATATCTAATAAAAAATTCTTTAAAAAAAGAAGAAAAAACTAAGACAGGAAAGCAGAAGAAAAATTATTTGTATAGAAGAGAGTGGTGATAAGGTAGGAGGTACAGTATAGGGTAACATTGGGTAAATGTGATCAAAATAAATTAATATATGGAAAAATACCAATGAAGCCAATTCTTTTATACAATTAAAAGAAGACAATCATCTAGGCATGGTAATACATGCCTATAGTCCCACCTACTTGAGAAACTGACACAAAAAGATCATCTGGATCTAGGACGTCTGCGTTATTTCAACCAGTGTATACAGTATATTTGTCATCAATGTGGTGTCTTTCTAGGAAAAGAGAACCATCAGATTGCTTAGTGGGTGGGTGTGAATTTGCCCAGGTTGTAAATGGAACAGGTTAAAATATGCCAATAGAAATAGACTTCCAAAGTAATATAAAATTCAATGAAAATAAATAATTCTTAACAAAATCTGCAAAACTTCCAGGGCCTAAACTATACTAGAAAAAAAGATATTGAATACTCAAATATGCAAAATCAGAGATGAAAAGGAAGACAAATGATACTACCAAAGGCAAAGTGTACTTAGAGTACCTTAGGGCACATATATGCCAAGAAATTTGATTCTACATAAATGTGTAAGTTGCTGGAAGGGTTTTCCTTAACAAGACAGAACCATGATAAAACATAACAATACTGAATCAATACACTGTCTTCTATCAAAAATCTTATGACCAGATAGTTTAATGTTGAATCCTACCAAAGTTGTGAAGAACTACTACCAATATTTTTCCAATTACTCCAAAAGATCAGTAAACGCATTGTGCTGAACTCATATGAAACTAGATCCTTAGTGAAAAAGGATGCAAAGAATATTCAACAAAATATTCAAACCTTAGAAAACCAAATGCAATAGAATATAAAAAGTACTATTTACCATGATCAAGTGGTATTTGTTCAAAAGATATAAGGATGGTTTATAAGCTATTTGTAACTAAAGTATCCTATATTAACAGAATTGAGCACAAAAACCATATGAATATCTCAATAAAAACATTAAAACTAGTTGATAAAATAAAAAATCCTGTTTGAATAAAAGTGCTGTATTAATCAGGAAAAGAAAGAATGTCAGTATAGCACAGCTTATGAATGTATCTTTATATATAACTTTGATCATATTTTTCTCTCCCACATTTTCATCTATTATCCTGACCACCAAATCCCTTCTTCTTAAAATTCTCATTCATTTATTTAGCATGTATTTATTTCTCTTATTTTTTCTTCATTTACATTTCAAATGTTATCCCCTTTCCTGGTTTCCCCTTTGAAAACTCCCTATTCCCTCCCTTTTCCATACACATCAACCCACCCACTCCCAATTCCTGGTCCTGGTATTCCCCTACACTGGAGCAAAGGCCTCTCTTCCCATGGATGGCCAACTGGGCCATCCTCTGCTACATATGCAGCTGGAGCTAGAAGTCCCACCATGTGTTTTCTTTGGTTGGCGGTTTAGTCCCTGGGAGCTATGGGGGTACTGGTTAGTTCATATTGTTGTTCCTCCTATAGGGCTGTAAACCCCTTCAGCTCCTTGGGTATTTTCTCTAGCTCCTCCATTAGGGACTCTGTGCTCCACCCAATGGATGAATGTGAGCATCCACTTCTGTATTTATCAGGCACTGGCAGAGCCTCTCAGGAGACATCTACATCAGGCTCCTGTCAGCCAGTACTTTTTGGTATCTACAAGTGTCTGGGTTTGATGATTGCATATGAGATGGATCCCCAGATGGGACAGTCTCTGGGTGTTCATCCCTTCATTCTCTGCTCCACACTTTGTCTCTGTAACTCCTTCCATGAGTATTTTGTCCCCCCTTCTATGAAGGATAGAAGTATCCACACTTTGGTCTTCCTTCTTGAGTTTCATGTGTTTTGAAAATTGTATCTTGAGTATTCTGAGCTTCTGGGCTAATATCCACTTCTCAGTGAGTGCACATCTGTCGCGCGCCTACCCCGTCCAGCAGGAATAAGACTCACGACAACCAGATTTCTCCTCAGGACAGTTTACTCAGGAACCTGACGTGGCTAATGGTGCATCACGAATGGCAAAATGTCGGCCCAGAGCCTCCCCGGAAAAGCTACTTAAGCCCTGTCCTGGCCAATCAATGAGCTGCCCTGTGGCTCTCGCGAGACTACCCCAGGTGCTCTCGCGTGACTACACCAGGCGTTCTCGGGCAACAGCTGACACAACCTAGAAAAGCTGAATCGGTCGAGCCGAGCGGTTGAATGGCTCCCTACATCTCCCCCTTTTTTATTTCATATGAACGAGTGGCAACCAACTCTCCAAATCATTATGCTTTAGGTCA
>LR753655.1:132730-162610 GCA_902729485.2 Mus minutoides | reverse complement strand
AATTACTTCCTCCCCGTACGGGCCAGCATCTTGTCGCGCGCCTACCCCGTCCAGCAGGAATAAGACTCACGACAACCAGATTTCTCCTCAGGACAGTTTACTCAGGAACCTGACGTGGCTAATGGTGCATCACGAATGGCAAAATGCCGGCCCAGAGCCTCCCCGGAAAAGCTACTTAAGCCCTGTCCTGGCCAATCAATGAGCTGCCCTGTGGCTCTCGCGAGACTACCCCAGGTGCTCTCACGTGACTACACCAGGCGTTCTCGGGCAACAGCTGACACAACCTAGAAAAGCTGAATCGGTCGAGCCGAGCGGTTGAATGGCTCCCTACACACATCGTGTGTTTTCTTTTGTGATTGAGTTACCTCACTCAGGATGATATCCTCCAGATCCATCAATTTGTCTAAGAATTTCATAAATCATTGTTTTTAATAGCTGGGCAGTACTCAGTTGTGTAAATGTACCACATTTTCTGTATCCTTTCTTCAGTTGAGGGACATCTGGGTTCTTTCCAGCTTCTGGCTCTTATAAATAAGGCTGCTATGAACATAGTGGAGCATGTCATCCTGAGTGAGGTAACTCAATCACAAAAGAACACACATGATATGCACTCACTGATAAGTGGATATTAGCCCAGAAACTTAGAATACCCAACAAACAATTTGCAAAACACATGAAACTCAAGAACAAGAAAGACCAAAGTGTAGATACTTTGATCCTTCTTAGAAGGGGAAACAAAATACCCATGGAAGGAATTACAAAGACTTCGGAGCAGAGACTGAAGGCATGGCCATCTAGAGACTGCCCGACCTGGGGATTGATCCCATATACAACCACCAAACCCAGACACTATTGAAGATGCTAATAAGAGCTTGCTGACAGGAGCCTGATATAGTTGTCTCCTAAGAGGATCTGCCAGTGCCTGACTAATACATAAGTGGATGCTCATAGTCATCCATTAAATGGAGCATGGAGTCCCCAATTAAGGAGCTAGAGAAAGTACCCGAGGAGCTGAAGGGGTTTGCAGCCCCCTAGGAGGAACAACAAAATGAACTAACCAGTACCCCAGAGCTCCCTGAGACTAAAGCAGCAATCAAAGAAAACACATGGAGAGACTCATGGCTCTAGCTGCATATGCAGCTGAGAATGGTCCTGTGACCATCTAGTTGCTCATCCATGGGAAGAGAGGCCCTTGGTCCTGTGAAGGTTCTATGCCCCTGTACAGGAGAATGTCTGGGCCAGGAATTGGGAGTTGGTGAGTTGGAAAGCAGGGCGGGGGGGAAGAGGATAAAGGATTTTGGAGGGGAAACTAGGAAAGGGGGTAACATTTAAAATGTAAGTAAAGAAAATATCTAATATAAAAAAGAAAAGCAAAAACAAAAAAGGAGTATCACTAAATATTATTTGTAGAAAGGTTTAAAGAGAAATGTGGCAGGATAGTGGCTGATAGGTGGGATGGGGAGAAATCTAAAGATGCATTAAAGATCATATAGAAATTACTACTTTGTAAGCTAAGAAAAATATAATTCAACAACAGCTTGGAATATAATTGTCATGTATTAGTACAAAATGCTGCTTCCAGAGCCCGTTGTTTATAAATGAAAATCCCAGTACAGGATAACTTCCTATGCATTGTTGACTATAGAACCCTCCTGAATAATGAAGGGAATCTTATTGCTGATGTTATCACACTCTTTGGTTTCAGGGACACTGAAAAAAAGCAAGCTGGAACTAAGCTGGGAGCTCCCTCCCTGCTGGCTAACATTTATAGCATCAGAAAGTGCTATTTAGGCAGTTAGTGGAGAAAAATCATTAACATTCTTACCCAGATGTGGTGTCTAAAGCTATAATACTGATATTCCAGGAAAGATATGCCCACTGGTAGAATAGTGACATGACTGTTTTCTGATTGGATTTGAAATCCAGTCCCTGACAGCATATTAGGTACTGAAAACCCAGATAAAAGCTTATGGCTGAGGAGGTCATAGGCCCTAGGGAGGAACCTGTTAAGATAGATTTTTTAAAACATATTATCAAAATTGCCTTCTGACTAATTATGACCTTACCCATAGACTATGGAAGTTCTCAGACTTGGATGGGGAAGCTTTAATTTGTAGTAAACAATGGTTCCTCTGTTCAGAGTACTAAGAATGGGAGACACCTTAGTGCTCAGCACTGAACGGGACATCTATGTCACTTCTTACAATCTGGATGGGACATATATGTCAAGTCTTCTAATGCACATGGGACATAACAGAAGAGGGGGCAGAAAAAAAGGGCTAAGGATGGGGATGAGTGCTTTGAAATTCTATCATCTGGATAGGAAACAGTTGTTACAAACATTAACACATACCAGTTATGGTTTTCTGCATAAAGACTGTACAATATTGGCCAGGTTAATAGTCCATAATGTTGATGGAGGTGCTTACAAGACCCCACTTCTCTCTGAGGAACTATTGGCAATTGGTGGATACCATAGGAGGGGTTGTCATTTAATTTAGTGGTGGTCTGTACATACTCCACATGCTTAGTGGGTCAAAAAAGAAGGAAAGAAATGGCATGTGTGATATCTAATTTAGGTTGATAAATTGACTACAACTGGAATCAACCAAAACCTCAGCAGTTGAGAACACCATGGAGTGATTTTCTTGATGGGATCATTTGAGGTCAGAAGACGCACACTAAATTTTGGTCACACCTTCTGGTAGCAGCCTACATAAAAGGACGAGGAATAAGGAAGCTTTTGGTTTTTTGTTTTTGTTTATTTGTTTTAGTTTTTTTAATTGGATATTTTATTTGTTTACATTTCAAATGTTATCTCTTTTCCTTGTTTCCTCTCTGCAAACCTCCTATCCCAACCCCACTTATCCTGCTCTTATGAGGGTGATCCCCCACCCACCTACCCACTCCAGCCTCACAACCCTAGCATTCCTCTACACTGGAGCATCAAGCTTTCACAGGACCAAGGGCCTCTACCCCTATTGATGCTAGATAATGTCCCTTCAGCTCCTTCAGTCATTCCCCTAACTCCTCCATTGGGGTCCCTGTGCTCAGTCCAATGGTTGGCTTTGGGCCTCCACATCTGTATTGGCCAGGATATGGCAGAGCCTTTCCAGCTGTAGCAGGCTCCTGACAGCAAGCACTTCTTGTCATCAGCTATAGTGTCTGGGTTTGGTGTCTGCATGTGGAATGGATCCCCAGGTGGGGCAGTCTCTAGATGGCTTTTTCTTCAACTCACAGACCACATACAGCTTAAGAGGAAGGAAAACCAAAGAGTGAATTATTCAGTACTACTTAGAAGGGGGAACAATATAATCAAGAAAAGTAGAGGGTAGGAGGGACTGGGGAGGAAAACAGGAGGGGGAGGGGAAGAGGGGCAGAATCAGGTATGGGAGGAGATGGAGAAGATAAACAGAGGGTCAGGAAATTGAACACAGGTATGAAGCAATATAGGATGGGTAACTGGTGGTAGCAACCAGAAAGTTCCAGATGCCAGGAAAGTAAGAGCCTCCCAGGACCACATGGGGATGATATTAGCTGAAATACCCTACAGAGGGGAGGGAGAACCTGTCAAGATCATATTCAGATCTTAAGCATGGCCTCCGGGTTGAGGGATGGGGCCACCCACCCATCTCCAAAATTTTAACCCAGAATTGTTCCTGTCTAAAGGAAACACAGGGGAAAAGAGTGCAACAGAGAAACTTTTGGTTTTTGCCTGCTTGCCTTTACTCTTGATGAGAGTTCACCTATCATGCTGCTTAGGCCTTATATTAGGACTCACTTCTTTGGGGTTCCAACATACACTGAAGACCAGCTGAGGTATCTAGCCTCATGGACTGAATAATTATCAGACTCTTGGTCTTTCTGTTGTGGAACAGCCACTGTTGGCCTAGCAAGATCACAGGCTGTAAGCAAGTAATGAATAATGCACACACACACACACACACACACACACACACACACACACACACACAGAGAGAGAGAGAGAGAGAGAGAGAGAGTTCTGTTTCTTTAGAGAACAGTGAGAGGGGCATTGGTTGAGGAAAAGGGAGATGTTCAGAGGGACAGTAAAAGGTGTGGGAAATACAATCACAATTAATTGCATTTTACATAGTATGGAATTGTCTAAAATTAAACAGCATTGACTACAAACAAAAATCTACCCAATGTAGCTCTTTGAATACTGCCACAGATTCTCTGCTATACAATTGTGGGGCAAATAAACCAAATATTTCCTCAGTTTATGGAACCAGTGTGGTACATTTACACAATGGAGTACTACTCAGCTATTAAAAACAATGAATTAATGAAATTCTTAGGCAAATGGATAGAACTATAAAATATCTTCCCGAGTGAGGTAACCCAATGGAAAAAGAAAACACATGGTATGCACTCACTAGTAAGTGGATACTAACCCAAAAGCTCCAAATAACCAGGATACAATTCACAGACCACATGAAGTTCAACAAGAAGGAAGACCAAAGTGTGGGTGCTTTGGTCCTTCTTAGAAGGAGAAGAAAATACTCACAGGAGCAAATATGAAGTTAAAGTATATAGCTGAGACTAAAGGAAAGGCCACTCAGAGACTGTTCCATACGGAGATTAATCCCATATACAGTTACCAAACCCAGATACTCTTGTGGATGCCAAGAAGAGCATGCTGAAAGGAGGCTAATATGGCTGTCTCCTGAGAGGCCCTGCCAGAGCCTTACAAATACAGAGGCAGATGTTCACAGCCAACCATTGGACTGAGCTCAGGGTCCCTAATAGTGGAGTTAGAGAAGAGACTGATGGAGTTGAAGGGGTTTGCAACAATATCAACCAACCAGACTCCCCAGAACTCCCAGAGACTAAGCCATCAACAAAGGAGTACCCATGGCTCCAGCTGCATATGTATCAGAGGATGGCCTTATCATGCATCAGTGGAAGGAGATGTTCTTGGGCCTATGAAGGCTTGGTAGATGCCACAGTATAGAGGAATCGAGGGTGGAGATGTGGGAGTGGGTGGGTGGGTGGGTGGAGGAACACCCTCATAGAAGCAGGGGGAGGGAGGATGTGATAGGGTGTTTCAGGGGGGAGGGAAACTGGGAAAAGGGGTGACATTTGAAATGTAAATAAAGAAAATATCTAATAAAAATTCATCTGGAATAACAAAAAACCTAGCCTTGAACATATGGGCACAGGGGAAAAATTCCTGAACAGAACAGCAATGGCTTGTGCTATGTTTATGAGGATCTACCCCATAAACAACCACCAAACCCAGTCAGTCACTATGCAGATGCCAACAAAAGCCTGCTGACTGGAGCCTGATATAGCTCTCTCTTGTGAGGCTTTGCCAGTGCCTGGCAAATACAGAAGTTGATGCTCATAGTCATCCATTGGTACAAGGTCCCCAATGACAGAGCCAGAGAAATACCCAGGGAGCTGAAGGGGTCTGAAATCCCATAGAAGTAACATCAATAGGAACTAACCAGTACTCCTGAGCTCCTTGGAACTATACCACCAATCAAAGAAAACACATGGTGGGACTCATGGCTCTAGCTCCATATGCAGCAGAGGATAGCCTAGTTGGACATCAATGGGAGGAGAGGCCTTTAATCATGTGAAGGCTCTATGCCCTGATATAGGGGAATGCCAGAACCAGGAATGGGAGTGGGTGGTTTGTGGTGCAAGGGGAGTTCTTGAGAGGACAGGAGATTTTCAGAGGGGAAACTAGCAAAGGGGTTATTTACATTTGAAATGTAAATAAAGAAAATATCTAATAAAAATATCTAAAAATAAAATAGATGCATCAGCCAAACAACTCAATACCTGATGGATAAAGAACATTAAAGTTTTGACAGAATGAATAGCTAAGTACTACTTAGATTCTCTCAAGAACTCCCCTGGCAGGACCACCATTGTGAGTCCAGTGATAGAGCTGGAGGGTTTATAATTTGCTGGATGGCAGTGTCAGTGCTGAATGTAGTTTTGGGGCTTCTGAGGACAGCAGAGCTTACATTGCTTGAGGTTATATTTGACATGTTCTCTTTTGTTGTTTTTTGCTCTTGTATTGTGGTGTTATTTTATTTCTATTGAATCTGGAGCTATACACAGACTAATGTGAGTAAATAAACAACTTTAAAAAAAGATTATAAAACACACACACACACACATATGTATATATATATATGCTTTTATTTATATCTTCTTCTTATAGAATTACTGAGTCAGGAAACATCATCATATACAGAGTGAAAAATATATTAAAATGATTCTAGACTCTCTGTTTCATGCTCTTTTGTATTTGCGTATATACCCCCAATTCTATACCTGAGACATTAGAATAAGGAAGGAAGTCCTTCCAGGTGGCTGAAAACTCTTCTGGAACAAATCTCTGGAATCCTCATCTTTGTAGCTCTAAAAGTAAAGACTCATTCATATGTTTATTCTCTTGTAGCATCTTCGTTAAAGCTTTGATAGACAACCAACAAGAAGACAAAAAGAACCTTTCAGCAATCTTCAAGCTCTTCTGATGCTGAGTGTATACCCTGAGTAAAATCCAGTTTACCTGGATCATAGCCAAAGTGGGTGAAGAGAATCATATTTTTGAGGAATTATGTATTATTACATGTGAAGGTGGGGTTTCTGAAGAATATGGAGGGGAGTTTCTACAGTGCTCAAAGGATTTTAAAAGTCGACTCTGATAAATAATAAGGTCCTTATTATTATTAGTTTAATTTGGCAATTTTATTCCTTCTGGGGTTTGTTTTCTTTCCCTTTCTGCTCTGGATCCTAGAGACTGACCACCAAGGCCGTCATCACTATAGCTCTCATCACCAGGCACTCTTGTATTACATTTGGCAAGTATAAGAACTTGGAGTCTTAGAAAAGAAATGGCAGATTTTTTTATTTCCTGTTGTCTTCTAACTGGGACCCATGATTTTAGTTTTGGGTCATCTTTCATGATCACAGTCCATACCAGGAAAATCCTCCTCTACAGCTCTGTATCTCTCTGGCTCCCTGGCAACAATATCACTTCCTCCTCTCGTATCACCAGCATTGGGTTTAAGGGTTCCCATTATTGCTAACATATGGGTGTTTCATGAACTCCCATGGATTCCTTTTATTCTGCCTCCTGCACTTTTGTAAGACTCCTGAATCATTTTCTGTTGTTGTTCCCCCCCCCCACATCCAGAATCCTTGATGATAGAAAATGTGAAGCATTTGTTAAAGATCATTGTGTGGAAGCAGTGACAAGTTTCCTAAAATTCCACCCAACTCCTGAATTTTTGCTCACCACTCTACATCACAGACCTGCTTGTTTCTTCTAACTCTTTCTGGAAGTTCTTGGGAGGAAAGTCTTTAAAAATTGAGCAGCCATGAATGCATTAATTTTTTTTTTCCTCTAGGCACTGGCTGGATGGTCTGTCCATGGTAATAAAGCTTTGAAAGAAGAAATACATTCTGGAGAGTCCTGTCTGCTCCAGCTGCAGATGTGACAGGGAGAATGAGGCTAAGTAAAGATGATGATAAACAAGCTAAATGCCCTGGAATGAGCAACAAAGTGGTTTAGATTTGTAGATGGATTCCTTGAGCTTCTTTTTTAAAAAAAGAAATATGAAATGATTCATGAATTTGCACGTCATGCTTGCACAAGGGCCATGCTAATCTGTGTAATCATTCCAATTTTAGCGTATGTGCTGCCCGAGTAAGCATTCCTGGGGTTCTTTTACCTACCTTAGTTTTTTCAATTAAGAAAACTGAAGTATGCTTTACATATAGTAAAATTTGCCTTGCTAGCCTATATCTCTGTGGGGTTTCACAAACACATTCAATAATACAACTTCCACCGCAATAAAGATACAAAACTGTTTTATTTGCTTCTAAATAACTCCTGCTAGCTGCTCATTTGTGCTCTGCCTCTGCCCCTATGCCTGTGTTGCCTGTTAATCTAATAGTGTCTTTTCCAGTCTTACAATTTTGCCTTACCAGAATATCATGTGAATGGAATCATACAGTATGCATCTTTGAGGTGTACTAGACCTCGTAGTCTAGTACAGCTGTTCTCAACCTTCCTAATGCTATGACCCTTTAGTCCAGTTCTTCCTGTTGTAGTGACCCCCAACCATCTTATTTTCATTGCTACTTTATAACTAATTTTGCTCCTGTTATGAAACAAAATGTAAATGTTTTTGGCGATAGAGCTTTGCCAAAGGGGTCATGACCCACAGGTTGAAACAGTCTCTCAGATTCATCTGTCCACTTGTTTGCACTAGTAGTTTATTCCTAGTTATTACTGACCAATATTCTAATCTGCTTATGCAAACTATTTTATCCATTTTCCATCCACCAGCAAGGGAAAATGTAGTTATCTTCATTTTGGAGATATTATGAAGAAAGCTACTGCCATCAGCCATGCTCAGGTTTTCATGTGAACACTAATTTTTATTTCATCTGGGAGAGGGATGCCAGTATCATGATGAAGGTAAAACTATGAGAAACTGTCAAATGATTTTTTTAATAAAATGTCTGTACTATTTTGTATCCCAATATTTTCCCACATCATATTAGGCGTTTTATTTATAAGTATTAGCAGATATTAGAGTCATGCAAATTTTCTAACACGCACTCCAAACCAATAATCTGACTAAAGAAGCTTTATATTTCCTTGATCATGTTTGGTCTTCTGAAAAGACAGCCTTGCATCTATAAAGAGAACTTTTTGGACCCACAGGACACAGCACGTTTGAAATAATGACAAATAGGTAATGAGTTTTTTTTTTTAAACATAAATGTCTATTACAGTACATTATTTAAGTACCCTAGTAATTAGGAATGTCATAAAACTCTGGGTTCTTATCACTCTAGGAGATACAATAGGAATCTAATAAGAGCCAGTGGTGAGATAAGGACTCCTTGCCATTAGTACAAGACTGCATTGTTAGTTGATATGCAGGTGGTGCTCAACTTTTCGGGTTTTTTTTTTTTTTTTTTTTTAGTTTGGAGCAGCCTATTGATTTTGTTGTTGTTGAGCTCCAAGTCCAGAGAAATGGATAGTGCATGTTAACAACAAACCACAACACTCTCCCCTTCCTGAGACCTGCTGCTGCTTGCTGTGTAGGGGGCAGCTGCCTGGTAGATGTGAATAATTGATTTTTCAGCTGGCGCCCCAGCGTCAGTCATTTTCATCAGTCAGCAGGCGAAGACATTCTGCAGCTTCTTACGGTCCCTGGCTCTAAGCATGTGACATCTTTGCTTAAGAAGGCCTGCAATGTGGTGACTGCTAATTGCTTGCACTTATAAAGTGAGTTTTCTTAGGCTCTCATTGTCTCCCTCCAAACCCATTTTAAAGTATATATTACTGGGCTGATTTTATCTCCTGAATTGGATTGGCTGATGAGCTCTGGGCAGCTGTGATTTGTCATATTTTTAGCTCTCAGATGACTGGTGATTAGAAAGCAAGACTAAATAGGGGGCATGGTGTTAAAGGTCATGAAGTCATGACCCAATGATCATACTATTAAGCAGCCCCTACTTTGGAACAGTTAATGCAATCCTCCATATTTCTATCAAAATCAGTCACATGTTTACTAAGATGGGGAACAAAAGGTATCTCTTCTCAGTTTTTCTTTGAAGGAATCATGTTATATAAGAAAAGTTTCAGTTCTCTAAACTTTTAGAAATGAGGTTATTAGCTTTTAACATGATTTGAACAGCAATACAAACATACATGAAAAATAACATATAAACTAAAATATAACATTTATTTTTGTTGTTGTTGTTGTTGTTGTTGTTTGGTTTTGGTTTCTTTTTGTTTTGTTTTTTCGAGACAGCGTTTCTCTGTATAGCCCTGGCTGGCCTCGAACTCAGAAATCCGCCTGCCTCTGCCTCCTGAGTACTGGGATTAAAGGCGTGCGCCACCACGCCCGGCTCTAAAATATAACATTTATAAAAGTTTAAAAACTTTCAAAAAACTCATATATAACTGAGATTATACTAATTAGACAATTTTCTAAACCTTCTGTTTTCCTTAACAGAATCTTATGATCTTCTTTCTATGTCATTAAGTGGAAGTACATGCCTTTTATTTTGTCATATTTTGGTAAATATAAACAATGGTTAAGTAAGTTTCATTAGGCTGAGGCTACAAGTCCTCATCTGCTTTTTGTTTTTTTGAGACTGGCCTCACTGTGTAGATCTGCCTACCTGGAACTTAGCATGTAGACCAGGCTGGTCTTGAATTCATGAAGATTTGCCTACCTCTGCTTCTTGAGTGTTGGGACTAAAAGTGTGTGTGTGTCATTATTCCCACTCTTTACTTAATTATTTTTATGGAGAAGTTACAAGTAAAATAGTTTGATCAAACTGTATGTATATTTAAATATGTATAATTGAATATATCTACATATTCAAATCACTTTGGAAGATCCCATAATCAATTTATCTTTCAACAAGCAAGAAGATAATATCAAAAGACATGATCATTCTCTTTGTCCTTATTATATTGTCTAGTAGTCAAATACTTTCATGTTTTGCATGCCATTTTATATTGTCCTCTTGTGGATTGTCTATTCACAGGCCTTGTCGACCTCACTCTTATGTTTCTTTTATTTCCAAAAAACATTATCCTGCCCATGATATTAAGTTTCCCTCATAAATATTTTTTTTGTATTTTCCTAGACTTCTGTAGGACTCTTGGGGTTAGGGATTTAGATCCTGAAGACAGGAATGTTTTAGTTCAAAACCTGGCTCTGCCCTTAACAACTAACCTCGGTTTCTGTTGTAGTTAGTTTGTATATTCGTCTGCTCACTTGAAAATAGTCTCAACTTCATGGAGCTGTTGTGGGATAAAATGACTCAAATCATGTCAAATCAGTACTTAGAACAGTGCTTAGTACTTAACTAAACACCAGAAATGGTTGTTATTTTTAAATTACGCGCTGTCTTAGGGTTTCTAGTGCTGTGATGAAACACTATGATCAAGAAGCAAGTTGGGGAGGAAAGGTTTTCTTAGGCTTATACTTTGACCTTGTAGTCTGTAACTTAAGAAAGACAAGGCAAAGACCTGGAAGCAAGAGCTGATGCAGAGGCCATGGAGGGTTATTGCTTATTAGTTTGCTATCCATGGTTTGCTCAGGCTGCTTTCTTATATAATCCAGAACCACCAACCCAGGAATGGCACCACACACTATCGGCTAGGCTCTCCTCCTGATCATAAATTGAGAAAATGCCTTACAGCTGGATCTCATGGAGGCATTTCCTCACCCTAGGCTCCTTCTCTCATGACTCTTATTTGTGTCAAGTTTGACACACAAAATCAGCCAGTATATTTGCTCAGTGTGATGTCAATAAGTCTTTTGTTTAGGGTAAGGTGTGGTAGAATACATCTGTAACCTCAACCCTTAGGAAACTGAGACCAGAGCATCTCAAGTTTGGGGCCAACCTGGATTACCTAGGCAAAGAGAGTGCTTCTGTACAATAAAAATGAGTTTGGTACAATTGAATCATTTAGTTGTACAATTCCAGAAGATTCTCATTCTGGCTTTATCAGAAAATTACATGGCTGAACACAAATCAGTGTTTGTTTCGGTAGGTTGAAAACTGTGGCATCATCTGAGAATTAAGGTAACTTGAATGTGAAATTCCGGGTACTTGTAGTGGTTGTTGACTAAATACTTGGGGAGAGCTTTTTTTTTTATCATTTGAGAGGTAGTTTTCATTGCATTTTATTAGAGCTATATAGTCAGTAAAGGAGCCCTCATCTGTGATTATTTGACTAAATTTGGAGAAATGTCACAGGATTAGACAAGCAAGAGGCCAGCTGTATTATAAGCAGAAACTTTTGGGTAATGATATATATGGTTTCCAGTAAATAAACCCCTGTTTACTTAAAAAATACATATACAATATGTGCTTTTTATAAAAAAGAAAAGGGAGCACCAAATTTTGATTTTTTTTTTTATCAAAAAGCTGAATCTTTTGCCATACCCCTTTAGTAGGAGTTTCCCATCTAACTTTTCTTGACTAATAGAATGTAGTATAGGGAGGGGCTCCAGAACAGCCATTCTCTTCACATACTGCCCTGGGACTTCCATTTCATAAGGAGGAGTAAGATTAAAGAGCCACAAGGTAGGACAAATTCATCTATGCCGGATGTTCTGCCTGAACCAGTCCATAGCTTGGCTGCTACTCAAATAAATATAAGTCCTATAGAGATCAGCAGAACTACATAGTTGACATACAGAATTGTATGAAGTGATAAGTTGTTGTTGTTTTAAGCCACTGAGTTTTGAGGTGGTTGGTTTATAGCAATAAGCTGAATGCATAATTCTAGAGGATTTTCATCTCAGCTGTGCACATTTTTTTCCATTAGGAGTGCTTGGCACAGAAAAGAAATCTAAGGCTTTAACAAAGTTCTTTTTATCTCTGATTGCCAATAAGAATGCATCTATCCTTCCCACTTCCAAAATTGTGTCTACTTTAGTTTTTTTTTTTTCTGTATTTCAGAGGAAGAGCACAAGGGTGCAATTTTGGAATTGAGCCCATGTTTATAGAGAGTTCCTTGGACTAGCTGTGAGCTTGTTACATCATTTAGCTCTTTGTGATTTTCATATGTTGAACTCTTACTAAGTGTCAGGCAGTTTTTTGATTTAAAATTTCTAAACTCAATTTCCCCAAGGTTCTGAAATTGCAATATGATTGGGGGTTAGAATCAAGAGGCATTCACAGTGCCATGGAACTTTTTTTAAGAGTTGGTGTAAAGATTGTAAAACATAAGGAAGTCATTTACCTTTCTTTCCCTGTTTCCTCAGCTGTAGCACAAGGTGCACAAACGATATCAATTCTAAATTTGTTTCTAATTCAAAACATCTCTGATTTCCTTTCCATGTTGTTTGTAATGAACATTTAAAAAATATTTTATGTATTCCTTAAACTTTAAAGCTTTTAAAATGTTTGATTTGTTATTATACTTCTTTGTTAATCGCAGTTTCTAATTTTCTGCTTCAATTATTATTTTTTTTTGTAATTTAGGCCATATGAATCCAAATAGGTGTGTGTGTGTGTGTGTGTGTGTGTGTGTGTATGCATGTGTGTGTGTATGTGTGTGTATACTGGTAAGTTTGTTTTTACCAATACATCTATACAACATATACTTTACTAGGTTAAATGATTAAACTATAAGATGTTATGTATTTAATAAAATTCATAACTATTATCTGTAATACAATTTGATTATATGTTTTACTTATATGGTTTATATAGCTGGCTCTAGCAGTCTAAGTAAGCATAGTATAGTATAGTTTCATTCCACATATTTTATAGTTTAATTGAATTTTGTTGGGATAACAGGGATGATTTGGGCAAAAGTTATAATTCAGTCGGCTAGCTTAGCCTTTTCCACATAGTATTAAATATCCCTCACATCATATATTTGTGTGTGTGTGGGGGGGGTATATACCTGTTCAATTTATGGGGCAATTTGCAGTAGTCAGTTCTCTCCTTCCACCATTACACTGTCCAGGGTAGCCAGGTCAGATTGTCAGTTTGGAAGTGCCTTTATTCACTGAGTCTCACTGATTCCACATATTATATGTTTGAGGTTCCCAAGATCACCAAGAAAGATCGAACTCCAATGTGCCAGTACATTTCAATCTTTAGCCGACACTGTATTTGTTATTCTCCTGTAGCCAAAACAAGTCACTTGACCAAGCTCCAATTTTAAGAGGTTGAAAGATAGGTTTTACTTTTTGATGTGAAGAGCTTCAAAGGGAGAATAGATGTAGAAACAGACAAAACTTGTCCTCAAATTTTTCAGTCTATTATGGTATCTAAGACTGTATGTTTGTTTGATAAGCATTTCTATGACATCTTTCAATGATCAGTAAATGTATTTTAATTTTCTAATCTAAAATTTCTAGAACCGTTTCCTTCAGTTCTATAAGATTGATAAAAGCTTCTGTTTTACTTCAAACATAAGTTAATTTTAGAAAACTTATAATGAATAGAAATAGGAAGGCAGAATCAAAATAATGTCTAATTTTGTCAGCCAGTGATAACTATTATTCTATTAATTATATAAAAAATCTAACATAATAAAGATGTTCTATTTGTTTGTTTAATTTATTTTCTATGTTTAGTTTTGCAAATTCAGTTTTGGAAATCCCATTCATGTATACAATGAAATATGACCATATCTATTCCCTATTTTCTTATAACTAACCCTATATTTTCCCCAAAATTCCTTCTTCCAATTTCATGGCTTTTTTCTTTTTTAATTAATTAATTAATTTTACACTCCAGATTTTATTCCCCTCTTGGTCTACCCTCTGACTGTTCTACATCCCATACCTACTCCCCACCAACCCTGTCTCTACGAGGATGTCCCCGCCCCCACCCCACCTGACCTCTAAACTTCCTGGGGCCTCCAGTCTTTTGAGGGTTAGGTGAATCATCTCTGACTGAACACAGACCTGGAAGTCCTCTACTGTATATGTGTTGGGGGCTTCATATCAGCTGGTGTATGCGGCCTGGTTGGTGGTAGAGTGTTTGATCTCAGGGTCCAGAGTAATTGAGACTGCTGGTCCTCCTACTGGATCACCCTTCTCCTCAGCTTCTTCCAGCTTTTCCCTAATTCAACAACATAGGTCAGCTACTTCTTCCCATTGGTTGGGTGCAAATATCTGCATCTGACTCTTTCAGCTGCTTGCTGGGTCTTTCAGAGGGCAGTCACGATAGATCCCTTTTTGTGAGCACTCCATAGCCTCAGTAATAGTGTCAGGCCTTGAGCCTCCCCTTGACCTGGATCCCACTTTGGGCCTGTTGCTGGACCTTCTTTTCCTCAGGCTCTTCTCCACTTTCATCCCTGTAATTCTTTCAGACAGAAACAATTATATATCAGAGGTGTGACTGTGAGATGGCAACCCCATCCCTCACTTGAAGTCCTGTCTTCCTGCTGGAGGTGGGTTCTATATTTTCCCTCTCCCTACTATTGGGCATTTCATCTAAGGATCCTCCCTTTGAGTCCTGAGAGTCTCTCACCTTCCAGGTCTCTAGTGCATTCTGCAGGGTCCCCCCCAACCTCCTACCTCCTGAGGTTGCCTGTTTACATTCTTTCCGAAGCCTCAGGGCTTCAGTCCTTTTCCCTTACCCAATAGCAGATCTGGTTCCCCTCTTCCTGTAACTCATCAAGTCCAGTTAGAAATGTCTAAATGTTCCTCTTTCTCCACATCCTCGCCAGCATCTGTTGTCCTGTGAATTTTTGATCTTAGCCATTCTGACTGGTGTGAGGTGGAATCTCAGGGTTGTTTTGATTTGCATTTCCTTGATGATTAAGGATGTTGAACATTTTTTCAGATGTTTCTCAGCCATTCGGAATTCCTCAGTTGAGAATTCTTTGTTTAGCTCTGTACCCCATTTTAATGGGGTTATTCGTTTTTCTGGAGTCCAATTTCTTTAGCTCTTTGTAGATGTTGGATATTAATCCCCTATCAGATTTAGGATTGGTAAAAATCCTTTCCCAATCTGTTGGTGGCCTTTTTGTCTTACTGACTGGGTCTTTTGCCTTACAGAAGCCTACTTAAGAGACCCTGACATAACTGTCTCGTACAGAAGTGGATGCTCATAATCATCTATAAGAGGGAACACAGGGCCCACAATGGAGAAGCTAGAGATAGAACCCCAGGAGCTGAAGGGGTCTGCAACCTTAGAAGAGGATCAACAATATGAACTAACCAGAACCCCCAGAACTCGTGTCTCTAGCTCCATATGTAGCAGAAGATGGCCTAGTCGGTCATCATTGGGAAGAGAGGCCCCTTGGTACTGCAATCTTTATATGCCCCAATACAGGGGAACGCCAGGGCCAAGAAGTGGGGAGTGGGTGGACAGGGGAGCAGGGAGGGGGAAGGGGGGAGGGGACTTTCGGAATAGCATTTGAAATGTAAATTAAGAAAATATCTAATTAAAAAATGGAAGAAAAGAAAAAAATAAAGGGAAGGTTGAACCATGAAAAAAAAAAAGAAGAAATGTCTAAATGTGAATGGGTATGGAACCATCCACTAGAACATAGAAAACCTATCAATAACTATATAGTCAGAAAAGAATGGTTCTCTCTCCTTTAGCAGTTATCCACTGTCAATAACTTCTCAGTATCGGATATGGAAATAATTTACCATATCCATGTTGAGATTTTGGCTGACTTGTTCTTGTGCAAGTAGCCTTAGTGACTATGAACTCATGACTGCAATAACCATGCTATGTTCAAAAGACAGCATTTCACTGTATTCCTCATTGCTGGCTTGAATATTCTTTATAACTCCTCTTTCACAATGTTCCCCAAGTCTGGTGGTGGTGGGGCTATGTCCTGTTTAGGGTTGAACACCGAGTCTTAGATTTAGAAAGATTTTCTTATTATAGATCCCACTACTGTACTTACACAAAATATATATGCACTCAGAAAGCACTAGAGTTCCATTATTTTAACATACTTATGTCAAATTCCTCTCTATTTTTTTCATATTGAGACTTTTCATAAATATTTAGGGTTTGGGCTAAACAAAAATGAACATCCCCAAATATAGAAGCTTAAATAAGACAGAATGTAGATATTAGATGTTCATTTCTTTCTCAGGTAAAAATCTCAAGGTAATTTAGATTGAAAAAAATTCTGTTTCACCAGGTAGGATTTGAGTGTTAATTTGATAGGACCTGGACCCATCTAGGAGACAAAGATCCAGACACAATAGTTAGGATTATTTTTATCTAGTTAGCTTCTGGTCTTGCCTGTTGGGGATTATTTTGAATAGTTTGGGGGAGAAGATCCCCACCCTACAAGTGGCTAGTACCATTCCCTGGGCTTGGGTTCTGGACTACAAAAAAAAAAAAAAAAAAGCCAGTTGAGCTTCCTCAACCATTAATGATTTACCTTAAGATTCTGACCACTAAAACTTCCTCTCCACAATATACTGTACCCTTGAACTGTAATAGAAAATAAACCCTTCCTTTCTTAACCTGATTTTGTCACATCAAAGTGATAGGACAGCAGCAGTCATTCTGTGACTCTGGCTAGTGGAAGAACTTTGCCATCTTCAATACATTACTTCTGGATCTTAGATCAAGGAGGCAGCTATCGTTGTGGCTATTTCTTAGCAAAAAGGGATATCCATAGAAACATCTGTATTTTGAGATGAATTAAGAGTTGAGCTTTCTTTTATATCCATCAGCCCAATCTTGGTCAAACAGCTACACCTAGCTGTTAGGGTAGCCAGCCGCATATTAGATTAAAATGTGGAAGACTGCTAGCAAAAGAAAGAAAACAGAAACTGGAAGACATGTAGCATTTTCTGTTATTTTAACAAAATTATATATGTTTACATGAATTTCATTCCTTAAATATGTAGTCCTACTTGGTGAATACTTTTTGCTTTGTTCTGACTTATGCTTATTCCTTTTGGTTAAGGTTATAACACTTCAATTTTCCTTTGGAAAACTCTCAGACCACATTTGTCTATACTTTCCTTTGTAATAGAGAATTATATGTGAGCTTGCCCTGGTGAGTAGAACATACACCTTCATATTTTATTGCAAGTATTGAGAAGACAAAGCTTATTTTTTTCTCTTCCTGGAATATCTGACCTGGTAGATTAGAAGGATAGGAAAGAATCTTTAGAAGAACACAGAAGTGTTCTGTTATTTTAACAGAGATTGAGAGAGAAATGGAATCCTCAGGGCACTGTTTTATCCCCTAGTTCAAACCATTCCTGAAACCATTTCTCCATGAAATTTGATTTAAAATCTTAAAACACTCTTCTCTGTTTCATTTGTGCCATGTTATATTAGATTCCTACTGGTTTCAATGGAACGGTGGCATACTAACCCACTAGCTCTTGCTACACTCCAATTCCTTTAGAACTTCATTGCTTTCATATCTAGGAATGTATGGATTTAAATAATGTCAAGTAAAGTCAAGACTATTCCATGTCAGGGTCTTATTGACAAATTTGTTTCTGGGTCTTTGACAACAAATTCTGATGTTGGGTGTTATCAACCATTAATTACTGGATTATTCTCTTCTTCCCAGCCTTCTATTTCTCTTCATTTTTTCCTATATCTAATATATATGAAAGGTACATAGGAGTTAGGCATTATGGAGGGGCAAGTCATGATGGTAGGGGAAGAGGAAGAAGAACACATAAATAAAAATCACTTGCTACTTTAAACCACTGACTTACCTTTGTTCCAACTCCCAGTTAGAGTGATTGGATGGTAGAATTGGTCCAGAGTCACGGCAAATTGAAAATTGTCAGTAAGAGTGATGCTACCGGTATTGTGAGTAGCATGAATAGGATGTTTAGAGCGAGGCCAGTGGCATCCAGCAGAGACCAAGCTATTTGAGTGTCATTAAATTCATTACATGGATTCTTGTGTTGCTTTCACTTTTATTCCATCACCTAACAATTTGAAGGTTAAGGCCAGCTATCTCCCTATGCCTAGGTTCATTTGTGGTTGTTGTTATGTCTGTATCAGTACCAGTGACAGCTATTGATTAATTACTAAGATATCAGAACAAACAACTGCAAAATCTGCCATGCCTTCCATTATAGTAACTGATGTTGAGGTTGGGCAGTAAAAAGATTTATATACATATAAAATCATTATGACTAATTAAAAAAATTCCAAGATTAAGCCTTTTCTTTAAAGGTTATAGAACTTTAATCATTTATAAACGGATTGTACAAAACTAATGATCTTTCATGAGGGGGTGGTTAGTTCTGTATATGATATTGACTTAAGCCTACTGAAGAAGTCTTATAAATTAATCAGAAATTGTGACCATTCCACAAAAAGGGAAATGGTAATGATAAACAAAGGTCCTAAAATGACCACCAGTATGTTATGCACAATATACCTATTATAAATCTGTGCCCATTTATGGCCACATGACCTATTGTCGCTTCCTCTAACAATAACCTAGAGGAGGGTGCTGGGTAAGAAGTGTGGATAGAAGGACTAGCACAGAAACCAGCATCTCCTTTGACTGACTAATACTCTTGGATTCTATTATTTGACATGTGTATGCCAGTAGAGTTCCCTGTGGGAATATTTTCAATAGACTTGAAACTTCATCTTCATGAATTATTTTGAGCAGTCTGGCTAAATTTCAGCACTATACGAGCACATTACAGTCTTATTCTAAAAAGACGTGGCTCACCATCCCCATAACGGATCTTTTAGCTGACTTTTTGTTATTTTCTCTTGTTATTGTGTCTCGGCAGGAACCATATCGGAGAAAATCAGCAGATCAACAGAATGCTGCTGGTGTGCTGGAGCTTTTGTTTGTGCTCGTGTGCCAGCGTAAACATGAGCAGCATTTCAGCCACCCTCCCAGTGCTCATTATTTGGAGCCATTTCCACAGCATGGTATCCTGCAATACTAAGGAAAAGTTGAGTCCACTATTACTTGAATGAAACTGAGAATAAAAGAATCCATTCTTAGTGCAGAGAAAATTTGTCCATGCTCAAACTGAAGGAAATCACCACAAATAGACCATCTTTTTTTTTTTTTTATTGTAGTTAAACCCAAGCAGACTTATTCATTGGCCTATAATACTCAATAAATACCTGATTTTTTTTTTGTAATTATTTGAGTAGGTTTTTTTTTTGAGATTTCTTTTTAATGTATTTTTGTTTTATGTTGATTTAGAGTTAAAATAACACTAGCATTTTGAACCTTTAAATGGTAAATGTAACATAGCATTTCACTTCTGTTTTATTTGCAAATACTATTGTCCATTTTTTTTTTTTTTTTGAAAATGAGTTTTGTAGGTCAACTCACATGTATCTGGCTTATTTTTTTTCCACTCGACCAATCAGAATCACAGCAGGAGGGAAATTCTTTGAGTTATCCAATCAAAACCTACAATGTTTGATACCATTATAACCCTTTTAAAAGAGAAGTCTGACATGGATTAACTGTGCTTGTGTATGGGCCTGAGTGCTAAGAGCAAATGTTAGATCTGTGTTTGAAAGCTGTTAGCACTAAAAATAGTCCCAATAGAAGTTAACTATATCATTTCAGGAAAATAATAGATATTATCATTGCAGTGGTGCTGTTCTTTTGGGGTTATCTTCTGAGACTTATATTTTTACTTATATTTTACTATTTATATTATATATATATGTGTGTGTTATATACATATCTATAATATATGTATATATCACTTACATATATATTTCTGCAAACATTTATTGTGACTATACTATGTTCTGGCACTGTAATGGGTTATATAAATAATTAGTCTTTTCCTTTTTTGATAGTTTTGCAAGAAGATGTTATCCTTATTTTATGGAGAAAAAATTCTAATGCCAAGGGCCAGCCTCAGCTTGGAGAAGGATTCTAAGGGAAGGGGTGTTTGAGAGCAGTGAAACAACTTGAAGTTAAATCATGGGTCCAAGCTGAGAGCCTATGTTCTGCTTTCAGACTGCTCTGTCTGTTCTGCTCTCTCTGCTCCAGAAAACTTTCTCTTGCTATTTTAAAAACTCTCCAGATAGCTATCTCTTGCAGACCAAAAGCCCCGTCTTTCATTTTACACATCAATTCAGTTTTTACCACATATTCCTTTTTGCTTATCCCATGAATCAGCATACCATGATCCAAGCCCCTTGATTCTTAGAAAAAGACATCAAGCACAAGCACAGACAATAAGATAGCTGGGTGGGACCCTGCCCTAAATTTACCATTCTGACCATGCCTGGACCTAAATTAGCTCTGTCCCAGGCTGATCTTGAACTCAGGAATCCACCTGCCTTTGTAAGCATAAACAAAAAAATTAGATGGATAGGATCTTGCCTTGCAATTTCCATTCCTTACATCTCTTTATCTCCTTCCTGAGTAGCTTTCTGACAAGCTGGCGCATAGTGCAGCTGCCTCTGTTCCTTTAGATCTGTTAAGCTCCTTACAATTCCTATTGTATCCTTATGTTTTACATAGTTGTAAAATTATATATTTTTGAACTCCTGTTTTCAGTGTTCTTTCCCTCAGCCTTAAAGGGCTGTCCTGAAGATAACAGTGTCCTACTGCTTTTTGCTGAGACATAGTAAAGCTCTTGCCTCCTGGACTCATGGTGATTCTGATTATCATGGAGTCATTAACCTTGGCAGAGAGGTGCATTCCTCAAAGGAGGAATGTGAAAATAAATATACTATTAGACAAACAAGCCTTTCACCCACAGCAACCATCTATACTCATAGAACTCCATGCCCTGCTGGCTATGTTCCAGGGGGCAGGAAACTGTATCATACTGTCCCTTGCATGGCCACGCTGGACTCTGCACTTTAAGACTAGAAGAGATTAAATAATTCAGAATTATGAACTGCCAAGTGACAAAGTCAGAATTTGGGCTGGTGTCCACCCAATGTTAAAGCTCACTTTGTTCTCAGCATCATATGCCTCATCATACAAAATATACATTAACTATAAAGAGAAGTTCTTTTGGCAGAAACCAAGATGTCCATTTTAGTAGAAAGAATTATGTGGAAGGCAAAAGAAGGTGAGGGAAACAAGCTACTCAGCCATTGGTATTCTGTTGAGTTTCTCTGTTGATTTCACTCTCATTTTAGAATCTTGCATTTAATTACCTGTCAAGCATATATCTTTACTTTGTAGAGGCAAGAGGGTCAGCCCAATTAGTGTTGTTATTTTTCTGTTTAGTTTTCTGAATATGCTTAGTGCATTTAAAGTCTATTCTCCACAACAACAAGTTCAGGTACAGTTTCTTAGGAGGAAATCTTTTAACTCTGAGTATCTTGAAGTAATTTTATTTTTTTTACTTTTGTAACCAAACTGGTAATTTAGTATTAATATCTAATTTAGGAGTTGAACCCTTTTTACTTACCTTTCACGGGAGAGTAATATGACTTCTAAATTTCTTAGACTGTGTTATGTGCTTCCACAGTAGAACCTGAGGATTTTGCCTCTAAAAGTTGAACGTTGCAACTTTTATTTTTAATGTTGACATTGCTATTCTAGGCTACTTCTTCCCTGTAGGTATAGCCTAGCCTCCCTATACCGTGCTTCCAGAAAAAGCAGAATCTTCTTGCTTCCATCCTTGAAAGACAGGGAAAGAGTGAGAGTCTCACCTCAGTTAGCTAGAATGAAACATTGATAAAGTCAATACTATACAATTACTTAAGATCATCCAAGATTTCTGGCTCAGAATAAATTGCTTCCAATTGAAATGTTCAGATTCTTTTTTAAAAAAAATTTTATTAGATATTTTCTTAATTTACATTTCAAATGCTATCCCAAAAATTCCCTATACCCAAAATGTTCAGAGTCTTAATGAGCATGACCTTTACTACAGTTTTCAGGAAGGAGAAAGATATCATTAGATATTGGCTATCTGAATTCAGAACACCATGTAGTTTTCAAGATACTTATAAAAAACTTACAACTTTTTGTTATCTTTATTATTTTTCCCATTTAAAAAATGTTTTGATTTTATCTCTAGAAAATTATGAATCTCTCCTCTTATCTGTTGAATATATAAAAATTCTTTTCAAATATTTGTCAATCAAACCTTGGTTACTTTAATGAATTTTTAAAATATGCTTTAGGATTGGTCCAGACATGTGGTTCGGTTTATCATCTTACTAATCATTGCTTTAGAATTTAACTTACCAAAGTATGAATGCAGTTTCTTAAGGAAGTTGAACTCTTTAATTCAAAAAAGTTTTGTTGATGGCTTACCTACTTGTCTGGGAATAAACTCCATTGCATTCTGAAATTAATATAATGGCAGCATTATATTATCAAATATCTTATGACGTGATGACTCAGTGGATAAAGTACCTGCCATGTAAACATAAGGACCTGGGTTTGGATCCACACAACTCAAGTGAAGTTTGGTGTATTAGTGTATGCCTATAATCTCTGGAGAATTCTGGTAAGATGGAGGGTATTGGCAGGTGAATCCTCTGAAGCTTGTGGAAGTAGCTAACCTAGCATACACAGTATAAATATAGAACCTTGACTCAGATGGGATGGAACATGAGGACCAACAACCAAGGTTTGCTTCTGACCATATGCACGTTGTCTCATGCACATGCTTCTACCCTCAGACATAAACATGTATGCGCAGGTGAATATCATACACTCACATAAAGGTTAAAAAATTTACAGGTTTCAAAAGTTACTAACTTAGCTGATTCTCAACATCATTGTGAGGTAGGCAGGGAAAGCATTCTATATCTTTTTCACACAGGGAAACTGACAAATTTGTGAAATATTCTCAGTCCTTGCACAAACTTTCTCTGTTTCTCTACTTATCAACCCAGAGTGAGAATTTCTTCTCAAAAGTTATACTCACAGTGGTTGAAGATGAGATAAAAATCATTTATTTCATTTTATTATTATTGTATTGTAGCCCTCTAATTGATGTCAGGGTCATAGAGGAGATAGAAAATAATCACTTGAATAAAATGTAGAAGAATGTTTTCAAGAATATTGTAGGTACTATTTTTCAGTTTCAAAGTTCCTATGAAGTTCTTATGGTAGACATTGTTTGCTTAGCACTTGATGTATGAATTCTTTATTGCTTTGCATGTTACAATTTTGGTAGCAGGAAGCTAACAAAAGTTTGGGATATATATGCAGTATAGACATCTTGTGGCTAGTTCAGTGCAGTATCTTAAAATGTGTTCAAATACTAAAACTTCCAGAGGAAGAATCATTCAGAATTCAGAATGAATCACTGGTAAGTGTGTTTAAAAGACCAAAAATTCCTAACATAACTTAAGATACACTGAACAAAAGTAAAATAAAGCCAAGGGCCCGATTTGGTTTGATTAAATTTAGTTTTTCTTTTTTCCCCCCTTTGTTTGAGAAAGTCTCAATGTGTAACCCCAGATGGCTTAGAGCTCACTGTATAGATTAGGTTGAACTTAAACTTGCAGTGGATCCTACTTCTGCTTAAGTACCCAGATTGCAGACAGGTACCATCCTGCTCTAGATTCTTTGAGCCAGAATCACAAGTAGTGAACTTGTATGTTGCTGAGAATGACCTAGAACTCCCAATCCTCTTGCCTCCGACTCTTGAATGCTGGAATTATAGAAATGTGCTACCATACCTGACAAAGTACAGTTATTTTTAGAATTAATTTGTACTACTTAATGTATGCATTATCCTACAGAGGACATAAAGAAGCATGTCTTTAACAACATGGTGTTTATAGTCTAGACATATGTACTTACATACAAATCATTAAAGCTTGGAGAAAATGGTTCTAGTCAGTGGCAAGAAGCCATAGGATTCTTTTTTTCTAGAAATATATATTATCTTGTGATAAAAATACAGAACAAAAGGTACGTTTTTAACTGTGTGTATGGGCTCTCCTGATCTTCACCTCATTTTTTTGAGACAAAATCTCTCAGTAAACTTGGAACTTGTTACTTTGGTTAGATAGGATGGTTAGGCAGTTCCATGTATCTGTCTCTGTATTCTCCATTTTGGGGGAGGAGTGTGAAGATTCAAATTAATGTTCTTATGTTTGTGCAGCAAGCATTGTACCCACAGAGCCATCTTCTCAGCATCCATTTAAACCATTTTAGTTGTAAAACTCAGTATGTATGCATATATATATATATATATATATATATATATATATATATATATATGAATATGATTATTCCCAAACAGACAAAGTAACTCTTGATGGTTCCCCCTACAGAGCCCATGATAATCTCTGTGAATTTGCCTTTTCTAAGTACCTCATATACGTGTTAGTTCCATTACATTTATCATAATATTATATTAATAATAAAATAAAAGCTAATGTATAGGAATTAGACAAAATAAACAGAAGAAAAAGAGCCTAAGAAAAGGCAGAAGAATCAGAGACCCTCTCATTCACATACTCAGGAATGCCATAAAAAGTACCTAATTAGTGCCTGGTCTAGCATGGCTGTGTAAGGGGAGGTTTGACACCGTGCCCGCCCCTGGAGCATCACCAAGCCATTGATCCTGCATGTGCTGATGCTTGCTGTTACCCTGAAGCTGATCTTTTGTCTCTTCTATTTTACTTTCTTTCCTTTATTGGTTATTTTATTTATTTACATTTCAAGTGTTATTCCCCTTCCCAGTTTCCCTACCCCAAACCCCCCCCCCCCCCCCCCCCCCCCCCCCCCCCCCCCCCCCCCCCCCCCCCCCTCCCCCTCCTTCAATGAGGGTACTCCTCCACCCACCCACTCACCTGCTCCCACATCACCACCATAACATTTCCCTATGCTAGGGCATCGAGCCTCCACAGGACCAGATAAGGCAATCCTCTGCTATATATGCAGCTGGAACCATGGATCCCTCTGTGTACCCTTTGGTTTGTGATTTAGTCCCTGGGAGCTCCGGGTTGTCTGGCTAGTTGATATTGTTATTCTTCCTATGGAGTTGCCAACCCCTTCAGTTACTTCAGTCCTTCCTCTAACTCCTCCACTGGGGTCTCTGTTCACAGTCCGATGGTTGGAGTCAAGTATCCAAATCTGTATTGATCAGGTGCTGGCAGAGCCTCTAAGGGGACAGCTATATCAGGCTCCTGTCAGCAAGCACTTATTGGCATCAGCAATAGTGTCTGGGTTTGGTAACTGTATATGGGATGGATCCCTAGGTGGAACAGTCTTTGGGTGGCCTTTCCTTCAGTCTCTGCTTTAGACAGGAGCAATTCTAGGTTAATATTTTTGAGATGGGTGGGTAGCTCTATCCCTCATCTGGGGGCCATGCCTAACCTCTGGATATGGTCTCTACAGGTTCTCTCTCTCCTCTTTTGTTGGGTATTTCAGTTAATGTCACCCCTGTAGGGTCCTGGAAGCCTCTTGCTTTCCTGGCATCTGGGACTTTCTGGTGGCTACCCTCAGTTTCTTACCCACCATTGCTACACACCTTTGTTCAATTTCATGACCCTTTGTGCTTCTCCCCCATCTTCTCCCACACCTGATCATGCCCCCTTTTCCCTTCTCCTCCCCCCTTTCTCCCAGACCCCTCTCCCCTTCTACCTCTTATGATTATTTTATTCCCCCTTCTAAGTAGGACTGAAACACCCACACTTTGGCCTTCCTTCTTCTTGAGCTTCATATGGTCTGTGAGTTGCATCTTGGGTATTCCACACTCCTTGCTTAATAACGATGTATCAGTGAATACATACCATATGTGTTCTTTTGTGACTGGGTTACCTCACTCGGGATAATATTTTCTAGTTCCATTCATTTGCCTCTTAATTTCAGGAAATCATTGTTTTTAATAGCTGAGTAGTACTCCAATATGTAAATGCACTAGATTTTCTGTATCTGTTCCTCTATTGAGGGACATCTGGGTTGTTTCCAACTTCTGGCTATTATAAATAAGGCTGCTATAAACATAGTGGAGCATGTGTCCTTGTTATATGTTGGAGCATCTTCTGGATATATGCCCAGAAGTGGTACAGGTGGGTCCTCAGGCAATACTATGTCCAATTTTCTGAGAAGCCACCAGACTGATTTCCATAGTAGTTGTACCAGCTTGCAATCCCACCAGCAATGCTATTTTGTCCTATTGACAGTGTCCTTTGTCTTACCAAAGTTTTTCAATTTTATAAGATTCCATTTTATAACATTCCATGCTGGTGAGATGGCTCAGTGGGTAAGAGCACCCGACTGCTCTTCCGAAGGTGATAAGTTCAAGTCCCAGCATCCACATGGTGGCTCACAACCATCCATAATGAGATCTGGCACCCTCTTCTGGAGTGTCTGAGGACAGCTACAGTGTACTTACATATAATATATAATAAATAAAATAAATCTTTAAAAAAATTAAAAAAAAAAGATTCCATTTGTCTATAGTTGATCTTAGAGCCTGAGCCATTGGTCTTCTGTTCAGGAAATTTCCACCTGTGCTGATGTGTTTGAGGCTCTTCCCTACTTTCTCTTCTATTAGATTCAGTGTATTTGGTTTTTTGTTGAGGTCTTTGATCCACTTGGACTTGAGCTTTGTACAAGGAGATAAGAATGGATCAATTTTCATTCTTCTACATGCTGTCTGCTGTGCCAGGAAACTCAAGAGATGTGGTCAGCTACCCATGAAGAACAGGCTATGTAAAAACGATAAGAAAACGTGCTTTTGCTTTGTTTATAGTTTCTGTTTTAAGGAAGCAGAAGTTGGGACTAATGAACCAGGATTTATAAAATTTCTGTAAATTTAAGGATTTCTAAAAAAAAATTATTAACGATGTTCAAAGCCTTGATGATGTAGCAAATAAAAGACTGGGCTCAGGCTCTCTGACTGGGAGAAGGTTAAAGAATGAGAAGGGAGAAAGGGGAAGAGAAAGAATGATGAGAATCCTTGGGAAAAGAGAAAGCACTCAAAATGACAGCTTGCCTTCACTTCTGACTCCAAGTCATTACTGAATCAGCATTACTTCTTCCATTCCCCGCTTTCTGGACTCAGCCAACTAGAAGCCATAGTATATAGTCAAAGGACCTAACCCAGACCTGTGCAGGCCCTGTACATGCTGTCCCAGTCTCTGTGAGTTGATTTAGAGGGCTATGTTTTCTTGGTGTCCTCAGTTTCCTCTGGCTTTTATACCCTCTCTGCCTCCTCTTCTGCAGGGTTTCCCAAGCCCCTTGAAGAGGAATTTGGTGGAAATATCCTATTTAGGGTTGAGTGTTTTAAGGTTTTATACTTCTGCAGAGTATCTGGCTGTGGGTCTCTCTATATGCTTCCTTTTGCTTCAGAAGTCTCTCTGACAATGGTTGAATAAGGCACAGATCTATGAGTATAGCAGAATATTATTAGAAGACATTATATTATTTCTTTTTAAGACAAGTAATTTTGGTTTTACCAACTACATCTCTGACTATCTAGCCTCAGGTTCTTGGTCACCCAAGCAGTGTGAGGTATATGTACTATCTCATGGAGTGGGTCTTAAGTCAGATCAGATATTGGTTTGTTAGTCTCACAAGTTTTGTGTTACCATTGCACTAGCATATTTTGCAGGCAGGAAACCTTTGCAGACCAAAGGGTTTGTCATGGGTTGGTCTTTGTATTTCTCTTTTGGTAGCCTGAAAAGTACATTCCTGTACCAAAGATGATAGAATATAGCTTTGAAGGCTTTATGTAGGCACCAACTTGACTTGTAGGTGTTCAATGAGTTGTGTAGGTATTTTCTTCAGCATTGGAGCTTTGCCTTCAGTTTGGGGAGAACAACCTATTGTTTGAGGATTTCTATGGTACCCCTTTTTCCAATACCTCAAGTGGATGTAACCAAATCTTGGTACTGGAAGCTTCATTTGGTGATAAGAGATAAGAGGTAGACAGTTGAGGCTGTCTCCTCCATTATTTGGCATTTCATTTAAATTGCCTTCATATATGTATATATCTTAGGAAGCTTCTCCTATATTATATTTTCATAAAAGCTATCAAATACCTCTTTAATTTTAGATGTTTCTTCCTGTATTCTCTCCCATAACCCCTCTCCTTTCCACTTGATCATCTTGTTCCATCCCCCAATCCTTCCATACCATAATTCTATTCTACTTACCTTTCCTTTTTGGTGGTAGTGGTGGTGGTGGTGGTGGTGGTGGTGGTGGTGGTGGTGGTGGTGGTGGTGGTGTGTGTGTGTATGTGTGTGCATCTATGTATATATACATGTATTCCTAAATATAACCTAGTCAGTCTGTATAAAGTTACTTGTATGCATATTTTCAGGGGTGACCAGTTTGTATTGGAAAACCAAATGATATGCCCTTTCCTGGGGAAGACTAATTCTCCTCCTCTCAGCATTCCTTAGTGATTACATTTAAGAGACAAAATATAACAATCCATGGGGTTACAAGGAGGAGTTTGGTTAAGGTAAAAAATTCCATAAAATTATAACTAAAAACAATCCCAAACTCTGAGAAAAAAAATGGACATTCAATTTCAATAGGTATTTAGAATTCTAAATGGACACAACAAGGGAAAAGCTTCTCAAAATATATCATAGTTAAGATGTCAAAAATACAAAGCAAACAAACAACATTAAAAGCTGTAAGGGAAAAACAGCAACTCATATTCAAAGACAGAAATATCAGCATAATATTAGATCTCTTGTCAGAAATGCTGAAAATGAAGAGAGCATGGAACAATATATTTTGAGCTTTGAAAGTAAATAACTGTCAACCAAAATTACTATACCCAACACTGCTATCTCTTAAAATTGATGGAGAAATAAGAACATTTCAAAATAAACACAAGTTCTAGCAACTCATGACAATCAAGCCAGCGCTGCAGAAACCATGTAAAAGAATAATGTACACAGTGATATAAGAAAGTCTCTTTCATGAAAGCACAGGGAATAATACATCTTATTAAGAGAGTAGCTGAACATAGGATATGGGAGAATGAAATGATCATAACCAACACAGTATTGCTAATGCCCTGATATTAACAGATGCACAAAAGAACTTTCTCAAACCTAACTAACCAGAACAGCAACCCACAAAATCATAGGAATTAGAAAGCCTCTCTTTTTAATAACCATAGGCAGAAATGATCTTAATCCACCAATTAAAACATGCAGCTTAACTGATTGGATGAAAAAATTAGAATCCAACTAGTGCCCTTTCTCAGGGATATGATAGAAGTCTAAACACAACTCTTTGAGTGACCAGCACGAGGATATCTAATACTGACTTCAAAACAGAAAGGCCTTCACTATGCTAAAGTTATACTATACATTTACATGTCCTTTTAGCACTTCAGTGATTCATGGATTCGAGATAAACATATGATAACATTGAATTTCACTTTGGCATGTTATGTGCTACATAGAGCCAATATATATATATATATATATATATATATATATATATATATATATATATATATATATATATATATA
>LR753655.1:87229-132630 GCA_902729485.2 Mus minutoides | reverse complement strand
CAGTCATATTTATCTTTTTTTGTGTGTGTGTATATGCCATAGAATACATGTGGAGGTCCAAGGAAAATTTGTGGTATTGGTTGTCTCTTTCTATCACATGACTTCAGGTGATTGAAATCATGTCCTCAGCCTCAGCAGCAAGCACCTTTACCTGCTGAGTTATCCTGCAAGCCCATCTGTTTGTTTGTTTGTTTTAAATGAAGATTATAGCAAATTTAAAGACTGTTTTAGGACAATTGCTGTATTTATAATTAAAAAAACGTGGCATAGCCAGGTATGGTAGCATTCATCTTTAATCCCAGCATTTGGGAGGCAGAGGCAGGTGGATCTTTCTTTGTTAGGAAGCCAGCCTAGTCTATATAATAAGACCCTGTTTCAAAATAAATAAACGGGACCCTAGCGGCCTCCGCTGGGCTCAGAGGGATGATGGGGCGGGGGGGGGGGGTCCTGGCTGGAAGAGGTCCCAGCTTCCAGTAGGGCGGAGTTCCTCTGTTCCTGCTGCTGCTGAAACCAGACCCTCTGCGTTCTCGAAGCTCACACTGTGCACCCCTCATCAGTAACCCCGAGGTGATCCTAATGTCCTGCAGTGTGGAGAGTGCACAAATGACCCTAGCAGCCTCCACTGGGCTCAGAGGGATGATGGTGGGAGGGGGGGTGGTCCTGGCTGAAAGAGGTCCCAGACTCTGGTTGGGCAGAGTTCCTCTGTTCCTGCTGCTGCTGAAACCAGACCCACCACGATTCTCAAAGGCCACACTGCGCACCACTCACCCGTAACCCTGAGGTGATCCTAATGTCCTGGGGTGTGGAGAGTGCACAAGCGACCCTAGCAACCTCTGCTGGGCTCAGAGGGATGATGGTGGGTGTGGTCCTGGCTGGAAGAGATCGCAGCCTCTGGTAGGGTGGAGTTCCACAGTAGCAGGAACAGAAATCTCCAGATGGCGAAAGGCAAAAGTAAGAATCTCACTAACAGAAACCAAGAACAATGGGCATCATCAGAACCCAGTATGCTCACTGCAATGAGTCCTGGATACCCCAACATGCCTGAAAATCAAGATGCAGATTTTAAATCATATCTCATCATGATGGTAGAAGATTATAAGAAGGACGTTAATAACACACTTAAAGAAATACAGGAGAACAATGCTAAACAGGCAGAAGCTCTTAAAGAAGAAAAACAAAAATTCTTCAAGGAACTACAGGAGAACACTGCTAAATAGGTAGAAGCCATTAAAGAGGAAATACAAAAATCCCTCAAGAAATCACCAAGAGAACACTGCTAAACAAGTAGAAGCCCTTAAAGAGCTACAGGCAAACACTGCTAAACAGGTAGAAGAAACGCAAAAATCCCTTAAAGAACTACAGGAAACACATCCAAACAGGTAATGGAATTGAAGAAAACCATTCAAGATCTAAAAATGGAAGTAGAAACACTGAAGAAAACCCAAAGAGAGACAACACTGGATATAGAAACCCTAGGAAAGAAATCAGGAACCATAGATGTGAGCATCAGCAACAGAATACAAGAAATGGAAGAGAGAACCTCAGGTGCAGAAGATTCCATAGAGACCATGGACACAACAATCAAAGAAAATTCAAAATGCAAAAAGATCCTAACTCAAAATATACAGGAAATCCAGGACACAATGAGAAGACCAAACCTACGGATAATAGGAGTAGATGAGAATGAAGATTCTCAACTTAAAGGGCCAGCAAATTTCTTCAACAAAATCATAGAAGAAAACTTCCCATACGTAAAAAAAGAGATGCCCATGAACATACAAGAAGCCTACAGAACTCCAAACAGACTGGACCAGAAAAGAAATTCCTCCTGACACATAATAATCAGAACAACAAATGCACTAAATAAAGACAGAATATTGAAAGCAGTAAGGGGAAAAGGTCAAGTAACATATAAAGGCAAGCCTATTAGAATCACTTCAGATTTCTCACCAGAGACTATGAAAGCCAGAAGATCCTGGACAGATGTTATGCAGACACTAAGAGAACACAAATGCCAGCCCAGGCTACTATACCCAGCAAAACTGTCAATTACCATAGATGGAGAATCCAAAGTTTTCCATGACAAAACTAAATTCACACAATATCTTTCCACAAATCCAGACCTTTAAAGGAAAATAACAGGAAAACACCAACTCAAAGAAGGAAACTACACCCTAGAAAAAAATAAGAAAGTAATCCGTTAATAAAACTAAAGGAAAACAGCCACAATTTGAATCCCCTTGATCTCCTTTTGTTGTCAAATTGCTCTGGCTAGGACTTCAAGTACTATATTGAATAGGTAGGGAGAAAGTGGGCAGCCTTGTCTAGTCCCTGATTTTAATGGAATGGCTTCGAGTTTCTCTCCATTTACTTTGATGTTGGCTACTAGTTTGCTGTAGATTGTTTTTATTATGTTTAGGTATGGGCCTTGAATTCCTGATCTTTCCAAGACTTTTATCATGAATGGGTGTTGGATTTTGTCAAATGCCTTCTCAGCATCTAAGGAGATGATCATGTGGTTTTTGTCTTTGAGTTTGTTTATATAGTGTATTATGTTGATGGATTTCTGTATATTACACCATCCCTGCATCCCTGAGATGAAGCCTACTTGGTCATGATGGATGATCGTTTTGATGTATTCTTGGATTTGGTTTGTGAGGATTTTTTTGAGTATTTTTGCATCGATATTCATGAGAGAAATTGGTCTGAAGTTCTTTTTCTTTGTTGGATCTTTGTGTGGTTTAGGTGTCAGAGTTATTGTGGCTTCATAGAATGATTTGGGTAGAGTACCTTTGTTTCTGTTTTGTGGAATAGTTTGAGGAGAGTTGGAATTAAGTCTTCTTTGATGGTCTGATAGAACTCAGCACTAAACCCATCTGGTTCTGGGCTTTTTTTGGTTGGGAGACTATTGATGACTGTTTCTATTTCTTTAGAGGAAATGGGACTGTTTAGATCGTTAATTTGATCCTGATTTAACTTTGGTACCTGGTATCTGTCTAGGAAGTTGTCCATTTCATCCAGGTTTTCCAGTTATGTTGAGTATAGCCTTTTATAGTAGGATCTGATGATGTTTTGGATTTCCTCAGGATCTGTTGTTATGTCTCCTTTTTCATTTCTGATTTTCTTAATTAGAATACTGTCCCTGTGTTGGGCTGATTCTTGTTCAGGCCCAGCACTGGAATCTGCAACTGCTATGAGTTCAAGATCGCAATGATTCGATCTTACCCTGAAGATGACATTTTATAACATTTTTCTCTATCTTCTGCCTCTTACATACTCCCCTGGAGGAGGGAGTGGTAATCATATATTGTTAGGACTGAAAAATCTTCTGTCACTACTTCTCAGTACCTTATACAGCCATGATTCCCAGTATTTACCACTATTTACTAGAAAAAGTGGCTTTTCTGTTTAGGGCTGAAAGTAGCATTTGTCTGTAGGTATAAACATAAATATCTGGTAAGCAATTTGGCACTATGGGAATTTAGTTAAACAACAATATTCAGTTCTTTCTTAGGACCCATGATCTTTCCCATCATGGATTTTTGAGTAGTTTTACAATACCTAGAATGGATTCCTTCCTGGGGTGTGGGCCTCAAATATAAAACCAAAAGAAGTTGGTTATTCCTATAATAGTAAGTAGCGCCATTGTTTCACCAGTGGTCACATCTTGCTTACATCGTGTAGTTTGTAAGGTACACAGCTGGGCAATAAAACACATATTATTTTTCTCTTTGATATTTTATTTATTTTTATTTTATGTGTATGAATGTTTGTCTGTGTTCATACACATAATCATGTGTCCACTGAGACCAGAAGAGGGCATTGGATCTCCTGGGATTGAAATTACAGATGGTTGTGAGCTTCTATGTGGGAATTGAGAGTTGAACCTGGGTCCTCTAGAGGAGCAGCTAGTACTCTTAACCACTGAGCCATCTCTCCCGTTCCCCAAACATAAATTCTTTGTGTAATTTTCCACTTACTAGTGTCGGACTTTAGTTGATCATGGATAGCTGAAACCATAGAAAGGAAAATCATTAGATCAGGGTGGTTACTACACTTCTATTTGTCTATGTCAGTGTTTTATAGGCCTGAAAAGGTATTTGCTGAAGGAAGAATAAAGATCTTGGAATGGAATTGGGAGGTGCCAGGAAGTATCCAATTTTCAGCTACTTAATTGCTGCAGCCCTGAAGTTTTTTCATCTGTGAAACAAAAATAATAATGCACATCTCCTGGGAAATTTGTGAAAAAATTGATAGATGATATATGTGAGCCATTTTACCCTGTAGAATACATAATAGATCTTAATTAGTATTAATATTATTATATTAGCATTCAATAATAAAATTGACCTTTACTTATACTTATACTAAGACCTGAAGCAAAGTTATTTACAAACTTAGGTTTCAATATCAAACTTCTGGTATAAATCAAACAACTGTTGTTACATTGCAGCCCTTGTCCTCATCATGTTTGGGTGTTTAATGTTGTATTTTTGGGGGGGGGTCTGGGATTAAATGGAAGGATTGAAGAATAAGTGCTTTTAATTCTTTTATGTGACTATGAAACCTGCAGATTATATTCCCATCTTTGAGGAGAAATTCAGAGATTGATAATTTGAGGAACTGCAGAGTTCTTTATAAAGCTCTCATTATAATAAATCCAACTCATTCTCTCAAATGTTTTCCCACTCTATTACATTTTGCTAATTTTCAACTCTCCCCTTTCTGACTGTACAGAGCAAATAACTCTTTACTGGGCTGGACAGGTTAGTCTCTTCTCCTGAGTGCTGGCAGTTAAGAATTTTAACCCTAAAATATACATTTTTAATATATAAATTATTTTTATTATTGCTTATTTTATACAACCTTCTGTTTTCTTAGATTATTCCCTGGTTCTTATCTGAAATATATCATAACTAGTTTTCTTCATGTCACAGTAACATTAGAGGCCATAAAGAACACTGTCTTCAGGGTGATTCATTGAATGGGAGATCCTTCAGATTGATTTAATCAGTACTGGACAGGGAAAAGCAAAACTTTCCTAATGTTTCTACTTGTACCACATAAATTAAATTGGAAATAGTTAGACAACCATGTAAATGCATTCTTCTTATCTCACAGGCATTTAGCAAGATTTACAGCACATAACATCTGTTCTCTTTGCCTGAGTAAATCAAATTTGTTCTCTTTTATCATCATGTTTATCAATACAAAAGTAGAGAAACAGTAACAAGCAGTTAAGCTACTTTAAGTTCTTTGACCCAAGGCTAATCAGAACAGCCTATACTTTTGTAATAATACCTTCCAATTTGGTGATTACAAACCTCTTATTATATGCATTTAGTTACTTGTAATATAAGTATATTGAGTTTCATTTATCAAAAAGGTTAAAGAGCTAATTTTCTTAGGTAATTTCTTAGTCCAGAAAAGAACTTGCCCTTGCCCCACTTGGAAATTTTTTTTTTTTTTTTTTCCCATTGTCAGCTTGCATAGTTTAGAGAAGTGTTGTGAATTTTATACCACAGTGGCACTCATAATGATGTCAAATTCTATCTCAGTAAGTTATGTTTTTGACAGAAGTGGCTCAATTAAAACAAAAGCAATAACAAATAGTGGGTTTCTACTCAACTTCACAGGTTGTTCTGAATGATTTCTAGACTTTAAAACTTAACTGTTTTCTTATATAACTCTACACATTTATATCCTCAGTTTTCATAGGAAAAGAAATGGAATCTCAGACTAGACTCCCTGTGGCTTACTGGCACTATGTGGTAGGTCTGTCCAGACTTCCCACTTCATAACTTCCAAGCACCCAAGGCAACCTGAGAAAAATACAAGCAGATTTGAAAATGTTTTTACCCTTAAATATAATTGGCTATATTACCTCCTTATAAATTCAACTCAGAGAAAGTCTATAACCTTATCTGCCATTAAACAGTGTTGTGTGTGGAGACTGAGGCCCAGTTTTCTCAGGTGAGTGAATTTGAATGAAGCATGAGAGCAGGATTTACTTTATCATTTTCATCCACATTTGGGACATATATATTTTGAATTATAATACCTTCTTAATGGATTGCTTCCTTATCATTATGATGTGACTCTATTCACCTTTTCTCACTGGTTTTGAGCTGGTGTGTTTTTGTCAGATATTAGAAAAGTAACAATTTCTATGATGTTTATAAGTCACAATTTAGGTCCTGAAGTTTTCAGGAAAGTTAAGAGGAAAGTATGCTATAGTATATATTATATATACTGTTTTGTTTCAAAATCCTATTTCTTTGCCCTGTTTTCAATTCAAAGTTTGTAACATTGGATTTTTTAATCAGGTTTTTACCTTTCTGTTAAATATTAGAGTCATGATTTCCTAGACATCTTTGTTTTTATGAAGATGTATTTGGCCAATATAGTTTCATCTGTCTCCTACTTGTCACTAAATTTAAACATATATGGAAACAACTATCATAATATTTGTGAATACTAGAAATATGGAGAAAATTATTATTTAAATTTAGCCAAATTTTTATTGAATTTTGTTTTTCAAAGGTTGGGATGATGCTTGAAAATTTCCTCCAATCTCTGGCTGCCATGGCGGAGGCAAATCCTTCAAATATATCTTATCCATCAATTCAACATAATTATCAATGTATTGTTTGTGGTCACTAACTCCACAGGGTTACAGATGAGTAGAAACTAAAGTATATGATAAAGACCACAGTGGGAGAATGGAGAGGAGACCTTTGAAATTTGAACTTACAGGGTCATGTCATTTCAAGAAACCTTATTGTAGGAAGAAGACTGCTTAAATTCTCAGCTTTATTTTGCTCCCAGTCCCAGCCTTAGTTGCTTTGTAGTCATCATTCATTTATGAAGGAACAGGCTGCTTGTGCTGTTGCTGGGTTGACCAAGGGTCACTGACACAAAATGGTTAACAAAACAAAAAAGAGCAGCCAGTGCAATGGGAATGGGAAGCATTGCAGAATGGATTATAACAGAGTAAAGGTGCTCTCAAATTCCTGCCAGCCCTCTGACCCTGAAAGCCCTTCTGAATATTGCCATCACATGCCAAGTTTTATCAACGGTGAAATTAATGTTTCTATCTCATAATATCATTTTCCCTCAAAGGGAGATGTGAATGCTCTCAAAACAAATCCGACTAAACCAGAAACTGAACTTCATGGTTCAGAAATGCCTAGTGCTTTGGGGTAGTATTTAAACATTTTTTAATTTTACATTACAGGTGCAGTTTTCAAGTATTAGCTCACAATTCCTTCTTTTTCTTTCATTCCTGAAATATGTTAGTAGAACTATGTTACTTGAGCATATGAGTCATCTCACAAGCAAATCAAATATGCTTTCCCTGTTCAATATATTCAAATGTTCTCACTTTCTCATCCACATAAAATATAATATAAATATATCTTGGCTCATATAGGTTCTTTAGCTGTGATTGTGTTATCAAGGGTGTATCACTAGGAAATTTTCTGTGGGTAAAATTTGGGGGCACTACTGATTTATTCCTCTTTTCAGAAAATTAAGATGACTTGAGTGGAGATCATAGGTCTTTGTATAGTTATACAGAAAAAACTGTGAGAATGGGGCATTACCGTCTTACTGAAGTTACATGTTAGCTTTTCTAATGAAAACTGGATTGATTGGATACAGTAGAAAAGGGGAGTACTAATCAGTCACAGAGCATAGAAAGCACACAGAAGGGAAAATGCCTGTATATCTTTAGCATGATTCTGAGGAGAGTCTGCTCCAAATAACTTACCTCTCTGAGAGACACATGCATCTCAGCCTTCCAATGCTGAGTCCTTTTTATAGGGCGAATGACTTCTTATCCAACCCAGGCCATTATTGTGAGGGATCTTGGAAGTGATATAATGCAGGACTTTAATGCAAATGGGATTCCCCCTGGAAAAATCCCAACCTCATTCCTTTAATACTTGTGCTGTGTTTTCTAAGAAAACTTTGGATCACGATCAGTCATTGTATGAAGTTATGTCTAAAGAGAGAATTTAATGGAAGTTCACTTATTTAACACTACCACTAAAAAGAACTGGGAAATATTATATTTACTGATATTAATAGAATTCTCTGATATAGTTAATGAAGAAAGCAGAAAAGATGTCTGTACTGTGCTTTGTAATGGAGGAAAGGTTGCACCACCTGATGTAGATTTATGGCTAAGGTTATTTTAATAAAAGATAGATTAACAAGAGAAAGAGCTCAGATATATTTAATGGGAAACAAAGACTCATAAACAGGTCAAATTTTGTTGTACTTTAGTTTTATTTTTATTCATATGGGCATTTTACCTGAATGTATGTCTATACACTAATTGAAGTAGTACCTACAGAGGCCAGAAGAGGGCATTAGATTCCCCAGAACTGGAGATAGAGATGGTTGTGAGCTGCAGTGTATGTACTTAGAATCTAACCCATATGTCCTCTGGAAGCAACCACCCACCACTCTTAACCACTGAGACATCTCTCTAGTCATGTTTTATACTTTTTAATAGCTTCTTTAAATTCCATTATTGACCCCAAAATGTATTAGTTTGTTCCTTATTAATGATTACATAGATATCTGGATTCTTATCAGTCACTACTGATATTTTTAAAGCAATTATATGTTTAGAACAATGCTATAACGATCAAAGAAGATATGTATATGTATGTGTGCTAATTTGACTAAAAATGAGCATTTAGAACAAATTCACTGGCATCCTGAAGGGAAAGGAAAAATAAGATGATAAGCATGATATGAAGTAGAATTTATAAAAGGTGGCAACTGATTGTATGTGAGAAGAGGGAAAATTTTGCATTGCTGTGTGTATCTAGTTATTAACAGAACACATATGCTTCATATATATTTTCTGAATCCAACCACAAGATGAGTTTAAAAGTTCTAATATCGACTATGAGTTCTAGTAAATGTGCCATTCTAACACGCAAACTTGTTTTGGCTGTCAGCACCTCTTTCCTTTGGCATTCTGGGAGGAGTAGTAGATTGATAGTTTAGAGACAGTCAGTGATGTTTACTGAGCAACCCGTTTTGCAACTCCATAGAATTTTTGTATTGCACATTATGAACAGTGCAGAGGTTAATAAATAATTACAAATATAATTGTGGCATATCAATGTTCCTAAGCAATACCCTATGAATCAGAACAAATATAATATTTAGGTTACCAGTTAATTTCAAGGTTAATGATATTTAAGAAAATTGAAATTTACAGTAGGTCATGCTTTAATCAGTGGTTAGGAAGTTTACTACTTTTCCATCTGTTTGTACCATGTAATATTTCTATACCTTGTCTCACTTTATAAACTTAGATTTATTTCTTTGTAGAATTGTCTGAAAATCTTCTTTCCTCCCTAATTAAGCTATGATTTAAAGCCATGGTTAAAATTATAATTAAGCTAGTGTTGACCTCTACACAATAAGCACTGAGAATCCCAGTATATTCCTAATTTATGATCGAGATTCACAACATTAGTGATTGATATAATCAAATCACTGTTCTAACCAAGATGTGCATGTTTAGGAAAATCTGCAGTGAAATACTTGTTTCATGTTTATTGTGACTCTTTACACTCAGTAATCAGAAACAACCTGATTAGCATTGGTTAGCATAAACTTGCCAGTTAGCCCCTAAAATCAATTAATCAATCTCTCTTTCTCTTATCCCCCCCCCCTCTGTGTGTGTGTGTGTGTGTGTGTGTGTGTGTGTGTGTGTGTGTGTGTCTGTATACAAACATATATAAATATGCCTTTGGCAGTAAAATATAAAATTTCTACTTGAGTGGTTTTTATTAACTTTACTTAAACCTTTGGAAATGATTTGATTTACACAGGGAAAGTCAGATTTAGTCTTACGTAAAATTGCCCTTCAGGAACTTAGCAACACTTCGGCTGCTATTTAGAAATTAAATGTTAGAGATTTTATTTATTTATTTTTATTTTTTAGATATTTTCTTTATTTACATTTCAAATGTTATCCTCTTTCCTAGTTTCCCCTCCAAAAATCCCCTATCCCCTCCCCTCTCCCCCTGCTCCCCAACCCACCCACTCCCATTCCTGGTCCTGGCATTCCCCTGTATAGGCATAGAGCCTTCACAGGACCAAGGGCCTCTCCACCCATTGATGACTGACTAGGCCATCCTCTGCTACATATATAGCTAGAGCCATGAGTCCCACCATGTGTTTTCTTTGATTGATGGTATAGTTCCAAAGAGCTCTGAAGGTACTAGTTAGTTCATATTGATGTTCCTCCTATGGGGCTTCAGACCCCTTCAGCTTCCTGGGTACTTTCTCTTGCTCCTTCATTGGGGACCTTGTGCTCTGTCCAATAGATGACTGTGAGCATGCACTTCTGCCAGGCATTGGCAGAGCCTCTCAGGAGACAGCTATATCTGGCTCCCATCTGCAGGCTCTTGTTGGCATCTGCCTAGTGTCTGAGTTTGGTGGTTGTTTATGGGATGGATCCCCAAGTGTGGCAGTCTCTGGATTTTATAGGCAAATATTATGGCTCAGTATATTTTCTATTGTATAAAACTTGAAAAGAACAGGTTTGATGCCAGCCTAGGCTACAAAGTGAAACCCAGTTTCACCAAACAAAACCAAATAAAAACCCCAAACCAAACCCCAAACCCCAAACAAAAACCGTGAACACAACAGAAAATAAGACCCAAGTTGAATAGAGAATCAATAAAGAAATATGATAACCCCACATCACCTGCCACACTGATTAGGAAATTAACCATTTGATATGCCCCGAAGCCTTTATAAATAGCTCAAAACAGTTCCTCAAAAAGCACTACCAAAGCCTAATCAATTGACTCAGTCTCTTTCCTGCTTTTCTTTTTCTCTGTGGTTTTAATATCTATCACAAAGTTGTTTTGCTACAGATCATAGAAATGTATAGACTTAAGAGCATTTAAAAAGCTTCTTCATTGTTCCAACAATATGCAGCACTATTTTACTTGCTTTATGTTAATCTTCCTTAGATTATATCTTTTCTGCAATCTAGAGACCAATTCTTCATGATTATTCTGGCCATAGATCTTTAGTCATAGAGCCAGTTTTAATGTGCTAAATGAGGGAAGGGCAATTAAAAAACACATTGTATATAATACATAATGCACATGTATGTGTAGGCACAAGATTTTTGCAACCTATTTTTAATAATGGTTCAATCTCTCCTCCTAACCCACCCCCCCTGCAGAGGTAGTAGAAGAGAAAAGTTATTAGAATATGGGAGAAGCAGATCTGTTCAGCAATAGTTCTTTGGGAGATAGCTCAATCTACTTGGGCAGCAGTTCAGTCCTGAAGCAAACACCAATACAGTTCAGCAGCTGCAGACCAGTCCTCTAGGCAGGCAGACACCAGGCACGAACCACAGCTACAGTTCAGTCCTTTCGGCAGGCAGATACCAGTAAGCTGTAGTTCTATCCTGAAGAAACCACCAGGCTAGCCATCTGGCCTGAGGTGAGGCTACCTAAGCAGCAAGCTGCCATAGGAACCTCAGGAGCAGTTAGTTGAACTCAACAATGCTATGTAAGGTGAACCAATACATCCCCGTTATTAGTGATGAATAATGAAGCAGAGCAAACCAAACCAATGATCAGTGCTGTCTCCCACTGTCTGTGGAGTTATATTTATACTCTTTCATCACAGGTTCTTCCACATGCTTGCTATATCAAAACATCCTTTCACCTGTGTCTGCATCAGGTCAGCATTCTTTTATGTGTCTGCTTTAGCAAGACATTCTTTCAACTGTTTACCCCAGCAAAACATCATTTGACATAACAAACTTTCCAAAGAAACTGGGAGATTTCACTTCATATGTTTTTATGCTATGTAGCCAAGGCTGGCTCCCTATTTGCAATACTTATTTTTTATAATTGGTTATTTTATTTATTTACATTTCAAATGTTGTCCCCTTTCCCTGTTCCCCCTCCCCCCGCAAACTCCCATCTCCCCTCCCCTTTGCCTCTATGAGAGTGCTCCCCCTCAATTCCCACCTCACTGATCTAGCACCCCCTTAACACACAAGGGCCATCCCTCCCATGAATGCTAGATAAGGCAATTCTCTGCTACATATGCAGCTGGAGCCATGGGTCCTTCCATGTGTATACTCTTCGCTTGGTGGTTTAGTTCCTGGGAGCTCTCAGAGTCCAGTTAGTTGATATTGTTCTTCCTGTGGAGCTGCAATCCTCTTCAGCTCCTTGAGTCTTTCCCCTAACTCTTTCATTGAGGTCCCTGGGGCTCAGTCCAGTGGTTGGCTATATTTGCATCTGTATTGGTTAGGTGCTGGTAGAACCTCTTAAGAAACAGCCATACTGTGCCCCTGTCAGCAAGTGCTTCTTGGCATCAGCAATATTGTTGGGGTTTGGTATCTGCAGGTGGGATGGATGCCTTGAGGGGTGATATCTGGATGGCCTTTCTTTCAGTCTCTGTGCCATTTTTGTCTCTGCATTTCCTTTAGATAGGAACAATTCTGGGTTAAAATTTTTGAGATGGGTGGGTGGCCCCATCCCTCAACTTGGAGCCTTGCCTATCTACTGGAGATTGTCTCTACAGATTCTGTTTCTGCTTTGTTGGGTATTTTGGCTAATGTCATCCATGTTGGACCCTTCACTATACTTCTTTTTATCTTATTGTTTTGTTCTTTTGATAATTTCATACACACACACACACACACACACACACACACAATGAGATATGATCACATACACCCCGTTTTCCTTCTCCAACTCTCCTCATATACCTCCATGTCTTAGTTAAGTTTCTATTGCTGTGATAGAACACCATGAGTAGCCAGGCAGTGGTGGTGCATGCCTGTAATCTCAGCACTTGAGAGGCAGAGGCAGGTGGATTTCTGAGTTCGAGGCCAGCCTGGTCTACAGAGTGAGTTCCAGGTCAGCCAGGAATGCACAGAGAAACTGTGTCAAAAACAAAACAAAACAAAACAACGACAACAAAATACAAACAAACAAACAAAAACCCCCAAACACCATGAGTAAAAGCAATGTGAGGAAGAAAGGGTTCTTTCTTATAGCTTATAGTCTATCATCTCTGAACTTCAGGGAACTCAAAGGAATCTTAAAGGCTGCAGAAGCAACAGAGGAGTACTGCTTACTGCCTTGCTCTCTGTGGCTTGCTCAGCCTTATTTCTTATACTATCCAGGACTACCTGCCCAAAGAAAGTACTTCTCACAGTGATTTGGGGCCATCCATAGCAATTATCAAACAAGAAAATGCCCCACAAACTTACTTACGGGATAATACTATGGAAGCATTTTCTCAATTAAAGTTTCCTCTTCTAAAAGGACTCTAGCTCATATCAAGTTGACATAATAATATCCAGCATTCCCTCTATATCCTTTCCATCCCCTCTCTTCCCCACTTCCTTTCTTTACCATATGTATATTAGTACAGGGCCATTGACTGGAGCATGTGAAACATATCAATAGTTGTTGCACCATCAAAAAAAGAGATGTGGGGGGGGGAGAGTGAGAAGAAGGAGAAGGAGAAGGAGAAGGAGAAGGAGAAGGAGAAGGAGAAGGAGAAGGAGAAGGAGAAGGAGAAGGAGAAGAATGAGGAGAAGGGGAAGGGGAACGGGCAGGGGAAGGGGAAGGGGAAAGGGAAGGGGAAGGAGTCTCTTTTCTCTAGCAACTATCAGCTTCCAATAGCTCCTCAGTTAGACGTTGGATCTGGAGAGAAGCCCTTCCACCTATGCTGGAAGTTTGGTTGGTTTTATCTTGTACTGGTCTTGTGCAGGTAACCTTTTGCTGCTAATAGTACTTGAGTATAATACCCATGTCATGTCTGAAGACAGCATTTCCTAGTTCTCTTTCAAATCTTCAGACTTTTACGATCTTTCTGCCTTCTCTTCCAAGTTATTTCATGAAGCTTGAGGGTATGGGTGATACAGATGTTAAAATTAGAGGTGAACTTGTTTTCAATACTTTGATCAGTTGTAAAACTAACCATTCTTGTCTGTACTTCCCAGTACTGAAATTATAGGTACAGGCAAGCATACCAAGGCTAGAAATGTATTTCTGGAACATATTTTAAGTATTTAAAATATTTAGACAAACATTCCTATAGAACACCGTACTGTTGTGTTGCATGTTTTTTTTTTTTTATGTTGCAACAACTGCTTTAGATACTTTCTTAGTACTGAAATATTAAATACATGTTTGAAGCTGCCTATATCCACTGTCCTGACATCATTTACTTGCCTCATTTGTCAGAAATATCCCAAGCACAGTTTACTTCCATAGTAAATATTATTTTGTGCATTTCAGTGATGTGATGCAAATTCTTCTTCGATAGTTCCCTTTGCCAGAAGGTATTTTAGATTTATTCACACTCGTTTTTCGAGACACAGTTTCTCTGTATAGCCCTGGCTATCCTGGAACTCACTCTGTAGACCAGGCTGGCCTCGAACTCAGAAATTTTCACACTCATATCATTTACTTTATTGCCTTAGAGTTTATATGAATATATCATAATTCACTTATGCATTCTTGTGGATGTGCATTTGATTTGTTACCAACTGTTTACCAATGTACACAGTGCTTCAATGAATATCCCTCAACAACAAGTCTGTCTCCTTTGAACACAGATATGAATATATCCAATTCCAAAAGTTATTGTGTCTCTTTAAAGAGGAAGATATAGCTTTGGCAGAATGAAATTAGCTCCAGATGGTAATGTGGTTTTAGAGCAATAATTCAGTGTTTCTAGAAAGAAAGATTCTTAAATTTTGTGAGTGTGAATGATGTAGATTGGAAGGCCATATCATGAGTTTAGAGAGATGAGTGAGAGATCTAGTATGTCAGAGCTTTGGGCGATTTTAAATGGGAGAATTATTTACTTTTTTCACTTCAAAGGTATTGTTCTGGTGAATTCTATGGTAAAAGCTGGTGGCCTTTGTTACAAATAGAATATATTGACTCTTGAGTGAGTCCTGTTGTTAATCAAAATGTTAGAGATTATAAAAGCCAAAATTGAAATATGTGTACATGTATGGGGAGATTAATTCAGATGAAGATACTGTGAGTTTGATGTGTATATAAGCCATACTGCTGGAAACATGTAATTGGGAGATTGCTTTACAAGCCCAGTCTTCATGAACAGAAGTGAATAGTGTACATAGAGATTTGAAAGTCAACTATGATCTACTAGTTGTTCCTTTACAGTAATTTTTGTCTTGAAGCATTACCTTAAAGCCCACCTGCCTCTTATCCTCATCCCACTCCTTCAATCATATGACACTTTTAGGCAGTTTTTCCCCAACCGGTTTGACAGTTCCTTACTTTCAGTAGCTTAATGTATTCTTTAGATCTCAAGACGTCTTTCTCTCACACATTGTTTATAAAAATGTCAAAATAATATCAGTGCTATTTGATGGCTAGGGGATCCCATTGTTAGCATGATGCCAACTGGATAAGTGGTTTATAATCACTACCTTTGATTGCCTGTCTTTAATTCATCTCTCTATGCTTGACAAAACAATTAAGATTTTTAAACAAATTATCTGTGGGTTGGCCCTTATTCATATAATTTCTTATGTTGGTTCCGTATGATTTTTCCTTAGAGAAACTATATTCCCTTTCCTTTGAGGGGCCCCTTGGTATTGCAAACTTTATATGCCCCAATACAGGGTAACGCCAGGGCCAAGAAGTGGGAGTGGGTGGGTAGGGGAGCAGGGTGGGGGGAAGGTAGAGGGAACTTTCGAGATAGCATTTGAAATGTAAATTAAGAAAATATCTAATAAAAAAAAAATAAATATTTTTTAAAAGTTAAAACTGCCAGCATTCTCTTTATATTTGTATATTCTCCTATATATGTAATTGAGTTCAAAGTTACTTTAAGTAAGAAACAGGATTCACAGTTGTAAAGCTTACCTCTACTGAATCCATTATGCAAGAAGTTCTTATTCTAAGAAATCTCCTTCAGAAAGAGGAAATAGAAGCTGGAAGGATGACTCAATAGTTAAGAGCACTGGCTTCTCCTCCAGAACACACAGGTTCAATTCTCACCATAAACATGATGGCTCAAAACTATTTGGAACTATAAAGCTAGGGGATCTAATGCCTTCTTCTGACCTCCATGGGCACGAGGCACACACGTGGTACACAGACATACATGTAGACAAAATGCTCATAAACATAATTAATTTATGATAATGAAATAAATAATAAATACAATTAATAAAAAGAAATGTTTATAAAGAGCTATAATGTATTTTTAGATATTTTCATATGTTTATTAAAAGAGGCATTATAAATTATTCATAACTCTCTATTTAGAATATGGTGACCCTTTTTTTAAACTGCCAGATAGCCTTGTAGATTCATGGTATACTCTTATTATGGGGAACCTTAATACTTTCTTGGAAGATTGTTTCCAGGATGGAACAAATCTGTTTATTTGTTCAATTGAGCTCAAATATACTTGCTATTTCTTGGGTACCTTTAGAGCAGAAGGTATCATCCTGCTTATACAGGTTATATTCTTTTAGTCTTTTAGTCTTAGAGACTATCTGACAAGCATATGATAATATAGATTGATATAGACAGATGGCTATAATATGACTACATTTTTAGATACTTTAAGAAGGTAACAGAAAGGAAGAGTGAGAGAGAGAGAGAGAGAGAGAGAGAGAGAGAGAGAGAGAGAGAGAGAGAGAATGCACACACATTTGAGAACTTGGTAACATGGTAAAGTAACCACTTTATAGCATATATTGAAGCAAATCATTTGCAAATCTTCACATTTTAATCATTATGAATAAAAAATGAGGTAGCCAGACTTTGGCTACTTTGTGGGTTCTTCTTTGTTTCTTTCACCCTAATCCATCCCTTTTCTTCCACCACTTCAACCCCTAACACTAGATAAAAAATAAAAAAGAAAAGAGAGGTAAGGAAAGAGATTCTTCAATAAAGTCAGAGTTTAGGAAGGGGGGAGATGTTATCATTAGACTACTTCCTGCTGATTAGGGGTGTTGAGTTCCTAGGGGGCAAGTTTGATCTTCACCATCAGGTTATCTAATTTCTTCTTCTTGCTGTTTCTTCTTTGTGCACAACTCATCAAATAGCAACTAACAACAACCAATAGCTAACAACCCAAACCACATCTCTCAGGGACCTAACATTTATATACCCTCTGAAAAGTCCCCAGATTTCCAAACATTACACAATCACAGGAACTATCTGCAGCTGGCAAAATCATGCTCCTGCTAGAGCCACCGTGGACTGCCTGAAACAGCCACATATTCCCCACACCTGAGATTAAAATGAAAACACATTTCTGTGTTTTTAAAAGAAATCAAAATTCCAAAATTGTCACCACAAAACGGTGTGCCACCCATCTTCAGAAAAAAACAAAACAAAACAAAACACAGAGTTTGTTAAGTTTTTAAAAGTAGCTATAATATCCCAACCCTTGCCATTTCCTTGTGTTTTTTTCTACATAGTTTATCTCACTCATTTCTCAGACTATGATTTCTAGACCCCCACAGTTCTGATCACTCTTCTGAACAAATGATGATTCACCAGTGTCCTTAAATTGTAACATGACTAGGATTGGATTATTTTTCCATATATTGCCTTTACAATTCACGATTCATTGCTTGGTGGGATCAGTGTATGGTAAAATTCTAAAAGATAGAGAAGTAGGATGGTAAACAATATATCCTCTCAGATTTTAAATGATAAGTTGAAAGAATTCTATGTATGTGTGCATGTTCTTTGATGCAGACTACACCTGCTGTTATCAAGGATCTGTTACAAACTTTTGCAAACTATTTACTAATTCGTGCCAAAATCTATGAATTACTGAATCCATAATAGGATTCATAATTAATATTCTACTCACATTCTATTTAGTAAAAACATTCGTTAGTGTTAATTACAATGTATATGTTGGTTATATAGATTCAATTTTAAAGAGGTAAACACATTGCCTAATATATCTTATTTGTGAACATTTCTCATGTATTTTCCAGCTTATCTGAGGATTCAAAGTCACTTGGATACTCCTGCAACTATATTCTGATCTTTCATCTGGAAGCAGTTTACTCTGTGTTTGAATTTTGTTAGTTTTCTCTTTATCATACCTACTACAATTTGAATATAATTTATATCCCCCAAGAGTCAATTGGGATCACATATATGATTCTTTTTTTTTCGTGTAATTTTTATTTTTTTCCCCAATTTTTATTAGGTATTTTCTTCATTTACATTTCAAATGCTATCCCCAAAGTCCCTCATACCCTCCCACCTGCCACTTCCTGGCGCTAGCGTTCCCCTGTACTGGGGCATATAAAGTTTTCAAGACCTAGGGGCTTCTCTTCCCAATGATGCCGAACTAGGCCATCTTCTGCTACATATGTGGCTAGAGACACGAGCTCTGGGGGTACTGGTTAGTTCATATTGTTGTTCCACCTATAAGGTTGAAGATCCCTTTAGCTCCTTGGGTACATTCTCTAGCTCCTCCATTGGGGGCCCTGTGTTCCATCCAATAGCTGACTGTGAGCATCCACTTCTGTGTTTGCCAGGCACTGGCATAGCGTCACAAGAGACAGCTATATCAGGGTCCTGTCAGCAAAATCTTGCTGTCATGTGCAATAGTGTCTGTGTTTGGTGGCTGATTATGGGATAGATCCCCGGATGCAGCAGTCTCTGGATGGTCCATCTTTTCTTCTCAGCTCCAAACTTTGTCTCTGTAACTTCTTCCATGGGTGTTTTGTTCCCAATTCTAAGAAGAGGTGAGTGTCCACATTTTAGTCTTCGTTCTTCTTGAGTTTCATGAGTTTTGCAAATTGTATCTTGGGTATTCTAAAAAATTGGGCTAATATCCACTTATCAGTGAGTACATGTTATGTGAGTTCTTTTGTGATTGGGTTACCTCACTCAGGATGATACACTCCAGATCCATCCATTTGCCTAGGAATTTCATAAATTCATTGTTTTTAAATAGCTGAGTAATACTCCATTGTGAAAATGTACCATATTTTCTGTATCCATTCCTCTGTTGAGGGACATCTGGGTTCTTTCCAGCTTCTGGCTACTATAAATAAGGCTGCTATGAACATAGTGGAGCATGTGTCCTTATTACCAGTTGGGACATCTTCTGGATATATACCCAGGAGAGGTATTGGGGGATCCTCCAGAAGTACTGTGTCCAATTTTCCTAGGAACCTCCAGACCGATTTCCAGAGTGGTTGTACAAGCTTGAAATCCCACCAAAATGGAGGAGTGTTCCTCTTTCTCCACATCCTTGCCAGCATCTGCTGTTACCTATATTTTTGATCTTAGACATTCTGACTGGTGTGAGGTGGAATCTCAGAGTTGTTTTGATTTGCATTTCCCTGATGATTAAGGATGTTGAACATTTTTTCAGGTGCTTCTCAGCCCATTTGGTATTCCTCAGTTGAGAATTCTTTATTTAGCTCTGTGCCCCATTTTTTTAATGGGGATATTTGAATTTCTGGAGTCTACCTTCTTGAGTTCTTTATATATATTGGATATTAGTCCCCTATCTGATTTAGGATTGGTAAAGACTCTTTCCCAAACTGTTGGTGGCCTTTTTGTCTTATTGACAGTGTCTTTTGCTTTACAGAAGCATTGCAATTTTATAAGTTCCCATTTGTCAATTCTCGATCTTACAGCAAAGCCATTGCTGTTCTATTCAGGAATATTTTTATTATATATTTTCTTAATTTACATTTCAAATGCTATCCCAAAAGTTCCCTATACCCTTCCCCCGCCCTGCTCCCCTACCCACCCATTCCCACTTCTTGGCCCTGGCATTCCTCTGTTTTGGGGCATATAAAGTTTGCAATACCTAGAGGCCTCTCTTCCCAATGATGGCCGACTAGGCCATCTTCTGCTACATATGCAGCTAGAGTCATGAGCTCTGGGGATTCTGGTTAGTTCATATTGTTGTTCCTCTTTTAGGGTTGCAGATCCCTTCAGCTCCTGGGGTACTTTCTCTACCTTCTCCATTGGGGGCCCTGTGTTCCATCATATAGATGACTGTGAGCATCTACTTCTGTATTTGACAAGCACTTCTCGTGTGCCCATATCTTTGAGGATTTTCCCCACTTTCTCCTCTAAAAGTTTCAGAGTCTCTGGTTTTATGTGGAGTTCCTTGATCCACTTAGACTTGACCTTAGCACAAGGAGATAAGAATGGATCAATTCTCATTCTTCTACATGATAACTGCCAGTTGTGCCAGCACCATTTCTTGAAAACGTTGTCTTTTTTCCACTGGATGGTTTTAGCTCCTTTGTCAAAGATCAAGTGACCATAGGTGTATGGGTTCATTTCTGGGTCTTCAATTCTATTCCATTGATCTACCTGTCTGTCCCTGTACCAGTACCATGCAGTTTTAATTACAATTGCTCTGTAGTACAGATTGAGGTCAGGCATGGTGATTCCACCAGAGGTTCTTTTATTATTGAGAATAGTTTTTGCTATCCTAGGTTTTTTATTATTCCAGATGAATTTGCAAATTTCCATTTCTAACTAAGTGAAGAATTGAGTTGGAATTTTGATGGGGATTGCATTCTTGCAGATTGCTTTTGGCAGGCTAGCCATTTTGACTATATTAATCCTGCCAATCCATGAGTATGGGAGATCTCTCCATCTTCTCAGATCTTCAATGTCTTTCTTCAGAGCCTTGAAGTTCTTATCATACAGATCTTTCACTTCGTTAGTTAGATTCACACCAAGGTATTTTATATTGTTTGTGACTATTGTGAAGGGTGTTGTTTCCTTAAATTCTTTCTCAGTCCGTTTATTATTTGCGTAGAGAAAGGCCATTGATTTGTTTGAGTTAATTTTATATACAGCTACTGCACTGAAGCAGTTTATCAGGTTTAGGAGTTCGGTGGTGGAATTTTTGGGGTCAATTATATATACTATCATATCATCTGCAAATAGTGATACTTTGACTTCTTCCTTTACAATTTTTATCCCCTTGGTCTCCTTTTGTTGTCAAATTGCTCTGGCTAGGACTTTAAGTACTATATTGAATCCGTAGGGAGAAAGTGGGTAGCCTTGTCTAGTCCCTGATTTTAGTGGGATTGCTTTCAAATTCTCTCCATTTAGTTTGATGTTGGCCAGTGGTTTGCTGTAGATTGCTTTTTATCATGTTTAGGTAAGGGCCTTGAATTCCCGATCTTTCCAAGACTTTTATCATGAATGGGTGTTGGATTTTTTTCAAATGCTTTCTCAGCATCTAAGGAGATGATCATTTGGTTTTTGTCTTTGCGTTTGTTTATATAGTGAATTACATTGATGGATTTTCGTATATTAAGCCATCCCTGCATCCTTGGGATGAAGCCTACTTGGTAATGATGGATGATCATTTTGATGTGTTCTTGGATTCAGTTTGCGAGGATTTTATCGAATATTTTTGCATTGATATTTATAAGGGAAATTGGTCTGAAGTTGCCTATCTTTGTTGGGTCTTTATGTGGTTTAGGTATCAGAGTAATTGTGGCTTCATAGCATGAATTGGGTAGATTATCTTCTATTTCTATTTTGTGAAATAGTTTGAGAAGAACTGGGATTAGGTCTTTTTTAAAATTCTGATAGAACTCTGCACTAAACCCATCTTGTCCTGAGCTTCTTTTGGTTGGGAGACTATTAATGACTGCTTCTATTTATTTAGGGGATATAGGACTGCTCAGGTCATTAATCTGATCCTGATTTAACTTTAGTACCTACTATCTTTCTAGAAATTCATCCATTTCATCTTTTTTTTTCAGTTTTATTGAGTATAGCCTTTTGTAGAACGATCTGGTGGTGTTTTGGATTTCCTCAGGATCTGTTGTAATGTCTCCCTTTTCATTTCTGATTTTGTTAATTAGTATACTGTCCCTGTGCTCTCTAGTGAGTCTGGCTAAGGGTTTATCTATCTTGTTGATTTTCTCAAAGAACCAGCTCCTGGTTTTGGTTGATTCTTTGAATAGTTCTTTTTGTTTCCATTTGGTTGATTTCAGCCCTGAATTTGATTATTCCCTGACATTTGTTTCTCTTGGGTGAATTTGCTTCCTTTTGTTTTAGAACTTCTAGGTGTGCTGTCAGGCTGCTACTGTTTGCTCTCCTTAGTTTCTTTTTGGAGGCACTCAGAGCTATGAGATTTCCTTTAGGAATGCTTTCCTTGTGTCCCATAAGTTTGGGTATTTTGTGGCTGCATTTTCATTAAACTCTAAAAAGTCTTTAATTTCTTTCTTTATTTTATCCTTGACCAAGGTATCATTGAGGAGAGTGTTGTTCAGTTTCCATGTGAATGTTGGTTTTGTATTATTCATGCTGTTATTGAAGATTAGTCTTAGTCCATGATGATCTGATAGGATGCATGGGCGAAGTTCAATATTTTTGTATCTGTTGAGGTTGGTTTTGTGACCAATTATATGTTCAAATTTGGAGGAGGTACCATGAGGGGCTGAGAAGAAGGTATATCCTTTTGTTTTAGGACAAAATATCCTGTAGATATCTGTTAAATCCATTTGCTTTATAACTTCTGTTAGTTTCACTGTGTTTCTGTTTAGTTTCTGTTTCCAAGATTTGTCCATTAATGAGAGTGGGGTGTTGAAGTCTCCCACAATTATTGTGTGAGGTGCAATGTGTGCTTTGAGTTTTACTAAAGTTTCTTCAATGAATGTGGCTGCCCTAGCATTTGGAGAATAAATATTCAGAATTGAGAGTGCCTCTTGGAAGATTTTATCTTTGATGAGTATGAAGTGCCCCTCCTTGTCTTTTTTGATAACTTTCGGTTGCAAGTCAATTTTATTCAATATTAGAATGGCTACTCCAGCTTGTTTCTTGGGACCATTTGCTTGGAAAAATTTTTTCCAGTCTTTCACTCTGAGGTAGTATCTGCCTTTTTCCCTGAGAAAAGTTTCCTGTAAGCAGCAAAATGTTGGGTCCTGTTTATGTAGCCAGTCTGTTAGTCTATGTCTTTTTATTGGGGAGTGAAGTCCATTGATATTAAGAGATATTAAGGAAAAGTAATTGTTGCTTCCTGTTACTTTTGTTGTTAAAGTTGGGATTCTGTTTTTGTGGCTATCTTCTTTTGGGTTTGTTAAAGGATTACTTTCTTGCTTTTTCTAGTGGGTAGTTTCTGTCCTTGTATTGGTGTTTTTCCTGTTATTATCCTTTGAAGGGTTGGATTCGTGGAAAGATATGGTGTGAATTTGGTTTTGTCATGGAATATTTTGGTTTCTCCATCTATGGTAATTGAGAGTTTTACTGAGTATTGTAGGCTGGGCTGGCATTTATGTTCTCTCAGGGTCTGTATCACATCTGTCCAGGATCTTCTGGCTTTCATAGTCTCTGGTGAGAAGACTGGAGTAATTCTAATAGGCCTGCCTTTATATGTTACTTGACCTTTTTCCCTTACTGATTTTAATATTCTGACTTTATTTAGTGCATTTGTTGTTCTGATTATTATGTGTCTGGAGGATTTTCTTTTCTGGTCCAGTCTATTGGGAGTTCTGTAGGCTTCTTGTATGTTCATGGGCATCTCTTTCTTTAGGTATGGGAAGTTTTCTTCTATAATTTTGTTGAAGATATTTGCTGGCCCTTTAAGTTGAAAATCTTCATTCTCATCTACTCCTATTATCTGTAGGTTTGTTCTTCTCATTGTATCCTGGATTTCCTGGATGTTTTGAGTTAGGATCTTTTTGCATTTTGCATTTTCTTTGATTGTTGTGCCCATTTTCTCTATGGAATTTTCTGCACCCTAGATTCTTTCTTCCATCTCTTGTATTCTGTTGCTGATGCTCGTATCTATGGTTCCTGATTTCTTTCCTGGGGTTTCTATCTCCAGAGTTGTCTTCCTTTGGGTTTTCTTTATTGTTTCTACTTCCATTTTTAGATCCATGATGGTTTTGTTCAATTCCATCACCTGTTTGGTATTGTTTTCCTCTAACTCTCTAAGGGATTTTTGTGTTTCCTCTTTTAGTGCTTCTTGTTGTTCAGCTGTGTTTTCCTGTGTTTCCTTCTTAAAGTCCTCCATAATCATCATAAGAAGTGACTTTAGGTCCATTTCTTGCTTTTGTGGTGTGATAGTGTATCCAGGACTTGCCATGGTGGGAGAGTTTGGTTCTGATGATGCCACGTAACCTTGGTTTCTGTTGCTTCTGTTCTTATGCTTGCCTCCTGCCATCTGATTATCTCAAATGCCTGCTGCCCTCCAATATATCTGATTGGAGCCTGTCCTTCCTCTAATCCCAGTTGATTCTGGCCTCCTCAGAGTCCAGCTTTCTCTGTGATCCTTTTATTGTGGGCTCCTGTGAACCTGAGATTCTGGGTGTGTCTGAGTTCTTGGCAGTCAAGTTCCTCTGCGACCCTGAAATACTGTTGTGACCCAGCTCCTGTTATCCTGGGATACTGTTATCTATCCTAAGATCCTGGACGTATTACAGTGCCTGAAAGTCGTGTCTCCTTTGAGCACTGAGGACCTTTCTGGTCTGTTCGAAACCAAGGTAAACCAGAACTGATCAATTGGAACCTCAGCCTCTGATCAGGAAGGGCTCTGATGCCCTTGTTCCTGCTGTCACTGGCCCGTAACAATTGAATTGGAACTGAAGTTTTGTTCCACTCACCAGTGGTCCCAAGATCACGTGGAGAGTCTTCTAGGGACCTCAGGGGTGTCCTCTGACTCTGTTCCCAAGATGACCTTGTGCTGGCGCGTAATGGAAGGAAGGGATTTGTGCCCCTAGTCAGGCAGGTTTTCTGCTTCCCTAATGTTGTCTCAGGTCCCTCGTGATTGGATTGGAGCAGAAGTTGTGTTCCACTCACCAGTGGTCCTAAGATCTGGTGGAGAGTCCTCTAGGGACTGTGGGGGGTGTCCGCTGACTCCGCCCCCAAGGTGACCCAGTGCTGTCACAGACCAGAAGGCCCACATGTATGATTCTTAGGGCAGTGTTAGGAGGTCACAAAATCTTTAGGTGGTAAAACCTACTAGAAGATACCCATGTCACCGAGGAATGAGACATTTCATATATGAACCCCTTTGAGCTCCTTAAAGTATTATTTATAAAATCAGCAAGTGTGTCTGACTTGTCCTCTTTTTCTTCCCTTCTGTCTAAGGTGTGCTCCAACATATGTTCTTGCCATTACCATCTAAGATTTCCATAAGATTTCACCAGAATGGAGGCATTTTTTTTTTATTTATAATGTTCTCTCAGGTATTTGATTGTAGCAATATAAAGCTGCTACATCATATTATGGATACACACACACACACACACACACACACACACACACACACATATAATTTACTCTAAGAAAATGTAGATTTAAAAAGAAAGTAATATATTCATTATTAAATGCCTCAGACAGTCTAGGCCAATGGTTCTCAGCCTTCGTAGTGGTACAATCCTCTAATAATTTCTCACGTTGTGGTAAGGAACAATATCCTGCTGTTTGCCTTCTCCTTGTGGTTTTCTATATACTTTTATCTCATTCATTTCTCAGGGTATGATTTCTAGCTCCCTACTATTCTGAGGGGAGGGTTAAATTTTGTTGCTACTTCATAACAGTAATTTGCATTATTATGAATTATAATATAAATATTTTTTGGACATAGAGGTTTGCTGAAGAGGTCATGACCCACAAGTTGAGAACTGGTGACCTAGGCCATTGCCTTGAATCTAATATAATTTATGCTTTGTAGTCATTGAATTAAATGTAAATGCATTCATGGATAGTCAGAGGTAAAATCATATCCTCTAAAACAAGTTGACTTTGTTTTATGGAGCACTCTTAGGTTTACAGGAAAACTTAGACAGCACAAAGAATCCTTATATACTCTTTTTCTTCCCAGATTCTCCTGTGATTATCTTCCAATTAGTGAAGAGATTTTGTTAAGATCAATACAAGATTATTGATATACCATTAACTTAGTCCGTAGTTTACATATAAGTTTAATTCTTGCTTTTTCTTTTTCTTTTTTTTTTCTCACACAATCTTGGTATCCAGCTTTGGCTGGTTTGGTACCCACTATGCAGGCCAACCTGGCCTCCAACTTATGGCAATCCTTTTGTCTCAGTCAGGAGGCCAATAGTTCTCTAGAATAACAGATATGTACCATCATTCATGATTTAGTTTAGTGGATTTTGATGAATGCATTCTGTATATGCCTAATAATATGCCTAATAATATAGCATCATATAATATGATTTTCCTGAACACCTTCTTCATTCCAGATATTTATCAATTTTTTCTATCATTTGTTTAGATTCTTGAATAACCTTTCTTCTATTTCTTTGGACTGCCTTTTTCACACCATCTATAGTTGGAATTATCTAGTGTGTACCCTTTTCACACTTAGGCATGGACATTCTTCGATGCTTTTTCACAGTCTAATAATTCATTTCTTTTTATTGTGAAGCTGCACTACATATAGTTTGTTCACTCACCTACTGTAAGGAATCTTGGTTGTTTTCAAGTTTAAAAAATCATTAAGAAAGCTATCATAAACATGTGCAAGTTTCTCATAGACATTTTTTTTTTCATAGACATGTTTTGAACAATTAATGTAATTGCGGGATCATGTGGTAAGAGTGTTTAGCATTATATATATATAATATGTGTGTGTGTATGAAACTGTCTTTCAAAGTGATTTTTTTTCCTTTTAACTCCCACCAGTAGTGAATTTGAGCTCTTTTTTGCTTCACATTCTTGCCAAAATTTGGTTTTCAGTGTTCTTCTGCATTTTAACCATTCTAGAAGGTATCTAGTATGGATGGTATAGCTAGTAAGTTTCCCATTGTTTACAATTTATAACTGTCTCATGATATGGTATTGAATACTAATTCAGATGCTTATATTCTACCAGTATGTATTCATATATAGATTCAAAATTTTGCCCACCTTTAAAATAGATGATTTTCTTATTGTTCGAGTGTAACATGTAGCTTTTTGCTACCCTGCCTTAGTTCCAGGAAAAGGTTGAGCTACCAGCCCCAACCCAGCTTCCCTTGAATCCTTGGATAAAAGACATGCACAGTTGTTTGTTTCAACTTGCCTCCTTGGCACTACTATCTCCAGCCTGGAAAAACATGCTTTATCAATTTCTTATCTCTGCTCCTCCCACCTGCCCCGAACTTTAATTGCTATAATATATCTAGTTCCTGCTAAACATCCCTGACCACCCACCTATAAGAACTGCCTGTCACTGCTCCTCCCAAAACCTCAAATTGCTCTTTAGTTCTTTTCTCTCCAGAGCATGGTGGACTCTCCTCCCCTTCCTTGCATCTCCCTTTTCCTTTAGGGACCCGGAAGTCTCAGCAATTGGCCCATAGTTTTCTTTTCTGATAGATCAAGAACCAACTAGGGAACAGGACTTGAGCATCAGAACCACCCCTACATTCGAGTTTGAGAATTATCACATATTTTGTATATATGTCTGTATCTCATTCTATCTATATACATATAAATATAAACAGGTTGTATTAGGTATTTTTCTCATTGTTGTAATTAAGTACATAACAAACATAACGTCAAGGAAGAAGCTTATAGTTAGAAGATATAACCCATCCTTCCGGGGAGGGAGTAGCCACAGGAGCACTAGGCAGCTAGTCATACATATGTGCAGTTAGAGAAACAGAGAGAGATGAATGTTATTAAGCTTGATTTCTCCTTTTTATGCAGCCTAATACCTGTGTTATGGTGTTGTAAATATTCAGGGTGTATCTTTCCACCTCAGTCATTTAAATCTAGAAACTCAGTCATACCCAGAGGTTTGTATCCGAGGTGATCAGTGTTATCCTTAACACACACCCAAAAACATCTTTGTTAGATAAATATTTTGCAACCAGCTTCCTCCCTCCTCCTCCTCCTCCTCCTCCTCCTCCTCCTCCTCCTCCTCCTCCTCCTTCTTCTTCTGTGGTGTATCTTTTCATTATCTTCAGTGTCATTGGCAGAGTCTTTTAATTTTAATAAAGTTTAACTTACCAATAAATTTCTTTATGATTGTGCTTTTAGTGTTGAATCTTAAATCTTCTGATAAATGCCTGCAGCAACAATTTTGGAGTTTTGCTTTCCTTTAAAACCAAAGAAATATTAAAAGGATGTTTCCATTTTAGTCCCAGATATGGGATATGGGGCTGTTCGAGTTTGTCCAAAGCAGCTGAGCATGATTTGCCTTGTGCTCTATCAGGGGTGTGATTTTGCCAGCTGCAGATAGTTTCTGTGATTGTGTAACATTTGGAATTCTGGGAACTTTTTAGAGGGTATATTAATGCTAGCACCCCAAGAGGCATGGTTGTTTGTTGGTGTGTTGTTGGTTGTTGTTGGTCATGGTTTGCTAAGTAATCACACACAAAGAGGAAACAACCAGAAAAATTAAACATACTGATGGTGAAGATCAAACTTGCCACAAGAAACTTGATTCCCTGATCAGCAGAAAATAATCTAATGATAACATTGCCCACTTCCTGAACCCTGACTTTATTTGAGAATCTCTTTCCTTTCCTTTCTATTCTTTTTTCTCTTTTCTCTTTTATCTAATGTTAGGGGGTTGAAAGAGTGGAAGAAAAGGGGTGGAGAAGGGTCACAGAAGAACCCACAAAGTAGCTAAGGCCAGCTACAAACCCCAAACCTGAATTTTCTATTATATTTTCTTCTAGAAAATTTTGTTACATTTAATATTTAAGGCTATAGTCCATTTTGTGAGAGGTGTAAATTTTGTATAATATTCAAGACCAGGGTGTAAATTAATTTCATTGCGCATAGAAGTCTTTGACTGGAATGATTATCCTTTCCTAACTGAATAGCATTTTCTCCTTTGTCAAATATTCATGGAGCATATAAATCTATTGTGGGCTATTTTGATCCACTGATCTCTGTCTATTCTTTTACAAGCATCACACAGTCACTGTAGAATCACAGTACTAATATATAGTAGTGAGGGATTTTTGTTTTTTATCACATTTTTAATATATTTGTTATCATATTGGTGTATGATAACTTGGGGATTTTATTTGCTTTGGGTTGTATACATAGATCAAACTGGGCAGAAGAAATACTTGGACTATATTGAGTCTTTCTATTCATGACCATCAACTATTTAAAGAATTTAGATAACTTTGGCTTATTTAATTGGAATTTTATAGTTTTCCTTATATGAGTCATTCATATATATATATATATATATATATATATATATATATATATATATATATATATATATATATATATATATATATATATATATATATATATATATATATATATATATATATATATATATATATATATATATATATATATATATATATATATATATATATATATATATGCCCAAGTATTTTATTTTAAGTGCTTATGTAAATAATATTGTATTTTATTTTCAAATTCCAGTTGTTCATTGAAATTTATAGGGAACCTGTTGTTTTTATGTATTAAGTTTATATTCTGTACTTTTATATAATTTTAATTACTTCTAAAAGGTTTTATGTAGCTGCCATTTTGTGATTTTCCATGTAGACAAATATATTTTATAGGAACAATGACAGTTTTAATTTTTCCTTCAATAGTTACTTATTTCATTGATTGTCTAGCACCAAATAGAAATGTGAGAATATGTTTTCTATATAATCTGGGAGATGGATCTTGTAAACATTTCATCTGCCAGCAGGCCTAGCATAAACCTTGCCAGTAGAGGGCACTGTAGGTGCATTGCAAGGCATCACAGTGGAAGGGGATTGGCTGAACTGAGGTGCTTTGCCCTCAATATGTTGTTGCCAATAGTGTATGAGAGACCAAGCAGTATTCACCATCCAGGGTGTGGGGAGGCGGGATCGATTCTTCTTCACTATCCTGAACCAGCTCTGCCTGTGGCACCTCAGTGATCTCTACTAGTCAGCTGCCATCACCCTTCTATGATGAGAGCAAACTCAGTCCTTCATGTCTTCCTTCAGGTGTAGAGGGAGAGCCTGTTCTTCATCCTCCCTATTCTGGTATTGCTGAGACTCATTTTGTATCTTTTAATGTTAACCTCTTTTACTAGTTATCAGTTCTTATACTGTATTTTTTCTTATTCAAACTCACTAGTTTTTTTTTTTTTTTTTCTGAAAGGTGTGACACTGCTTCTTTTAAAATTTTTGGCTAACTTGATCCAGTGGATTACTTTTTCTTTTGTCCCTAATCTTAACTACAATGACTGCATTTGGGTGGTGGAGGAAAAGCGCATAGGAACAAAGATTTCTGTCTCTGTTAGGAGATCAGGTGTGTTATTGTGCGGGTGAGTGTGAGGAGTAGGAAAGATTACCAGGCATGGAGAGCAACTAGGCACTGCTTTCATTCAAACCCCTTTTGACTTTAGAGATGTGGCGCCAACAAGGAGATTTGTCCTGCTGGAGCAGAAGTAAATGAGGAGGAAAAGCCCTTTTGTTTACTATCTCAAAGAAGTTGGAACAGATTACTGAGTCCATGTGGGGTTGGTGTCTCTGGTTAAACCTTGAGAACTGGTTCAGTAGTTTGTGATAGTTCATCTGCTCTGACCTTTAAACCACTGGTGGCCTTGTTCATAGCCAGGAAAAACGAAATTCCACAGGCTTGAAAGTTGAAATCCTTCTGCCAAACAGACAAGCTCCAGGTATTTATACAACGCTGTGTAAACATTATAACAAAATACAAGGTGTTAGGGGATGGTTTATCAAAACTGTACACATTGAGTTGTTAATAGAAACCATTTGCATCAGAAATTTGTTTTCTTGCTGTGTACACTCTCCTGTCCCTGGGGATGTGGATGAGCAAAGTGCTATGTTGGACTGCCTCACCCCTGCTGCCAGTGGCACAGGTGCAGAGCTGTGGGCATGATGAATCAAATGCCAATTGCATCACTGCTGTCTGTGCTCAGCTCCGATTGCTGTCAGTGAAGGAAATAGAATTCATTAGTTTTCTTTCAGGGCACATGCAAACACATGGGTTTCAAAGAATGCATAATGACAGTAAGAAGAAACGGGCAAGCCCAGGCTTTTCTTTTTTCCCTTAGAATCACTGGCTGTTTGAGGAACTGATGAGCGTTTGGAAGAACTCTCTCTGTAGATATTTGAGAAGACAGCATCACTGTGGCAGAATGTTCTGTTGATAACTGATGACAATTTTTATTCTCTCTGAGAGCTATAGAAAAAAAATTATATTGATTTGTTAGAGAATCAAAGTAGCTATAAATGCTCACAAGAAAGATTACTGAATACTCAAATAACCATTTTAAAGAAGTTAGACAAAAAATAAAATGTGTGAAAATCACTTTCCTGATACATTGAGGAGTTATCTAGTGTGGTGACCTCAGGGTCTGTTAGTATCTACTTTCTGTTTGGCATCTGCTGTACTAATGCCATTTGACAAGCATGGGGGTTTGAAGAGAAAACGGAGCACTACACTTATATAGAAAACAAAACAAAAACCCAGGCTTGAAGATCCTCCATCCTATCCTGGGTTCTTGAGGTAGATGAAGGCTTAGAGCAGGCTTGTATCAGGATATGGTTCTCTATTTGCCACACTAGACTGATCTCAAAGAGTTTTTCCAGGATGCTGCAGTGAGACTTAAGAATATGTGTTTTTAATAAGCACCTAAGGTTGTAAACTTATTTCTAGCACTTTTAAAAACACTGTGTGTATATTGAAAAGGGAAGTTAATTTTCACCAAGTAGACTTCTTGCCTTTCCATGTCTCTGTTCTCAGCATTTGGGGAAAATATGTTTAAATCGATGCCTGCATTGAGCTGAATTAACTGAAAGACAACATCTGGATTTTTCTTCACAGCTATGCTGTTTGACCTGGAATGAAATTTATTCACATCAAAATTAATCCTCATTCTCTTTCTCGAACCATATCCCCTTTTCACCACCTTAAAACAGCACTTATTTCTTGTTCTGATTGCAAAAACAATTCACACTCAATTCCAAAAGTCTCCAAGAGAAAACAAAACAAAACAAAAAAGCACCCAAAGATAACCTCAATATATTTTCTAAAGAAGCAGTGATATGCGATTCTCAAGGCTTGTAATCGCAATCTATAATGAGTAGCTAATGAGAGAAAGTAATCATCAGTTTATGAAGGAACACTTAGGGTAACCCTTAGAAACTGGAAATTTGCTCCTGCTCTACTTCTATGTTTTAAGAAATACTGATTCTCTTAGTTAGGATTTTATAGCTGTGAACAGACACCATGACCAAGGCAACTCTTAGAAGGACAACATTTATTTGGGGATGGCTTACAGGTTTAGAGGTTCAGTCCATTATCATCATGGTGGGAAGTGTGGCAGTGTTCAAGCAGGCATGGTGCAGGGGAAGATGAGAGTTCATCTGAAAGACTCTAGGAGAAGACTGGCTTCCAACCAGCTAGGACGAGGGTCTTATTATAAAGCCCATACCCACAGTGACACACTTCCTCCAACAAGGCCACACTACTCCAACAAGGCCATACCTCCCTGTGCCAAGCACATTCAAACCACATTGATATTTCAAATAACCTTCAGAATTCTCAATCTACATTTCTAGATATACCATTTAGGGCTGTGTGTTCAAATGTCTCTCTGTATGTATTGTCTGGTTGTGGGTCTTGGTGCTTGTGTCTGTCTGCTACAGAAGGAAGCTTCTTTGATGATGACTGAGCAAAGTATGAGTATAGTGTAATATCACCAGGAGTAATTTTATTGCTACATTTTTGGACAGTAGTATTTTGTTTTACCCTAGGTCCCTGGATGCTCTAGTCTCATACTCTTGGTCACCCAAATGCTGTCAGGTATGGGTTCAATCTCATCTAATAGGCCCTTAAGTCAAATCAGATATTGGTTGATTAATCCCAAAAGGTTTGTGCCACGATTGCATTAGCATATCTTTCATGAAGGACACCACTGTAGATCAAAGGGGTGGCTTTTACATTTCTCCTTTAGTAGCCTGGAGAGTATATTCCTCTACCAAAGATGATAGCACATAAGGGTAAGGCTCTATGTAGGCACCATCTTGACTTTTCCATGGTTAGTAAGTTGTGTAGGTGTTTTCAGCATTGGGGCCTTGTCATCAGTTTGTGGAGAACAACCTATAGTTTTGACAAGAGCCTGGATTGTTTGGGGGTTACCATTGGACCACTTTGGAATATAATTCAACTAGATGTAACTTATTCTCAGTTCAAGAAGTTTTATTTGGTGCCAAGGGATATCCAGCTGTGGCTTGGTCTTTGTGGTTTGTGATTGGTGTGTTTGTTTAGATTGTCTTCATATATGAATATCTTTTTTGAAGTTTATAATATATTAGGTTTCCATACAGCCCCTCTCTCAACTGGCTCTTAATATCAACTGTCTCTTCCATATTTCCTTTCTTATCCCCCTTTCCCTGCCCATTCCTGATTGATCCTCTCATTCCAGTCTCAATATATGTGAAGAATTGTGTTGGAATTTTGAGGAAATTGTATTGAATCTGTAGATTGCTTTGGTAGGATAGCCATTTTTCTATGTTAATCTCATCAATCAGTAAGGATGGGAGATCTTTGAGTCTTCCGATATCTTCTTTAATTTCTTTTCTTTCTTTCTTTCTTTTTTTTTTTACTGTATTAATGTTGTTCTTATTATATAAGTCTTTCACTTGCTTGGATATAGTTACCCCAATTTATTTAACATTATTTGAGGCTATTGTAAAAGGTGTTGCTTCATTATTCTCTCTCTGTCTGTCATTTGTATGTAAGAAGGCTACTGTTTTGTGTGTGTGTGTGTGTGTGTGTGTGTGTGTGTGTGTGTTAATTTTGTATACAGCTACTTCGATGAAAATGTTTATTAGCTTTAGGATGTTCCTGATGGAATTTTGGGGTAATTTATATATACTATCATATTATCTGCAAATAAAGATCTTTTGACTTCTTCCTTTCCAATTTGTATCCCCTTGAGTACCACCTTGGACATGAACTTGGCTGACGGTCCCATAGTCCTCAGAGGACTCTCCACACCACAGGTGTTCTAGCATGCCCAGGATCTTAGGATCACTGGTGAGTGGAACACAACATCTAATCCAAACCAAACCTCATGGGCCTGTGACAGCAGGAGCAAGGACACAGGAGCCCTGCCTGACCAGCAGCTCAGGTTCCTTCTGATCAGTGCTGGTATACCATGGTTTCAAACAGACCAGAAAGGTTCATAGTCCCCAGAGGAGATACCACTTCAAGGTGTTGTAACATGCTCAGGATCTTAGGACTCCAGGAGCCCAGGAAACCAGAAGCTTGGTCAGACCAGGATCTCAGGATCTCAGAGGATACTTGACTGCCGAGAACCCTGACACATCCAGAATCTCAGGTTCATGGGATCCCAGAATCTCAGGATCACAGAGAAAGCTGGACTCTGAGGAGTCCTGAGTCAACTGGAATTATAGGAAGGACAAGCTCAAATCAGATATATTGAAGGCAACAAGCACTTGAGATAATCAGATGGCAGGAGGCAAGCAAAAGAAGAGAAACAACATAAACCAAGGTTACTTGGTATCATCAGAACCAAAGTCTCCCACCATGGCAAGTCCTGGATACACCATCACACCAGAAAAGCAAGCAAGACATGGATCTAAAGTCACTCCTCATGATGATTATGGAGGACTTTAAGAAGGAAATACAGGAAAACACAGGTAAACAACTAGAAGCATTTAATGAGGAAAAACAAAAATCCCTTAGAGAGTTACAGGAAAACAATAACAAACAGGTGATGGAATTGAACAAAACCATCCAGGATCTAAAAGTGGAAGTAGAAACAATAAGGAAAACCCAAAGGACGACAACTCTGGATATAGAAATCCTAGGAAAGAAATCAGGAACCATAGATGTGAGCATCAGCAACAGAATACAAAAGATGGAAGAGAGAATCTCAGGTGGAGAAGATTCCATAGGGATCATGGACACAACAATCAAAGAAAATGCAAAATGCAAAAAGATCCTAACTCAAAACATCCAGGAAATCCAGGACACAATAAGAAGACCAAATCTACGGATCATAGGAGTAGATGAGAATGAAGATTTTCAAATTAAAGGGCCAGCAAATATCATCAACAAAATTATAGAAGAAAACTTCCCAAACCTAAAGAAAGAGATGCCCACGAACATACAAAAAGCCTACAGAACTCCCAATAGACTGGACCAGAAAAGAAAATCCTCCAGACACATAATAATCAGAACAACAAATGCAATAAATAAAGATAGAATATTAAAAGCAGTAAGGGAAAAAGGTCAAGTAACATATAAAGGCAGGCCTATTAAAATTACAGCAGACTTCTTACCAGAGACTATGAAAGCCAGAAGATCCTGGATAGATGTTATAAATGGGGAGCAATGATTACATAAACTTGAGACAGGAGATTCTTGGAATAAGTATTACAATGCCATGTTCAGATTACAACTAGATATGTGTGTGTGTGTGTGTGTGTGTGTGTATGGAAGGTGCTGAGAGATCAGCATTTGAGTAATTCAAGAATATTTACACGAGGTACAAAAATTTTGTACCTACATGTTAAGATAATTTATCCATTTAAATTAATAAATACATACATTGATTTATTAATCAGGGTACTGTGTGCATGTGTGTGCAGGCACACATTTGTATGTGGTGGTTAGAGGCAATCTTTCATGAGACAGTTCTTTCCTTCTACCTTGTTGTGACAGGATTCTTCTTGGTTTTGCTGCAGGGCTGCATAGTCAACACTAGCTAGCCTTGAAACATCTGTCTGATTCTGTTATTTTTGCCTGCCCTCTCCTCACTGGAGTGGTGGAATTACAGAAGTGTAACACCATAACTTTTTATGTGGGTCCTGGAAATCTAACTCAGATTGTCAGGTTTGTACAGCAATTGCTTTTACTCACTGAGCTATATCCTTGACCCCTTCCAATTCACCCAATGGTCTTGTTCTGTCTTGAGGATTTTCTTTTTTTTTTTTTTTTCCTTTTTTTGAGATTTAATGTATTATATATATTATTTTCCCTGATTTTTTTGTGTGTGAGTATATGGATATTCTTTATCAGATTGTTCTCACTTCTTTCTTTTCTGTGAGTCATGATTTTTATTGGCCCACTAATGTTATAAGAAAAATATTCTATTATAATAACATCCTGGTGCAATTTGGGTTTATTATTCCATTAACAAATGTACTGAGTAATGCTGAGAGTACTAAAAAACAAGAAAAATAAAGGAGGAAAAAATCAAAAAGAAAAAGCGAGGACAGAACAGGACAGAATTGGCCTGCTAAATGGCACTGGGAATTAAAGGAGGATTTATATGAAGTGGAAAGAACTGGACTGGGATATAGAGTCTTAATGAGGCTCTTGCCTGCTGCCTACTTCTATGAACCACACTCTCAAGAAATTTAGAGCATATATTACAAGACTCCACACAGAATGGATGCTACAGAATACCCCTATGCTGTGTGGAAGAAACTTTTTATCAGGACTGCACAGGATTAGGTAAGGTAGAAGTCTAGAAAAAGACAGAGACTGCAGGAGAACATGAGCACAGGTTCTAAGCCATGCATGGAACAGTTGGATGAACTACCTAGGGCTGTGACCAGCATTCACATCCCAACAAGGGAGGCTTTTGTGATCTGACCTTAAAAGTGACTATTCATGGCACATCATTGGAATCTGGCAGCCATAAAAGTAACATCAAACAGCCACTAAAGAAATCAAAGTGATGTTTCCTCAGGAAGATGGGAATCAATCTACTTCAAGATCTAGCTATACTACTCTTGGATAGCTACTCAAAGACGCCTACTACAAGGATACTTGCTCGACTCTGTTTATAACAGCTTTAATTATAATAGCTGTAAACTGGAAACAGCCTAGATGTCCCTCGGCTGAAGACTGGATAAAGAAAATGTGGTATATTTCCTCAACAGAGTGTTACTCCACTTTTAAAAAATAACATCATGAACTTTGGAGGCAAATGAATGGAACTAGGAGGAGACTTTTAAAAATGGTTTCTTGCAATTCCTCTGGGGGGGGGGTGTTGAACAAGAACATCTTCCTGATATTTTCCCCCCTCTACTGTTGCCACATGCAAAGTTTGTCTTCATCTTCTCCAATTCTTCAAAGTATCTGGTACCTAAATTACAGTGCAGAGATTTTGAAGTTCTTCTCTAATTTCTCCTCTTTGCTATGACCCCTCTTACTGGAAGGGGAAAAGCTCCTCAAAGCAAGTCAATCCTTCCAGAATGAAATTGAAACCTCTTGTTTCTCCTTCTCCTTCTCCCTCTCCCTGTCCCCCTTCCCTCCCCTTTCCCACCTTCCCCTCCCCCTCTCCCTCCCCCTCTCCCTCTCTCTCTCTGTTTTTTCCAGACAGGGTTTCTCTGTGTAGCCTTGGATATCCCCAGACATGGCTCTGTCACCTTTATTCCTGGGACACCTCCTCCCTCCACTCCTGAGCTCAGAAATCTACCTACCTTTGCCTCCCAAGTGCTGGGATTAAAGGCAAGTGCCACCACTGCCAGGCTTGATTCTTTTTTTAAACATTTCTTTGGAACTTTAATGCAGGGCAATAAAAACACATGAAGATCTGTTATTAATGATGGTTCCACTCTAGAGGCAGTGGAAAAGAAAGGATATGGGGAAAGAGACCTGCTTATAAAGGTTCTTTGGAGAAATTCCTGTGTTGTCTGGAAATTGGCAGTTCAGTTCACAGGTCAGCAGCAATAGCCTCATCCACTTGCAAACACTACAAGGACACACCAGCAGTCCAGTTCAGTAGAGTCAGAATAGCAAACATGAATCAAGAGTGGTGGCACTACTTAGCAGAAACAGCTGGGCCTCAGCCTCAGCATCAGTCAGCAGGAAGAATTAAAGAAGCTGAAGAGGATTGCAACTCCATAGGAAGAACAACAGTGTCAATTAACCTTGACTCTGTCAGAGCTCCCAGAGACTAAGCCAAAAGTCAAGGAGCACACATGAGCTAGTTCATGGTCCTGGGCACATGTATAGCAGAGGGCTGCCTTGTCTGGTCTCATTGGAAGAGGATGCACTTAATCCTGTGGAAACTTGATGTCCCAGGGAAGAGGGGTGCTGGTAGGGTGGGAGGGTCAGGGAACAACCTCTCAGAGGTGGGGGGAGGGAGATGGGGTGAAGAACTCAGGGATAGGGGTACCAGAAAGGGGGGCAACTTTTGGAATATAAATAAATAAAATAATTTAATAATAATAATAATAACAATAATAGTAATTTAAAGATCAACACAGTGGTACCTAATCCCAGACTTTGGGACAATGGTACTTTCAAAAGAAGGCTAAAGAATAGGTAAACCCTGATTCCAGAAAGGACACAAACCTCTATTGGAATTAGAATCTAAATGTCAGGATTCTGAAATGTCTCATTTGCGTGAACTTTTTTCTTAGAAGAAACATTTTCATAGCTGTCTTTGAAAGCTTAGTTTCTTTACAATTATAAGATCTATGAAGTGAAAACTTAAGGGTTCCTTGGAAAGTCAGTTAAATGATGTTTTGCTGAAGTAAACACGTGAAGAGCGGATTCTTTTGCAAATTGTCCTCTGACCTCTACACATGTGAAGTGGCAGGCACATGAACACACACACACACACACACACACACACACACACACAGACACAGACATGGACACACACACATGGATACATACACACATACTAAAAAATAATACTAAAAATAAAAATAATAAAAGTATAAGTTATATGTTGAGAGTTTATCCCAGGTGACATTCTTACAGAACTAGATCAGTGCATTTTAAAATTCATATGGAAATCACTGTACTGCAGTGCCCAAAACATAAAGTCAGAAATATAGGCAAGTGTCCCAGAATAGAGAGCACAGGAAAATACTGCTCCCTATCTGGTCAAGTAACTCTTGGAGGGAAGAGCAGTACTAAGGCTGTCAGATGGAGTGAGGGGTAGTGATAAAAACATCAATTACTTGTAAAAGAATGAAAGTGGATTGTTAACTAACATCATATTCAGACAATATCTCCAAAGACATAAATATATAACCTGAAACAATTAAAAATACAAGGTATAGCTTCATGACATTATATTTTACAATGATTGTTTTTAGTATGGCATCCAATGCCACAGAACAAAAGAATAAACAAGTTGCAATTAATGGTACAAATCTAAAATTTTTCTATCAAATGATAATAGCAACAGTATAAAAGGTAATTCAGCAAGACTAGAACAGACAGGCTGGTAGAGGAGCTGATGGAGGGCTGGCTAGGGCAGCAGAGCCTGTCCATGCTCAAGTACTCTGAAAGGGAAGTCTGGAGTGGATGGAACAAGGCAGAAATGGTTTCAGTATCCACACGTGAATGCATGGAGGAAGGCACATGGCCCCTTGCTAGTCCCACACACAAAGAACTGAAGGGTCTGGGGAGGGGTGTAACTAGGGTCTCACACATGTAGCTTTTTATCAACTTGTTAGATTCTCAGTAATCATTTTTGTCCCCATTAGGCAAGAATAGATACCAAAATAAAATGATGCCTATTGATGTCCTTACAGCTGTGCCTGAATTGGAAGACATCAGCATTCATCATTCCAGAAGCTGGGTAACCTAGAGAAGATAGCTACATATAAATGCCTGGATCATCCTGGAGACTCCTACTGCCTGGCCTTGTTTGTTTGTTTGTTTGTTTGTTTGTTTGTTTAGGCAATTCCTTCTCCTGTTCCATTAGTAAGTACTGGAGATTATTTAGAAAACTATAACATAAAACTTAAATTCAGGAATCATAATTCATTCCAGTTTTATTTCTGTAGCTTGGAGAAAAGGTAAATGTAACAAGAGCTTTAAAATGTAGCAATGTATTTCAGCTTTAATTCAAACAGTTGCATACTATTTTAAGTAGCTTATTCAGGCCAATAGTTCATTATTTACTCAGTTATGAAAAATTCATTAAATAGGAAATGGTAAGAATCCTTACCTTTGCAAAGGTTTTTTTTTTTTTTTTTTTTAATTTATCTTTACATGGTGAGAATGATAAAGGCAAAATTATTCCATTTTACCTCTACTGGATTTAACCACACACAATAAAAGCACAAAAAAATAAGGTATTCAAAAGTAGTGGATCTGGGAAGATAACTGTTGATAAAATGCTTGTCATGGAAGCATGAGACCCTTAAGTTCAATTCCTAGAACTACCTTAAAACAGCCAGGTACTGTGGATGACCTAAAACAACAAAATGGGTGGGGTGGGGCTTGGAGGATCCAGAGGAAAACCTCATGGTGATGTGCACTTGTAATCTTCATGCTGGGGAGGTAGAGATTCCCAGGGCTCATTGATCATCTAGTCTAGCCTGATTATCAAACCTCAGAGCACAAATCAATGTAGATAGCTTCTGAGGAATGACACTTGAGGTTGATGGCTGGCCTCCACAGATGCATACAAGTGCCCTAGGCCTCAGACATTCAAATAGCTTTGGTTTTCAACTAGTTTCCCTGTGGCGAAGGGTGTTGCCATATTGAGACAGTATTACTATGTAGACCTGGCTGTCCTGGAACTCACAGAGTTCTTCCTGCCTTATTTCCCAAGAGTGCCAAGATTAAAGGCATGTCCCATCATGCCTTACTTCCATCTTTGAATTTTTTTTCTTACAGTTCTTTAAAGCTATTTTGTTTAATGTGAAAAGGGATAGTCATGCTTTGAGTTATCAGAGAACTAGCATATGAATATACTGATTGCTAACTCTTGTGAAACTCAATCAGTTTTCCAATCCTATGGAATAAAAACCACATTACATGAAACAATTTTTAAAATTTTCTTTTGTTAGGAATAAGTCAAAAGTATTTAAATCAGAGTTAACTGGAAATTTTTACTTTAAATTAATCTCAGGAGATATCTGAATAAGTTAATAAAACAGGTGAACTGTTAAAGTCATAGAGTGATTAAGAGTACTGGGGTATTCTGAACATAGGACAAAAAAAATAGCAATGTGATATATGCTGTAATGATTTTTTTTTGTTTTGACCAATCCAGAACTGTGTTTTATGTTCATGTATATGCAGAGGATTCTTGATATAGTTAACTGGATGAAATTAAGTCTTCACATAGAGACTTGCTCATTTAAAAGTTTACTTTCTCTTTGATACTTCAGCCTAAATGGTCAAAAACGTTATAGATGGTGTAAATTTTGTCCTCATTATATTTTCGTGTCTTGGCTTGAATATTCTTTTATATAGCAATTGTTTACTATGTACCTACATAAAATATTCTGTCCCTTTCTTTTTAGTCCTCTCCCCCAGCCTTCTCTCTCCCTCCCTCGGCTTCTGTCCTCTCCCTACTCCTTTTGACTGTAAAATTTATAAAGTGGTGAGTTTCAGGCTAGATTTGCTTTGTTTGTTTATAATTTTGGTTTTGACAGAATTTTCATCTTGGGTTGTTCAAAGGCCAACTTAAAATCTCTGGCTTTTTACAATCTTTTGCATGGCCAGAAGCTCTGTCAGTACTGCATGCAGTAAGTCTGCTTGGAACAGATCAGATAGGACTAGGGGATACTCTGCCTGTGGTGCAGGCAGTCTTGTACCCTCTCATTTAGCTTTACTACTTCTTACTGGTTCCCGACATATAGACCTAGATTTGTTGTCTTTTATCATTAGGCACTCAATTTCAAATCCACTAAGGATTTAGCTTTATCAGTAAGGTCGGTGGGGACAGTTATGAAATAAGGAAATAAGTCATGGAAAGTTGTTTTTTGGAGGTGGAGTATATTTAGCTCTGTAAGGCTAATGTGCTTATTTGCAAATGACTATTTCTTCAAGATAGATGTAGTGGTTAGTTGTTACCTGACAACTCTGATACTCTTTTACTTTGTAACCAGCAAAAAGGTCCCACTGTAAGTCTCTTTCCAGACTCAGAGCAGTGAGGCCCCTCCCCAGAGAACCTCCAACTGTGAGGTTCCACCAACAGGAACACTTTAATTGCCTTAATGGCCACCCCCTTGCCACATCCTACAGAGTTAAAAAGCCCAAACTCAGAACTCGAAATCCCACCAATCCTTGGGCTCACCTCAAGCTTTGGACTTGAAATCCCACCAATTCCCACCCTGGTAATCTCCACCTGGAAAGCTCTGCCCTCCAAGAAATCCTATCTAAACCCCTTCGGCTCCTCAATTCTTTGCTGCTTCTCTCCTGAGCAGAGATATCGACCCTCCTGGGTCCCAACAAATCTCTTTTGGGAGATTGCTGTGCAGAGTGACTGATATCACTTGCCTACCTACTGCCAGGATACCTTTCTTTTCTGAGCTGTAACACTTTGATGAAATCTTTCCCAATCGGAGCAGAGAGGTAATGCTTCCACTGTGGAGGCCTTTCTCCTCTGAACTGTAACATCTTGGGGAAACCTTTTCTCTTGGAGCTGTAACATTCATACACACTGCCTCTGATTTCTCTTAATCAGCCTGCTTTGTGCATTTGTCTACTGAGGGAAAATTTCAAATCTCCTGGAGCTGGACTACATTGTGGAGAACTATGCTATTAGATTCCTTTGACTGTGTAACTACTAAGAGACCTGAGTGCAGGAATTCAACAGATAAACGCTGATACTGTTACCAACATCTTGCTTACTGTTCTCCTACTTGGCCAAGAAGCCTAGCTTTTGGGATCCATCCATTAAATATTAAAGTGGCAGAATGAAATTAATGTGACAGAATGACAGCCTTGCTTTTGCTGGAACTGAATGATGCAAATGCCCTTAATTAGATGTAATTCTATATGCCCAAAGAGTCAACTCTTCTGAAAGATAGAATACTAATGTCTTCCACTGATGAGGGATCTTTTATCCCAGAGTTCTCCACATGATCTAACAATCAATACAACTCAGGAAAAGTAAAATACAAAATGCCTTTAATCCAAAAGGAATGTAACAACTTTTTCATGGTCTATAGCAGAACACTGTGCATGGGGAGTTCTTAAAAATGGCATTCACATTTACCTTGAATAGTAAGAATTAAGAAAGTTGAAGTTTTTAAAAACTAAGTGTTTTGAGAGTGAACACTACATATTTTAAACACTAAGGATAGATCAATGTCCTGCATGGTATATTCTCACTTATAAGTAAATAAGTTGTAAAGTACAGTAAACCACACTACAACCCACAAGCCCAAAGAACCAAAATTATTAAGAAGAGCCCAAGGATGGATGGTTGAATCTTTCTCAGAAGGGGAAATAAAATAGATATGGGATGTGTATGGAGGGAGGCAATTAGGTGGAAGAGGGGATGAGCAAGGGAGTAGAGTGAGGTGGGGGGGGAATCGGGTTTAGGGAAAGCAGGGGTGAGAGAATGGAAATCTGTGATAAGTGGGGGGCACATCTTTAAGACATACCAGAGACCTGGGATGGGAGAGAGAGGCCCCAGGGTGGCTATGGGGGTGAGTCTAGCTGAAACTCCTAACAGTGGGGGATATGGACCCTGAAGGGGCCACTTCCTGTAGCCCCATAGAACTCACATTAGAAGGATAAGGACAGCAACCTACCCACAAAACCTTTGACCTAAAGTGTGTCCTGCCTACAAAATGTGCAGAGACATATGAATATGTGTGTGTATGTGTGTGTGTATGTGTGCGCGCGTACAGTGCGTACATGTGTGTATCTTTGAATTTGTAGAAACAGGAAAATTACAAAATTATAGAAAGTAAGAAATTTATACACCGTAACTGAAATTATATCTAATGAACTTTAAGCATAAATTTTCTTTTTTTAAAATAGATATTTTGTTTACTTTTCAAATGCTATTCTCTTTCCTAGTTTCCCCTCTGAAAATCCCCTATACCCTCCTCCCACTGCTCCCTAACCCACCCACTCCCATTTCCTGGCCCTGGCATTCCTCTATACTAGGGCATAGAACCTTCATAGGATCAAGGGCCTCTCCTCCCATTGATGACCAACAAGGCCATCTGCTACATATTCAGCTAGAGACACAAGTTCCACCATGTGTTTACATGGATTGGTGGTTTAGTCCCAAGGAGCTCTGAGGGTACTGGTTAGTTCATACTGTTGTTCCTCCTATGGGGATGCAAGCCCCTTCAGCTCCTTAGGTACTTTCTCTAGTTCCTTTATTGATGAACCTGTGCTCAGTCCAATGGATGGCTGTGAGCATCGACTTCTGTATTTGTCAGGCACTGGCAGAGCCTCTCAGGAGACAGCTATATCAGGCTCCTGTCAACAAGCACTTGTTGATATCTGCCATAGTGTCTGGGTTTGATGGCTGTTTATGGGATGGATCTCCAGGTGGGGCAGTCTTTGGATGGTCATTCCTTCATACCGAATGGCTGAGAAACACCTAAAAAAATGTTCAACATCCTTAATCATGAAGGAAATGCAAATCAAAACAACCTTGAGATTCCACCCCTCACCAGTCAGAATGGCTAAGTTCAAAAATTTAGGCAACAGCAGATGTTGGCAAGGATGTGGAGAAAGAGGAACACTCCTCCATTGCTGGTGGGATTGCAAGCTGGTATAACCACTCTGTAAATCAGCTTGGCAGTTCTTTAGAAAATTGGACATAGTACTACCTGAGGACTCAGCAATACCTCTACTGGGCATATACCCAGAAGATGCCCCAATTTGTAATAAGGACACATGCTCCACTATGTTCGTAGCAGCCTTATTTATAATAGCCAGAAGCTGGAAAGAACCCAGATATCCTTCAACAGAGGAATGGATACAGAAAATGTGGTACGTTTACACAATTGAGTACTACTCAGCTATTAAAAACAATGAATTCATGAAATTCTTAGACAGATGGATGGATCTGGAGGCTATTGTCCTGAGTGAGGTAACCCAATCACAAAAGAAGTCACTTGATATGCACTCACTGATAAGTGGATATTAGCCCAGAAGCTCAGAATACCCAAGATACAATTTGTAAAACACCTGAAACTCAAGAAGAAGGAAGACCAAAGTGTGGATACCTAGATCCTTCTTAGAATAGGAAACAAAATACCCAAGAAAGGAGTTACAGAGACAAAGTTCAGAGCAGAGACTGAAGGAATGACCACATTTTCTTTATGCAGCTATTCTACTGATTGCTAAAATTACTAACAACTCTTATGCTTAAAAAAGTAGACGTTGTCTTTCATGTAACAGATCTTTTGTCTCCTCTGTAAATCATTCACATTAAATATCCTAGAAGCATATGGAGGAGCTGGTCCTGTCATACTTCCATATGCTTCCATAACAAACTAGTGCTTTTTTTTTTTCTCTTTATTAGATATTTTCTTCATTTACATTTCACATGTTATCCAGAAATTTTCCCTTACCCTCCCGCGTCCCCGCCCTGCTCCCCTACCCACCCCCTCCCACGTAATGGCCCTGGCATTCCCCTGTTCTGGGGCATATAGAGTCTGTATGACCAAAGGGCCTCTCCTCCCAATGATGGCCAACTAG
>LR753655.1:76638-87129 GCA_902729485.2 Mus minutoides | reverse complement strand
GTTATGGGAGGGATCCCTTGCAGCCGCCGTCACTGGTTGGTCCATCCTTTTGATTCCGCTTCACACATGATCTCTGTAACTCCTTCAGTGAGTGCTTTGTTCTTGATTCTAGGAAGGGGCACTGAGACCACATTTTGAACTTCATTCTTTTTGAGATTCATGTGTTTAGTAAGTTGTATCCTGGGTAGTCTAGGCTTCTGGGCTAGTATCCACATATCAGTGAGTACATATTATGTAAACAAGCTAGTGCTTGTGTTCTCCGAATAGTATACATATGGTTTCTCCTCGGCATAGTGTGGCTTCCTTGCTTCACCAAGGGTGCTTTTTCCAAGATGCTCAAATGTTTGAAATTTTGCTTGCTGACTTGGGGCATGACTTTACAGTTCTGGACTTGTTTTTATGGTACTTTCAGGTGCTCTCACAGTCATATGCAAATGGATCCTCACTTCTGGATCCCAGAGGCACAGACCTCCTGGCTTTTTAAGGAGCAACTTTACATTAGCTAATCACATTGTTTTGCCTTCTTGACTTTTTTCAGAATGTAAATTCTATGCTTATTTCCTTCTGTCCACAAAAGAGGACCAACAAGCTCCTTCAGCTCATCTTACAGTTACTCTCCCTCCCTCCAGTGTTGATAGTTGTATATAGCATTTGTGTTTGTGGACCATGTGATTGCTATCCTACTACCATAATCTCCACCAAAGTGAGAAAAATAATGAATTCAGTATTTTTCCTTATACTACACTGAAAACTCTCTCTTCTGAACTCCATGTTTAATAAGCAACATGCAAATATGTCTTCACAAGGATTTTCCTGAAGATTAGACTTTAGTGGTTTTCTACCTCCAGATTCATTTCCTAGTGTTACTTTGGTCCTATTAAAAAGAACAACATCCACAAAAACAATGTTCTCATAGTAAAACCCTCTCTCATCTCTTCAGTTACTTCTGAAATGGGTATCCATTGGCTTCCCCTGTCATCAAATTTCTTATTCCATTTTGTTTCTTGCTTTATTCTTTAGTCTGGAGCTGCCTTACCTGGAGTCTACTCTTAGTGTAGATTCTTTGTCTACTTTTTATTGTTTAACCATTATGCGCTACAATTTTATTTTAAGAGCTGGAAACAGAGAAATGAAACCAGTAGACATTACCCACTGTCTAGTGGAGAGAGACAGTGAACAAAACAAGAAAAAAAAATTCAAGCAGAGATGAGGCTGAAGAATGCCATGAAGTGTGCCACTCCAGCGAAGGGCAGGTAAATGGAGAAATCGTTCTGTAAAACTTCAGAAAGAGGCATGGCTATGTCTGGCAAGTATAAAAGACGGAGCAAAGGCAAGAACTGATGTTGAATTAGTTTTCAAAAGATGAATGAGATTTAAACAGGTCTGTGTGATGCTCTAATTTCACAGAGATATGCATTTATTTCAGACAGGTGTTTGACACATTAAAGAGCTAGAAATGACAGGGTGGTAAAGAAGATAACGTTGTAAAAATGATGCCATATTTGAGTGTTAATGGTTTGGAAGATGATTTTGGTCTACAGGTGTTGAAGGAGGATGTCACATTTGGTTTGGGCTTTGAATCTTTTAGGGTTCCTGGTTGCACAGTATATAATATATGATAGACTATGATAAGGAAAAGAAAATTTGATGGAGGGATTTGTTTTCACAGAACACATTTGTCAAATTAAGAATTGACCAATGCCTAAGCAAGGGGCACACATCTGCAATCCTATCATGTGGATGATAGATGCTGGAATATTTTATGTCCCACTCCATTTGGGCTGTGCAGTGAGACCTTATCTATAAGAAAAACAGAATAGAAAGCTAACAGAATACATAACTGCTATAAAAAAATTTCTACTCCCTTCAAAATGAATACTTGGCCTCAGTCCATTTGCCCATTGATTATGAAGAAAGACACTTTTAGTTTGGGAGAGGTGAATATCCCATTCACAGGGGCCACGTATCAGATATCTGCATTTGTTGAAGTAGCAACAAAATTTTATAGTTGGATATCACCACAACATGAAGAACTATATTAAAAGGTTGCAATATTAGGAAGGTTGAGGCTCACTGCTCTGTGTTCAACCTGTTAATCTAAGTTTGGAATCTCCCTGCTTTTTTCTTCTTTTTAATTCATAAGTTTTAGCATGTCATATTAAAAACAACAATTAGGATGTTGTCACATTCATGAGGTAGTCTCTGCTGCTCTATGTCTTCTTAGTTAACATCTCCTCATTTGTGTTTTTTCTAACATTATATCTCTCCATTTTTTCATCCTACTCTGTACGTATAGTGAGATTCTTGGCATATTACTCACATAATATTAATGATATTCATTTATGAGTGATATGGTTTAGGGTAATTCTTTTAATTGTATTTTTTTATTACTTGTCTTCTAAAAAATGTTAGACAAGAGGCCATTTAACTTAAATGATAAAATAATCATGTAAATATTCCCCAAATTGATGTATTGAAAAGGAAGGGTATAGCATACCTCACAGTGTACATGAGTGACATCAAACAGCAAAACTGTTGAAAAGAGCAAGGACTAAAATAGGTTAATTGTTTCTCTGATGGTGAAGGGTATACGTATTGCATCTTTGTGTCTGTGTGACAATTTGAATTTTGACCTTAGAGGGCATAAAATATATACTAATGCATACTATATCATATATATATATATATATATATATATATATATATATATATATATATATGTGTGTGTGTGTGTGTGTGTGTGTGTGTGTGTGTGTGTGTGTGTATGTATGTGTGTGTGTGTGTGTGACATATATATATATATATATATATATATATATATATATATATATTCAAATGTGTGTGTGTGTGTGTGTAACTCAGTATGTGAATGAAAACTTTATTTCTAAAAATAAGGCTATAATTTGGTCTCTTCTTAAGTAGTGTAACAGTAACATAAACAAAACTTATTTAAAATCTCTCAGCATTATCGACTTGAAAAGTGCCATTGTGAATGCTCATTTCCTAAACAAACAATGTCAACAGATGAATGTTACTAGAAGGGGAAACTTAACATTATCTATCCATGATACTTGCCATCTCACAGGCAGAGCAAATGGAGCCTAATAGAAGGAAACAAATGAGATCAAGGACATTTGCTAGGCATGGATATTACACTTCTGTTTGGATTGTTGTATAGGATGACAACTTCTTGTTTCTGAGTCCTTGGGTCAGGATAGCAAAGCAACCTTATCCTTTCCCAGCTGAAAGTCAAAAAATAGGAACTCATGTCATGTACACAGGCTTGAACGTCACATGCCAATATTGTTCACCATGAATAAGAGTAGAGATCAGTTCTTCTTCTATTTCTTTGCCTTTGTGTGTGTGTGTGAGTGTGTGTGTGTGTGTGCACTTCATCACTTCCTATTCTAATTCATTTTTTCGTATACAAATCAGTGAAATAAACTGTCATACATTACAGGGATGTATGGTTACTGTTGGAAGTAACAATGTCAACTCTACTTGGAATCTTTTACAAATGCATATTGTTAGGGTGCACTCCAGATCCACAGAGCTAAAAGCTCTGTGGCTGTGGCCCATGAGCATGCATGTTTATTGGTTTTTCAGCTGACAAGAAACAGTCTATAAGATATTATTTGTGCCATCTTGTAAAAGACTCGTCCTCATACAGTTGCGAGATCATTCTCTTTTTGAGTCTCCATGATTTGCACATCTTTCACTATTCATCATAAAAAAATCATATTCCATATGCCCAATGTTCCTCAGCCATCCTGTATACCCATTGCATGTGCTAAAACACCATCTATGACCCTCTTCTGGGTCACAACTTGTGACTTTCTGATAAAGAATTCATACATACCTTATGCTTACTTGTTAGCTAGGCTGAATTATTTTTTTCTCGGATCCATTAGTCTTTTGTCATCCACCAGCTTTTGAGAAATCATAACAAGCTACTTTGTCAGCTTGTAAGTGGGTAAAATTCCATACATTTCATTGTTCTTAATAAATACTTCTTAACTGACTTGGGAGCTATGAGTTATTTGAAACAATAATTAGAAACCCATTGCTTGAGTTTGGGATCCTAAACCTCCAGATGTTCTCTAACAAAGCACAACATTAACTAAAAGTATGGTCTTAGTGATCTATCTTAATTTTATCTGATGTAGCACAGAAGGTCTCCAGAAAAGAAAGACTAGTTTAAAGAGTTGAGAGGTGAATATATATTGAACAAAAGTATGGAGGAGACAGTAACTCTTAAAGAGTTGCCCTAGAGTAAGAAAGGCCTTGAGGATATACATTTGTGCTCTAAAATATTTCCTGGAGTCTGTTCTGCCAGCATCCATCTCAGCTGGACACACAATACACACTGATTTCCTATAATTCCATTCCTCATTCACTGTGAATCAAGGGCATCTGCTGGCAATGCTGTGGGTTCTGTTGTTTGCAAACAAAAAGTAAACAGCATCTATTGTCTGAGATTTTTGAAATGGAAGTTGTTATAACATGAGCAGTAAGAAGGTTTACTGTGCAGTGAGAGAAAAGGAAGGAAAAAGAGAGCTAATAAGACAAAAACAAAGATAATGGGCGATTTTTTTCCCATTATTAATCTCTGCTGAAATAATGTTGGCCTAAATCCATTGTTGAGAAGTCCTGTAATTTTTGGATGAATCCATAGATTCAGTGACATACAGGTAGCCCACAAATATTTGTTTCAAAAACGTAAATCAGATTTTAAGTTTAGAAGTACAATATCAATAACTGGAAATTTGAATTTCAGGTTCATTGCATATTCGCAATAACTGATTATTTCCCATTATATATTAATAACAAAGGTTTTACATTCTAAATTGAAATATTTTATTTGAAGAATACATATCTACTGAGGCAATAACATAACTCAGGAAAATGTGACAGCCCCGGAAAAACTATAATAGTTAACCATTCAGTTCAACTACACACATTTTAATCCATTAATATTAAGATTAGTTAATATTAAAGTGACATATACTTAGTCATATAAGCAATATTTAAAACACTGTTTGAAACTTGGGATGTTTCAGTTTGTCTTTCTGTATAGGTTGTGCTTCAGTAGGTGCAATTTTGGAAAATTTTACTTCAGTGAATAATGTGGGAATGGAGCTTAGTGAAATAGCATGTTTATGACTATGTACAATACCCAGAGTTCTATAGCAAGCCATAAAAACAAAAATTATTTTGCCTTAGTTGCAATTATATGTTCTGTCTAATCGATTCTTTGAGAAATGATGAATTGGTTTTGGAGATGAAGTAGTTGCAAATTTGTCTTTTAATTTCATATTTTTTGTGAATTTCATACATGCTGTATTTTATTTCCACCCCTTCATCTTCCCTTCCAACTCTTCCCATTTCCTCTTAATCCCTCTCACGTTCATGAACTCTTTTTAAAAAAATTATTATTGTTACTCTCTCTCCCTCTCCTTCCCCCACCTGCCCCCCCCCAATTATCCTGAGTTTTATTTAGGGATAAGACTGGAAAATATTAATATTATACTAAGTTATATAACCTACACCTCATGTTTTCTCTTATTTGTAGACCTTAGCTCTAAATCATTAGATGTGAGTGTATAAGCTAATATAAACACAGAAGCTAGCAAAGGAAAAGGGACATAGACCAAGGTAATAGAGAAGGAGAGGGAGAAAGAAGAGATAGCTGCAAATTCCTATTTGCTGGCTTCGAGTACATCATTTAGAATTCTGAGGTAAGCTGAAATGTGATAACAATAGTCACAACAATATTCATAGTAAAAATAACATAGTATTGAATTCAGTGAAAACAGAATTATCCAGTCTGAACGTTATTTATGTTGTTTATATGTTATCTTGTCTTATAATAGTTACACTCACAAAAGTAGACATTTTGAGAAAAAAAAATTTATTAGATATTTTCTTCATTTACATTTCAAATGTTATCACCAAAGCCCTCTATATCCTCCCCACGCCCTACTCTCCAACCCACCCACTCCTGCTTCTTGGCCCTGGCATTCCCCTGTACTGGGGCATATAAAGTTTGTAATACCAAGGGGCCTCTCTTTCCGATGATGGCCAATTAGGCCATCTTCTGCTACATATGCAGCTAGAGACACAGCTCTGGGGGGGCGGGGGTTACTGGTTAGTTTATATTGTTGTTCCTCCTATAGGGTTTTAGAGCCCTTCAGCTTCTTGGGTACTTTCTCTAGCTCCTTCATTAGGGACCCTGTGTTCCATCCAATAGATTACTGTGAGCATCCACTTCTGTATTTGCCAGGCACTGGCATAGCCTCACAAGAGACAGCTATATCAGGCTCCTGTCAGCAAAATCTTTCTGGCATATGCAATAGTGCCTGGGTTTGGTGGTTGTATTTGGGATGGATCCCGGGTGGGGCAGTCTCTGGATCATCTTTCCTTCCATCTCAGCTCCAAACTTTGTCTCTGTAGCTCCTTCCATGGGTATTTTGTTCCCCATTCTTCTTGAGTTTCATGTGTTTTTCAAATTGTTTCTTGGATGTAGGAAAATCCTTTATTTAATTGTCTTAATGGTAATGAGTATGAAAAACTTCAAGAGAATCCTTTTTATGGAGTCTTACACTGAATTCACAAAGAATTCTAAAAGAAACACAATGCTTGGGAAAAAAATATGAAAAATTTCAAGGTTAAATTTGCATCTTGCTGGGCGTGGTGGCACACACCTTTAATCCCAGCACTAGGGAGGCAGAGGCAGGTGGATTGGATTTCTGAGTTCGAGGCCAGCCTGGTCTACAAAGAGTTCCAGGACAGCCAGGGCTATACAGAGAAACCCTGTCTTGAAAAACCAAAAAAAAAAAAAAAAATTACATCTTGTATGTAGTTTAAATTCTTGAATTTTTGAGGTTGGTATTATGAATTTCAGAAGATTTCATTATATCAAAGAATATATGCAATGCTTATATCTTTTCCCAGCACATTAATATATTTATTCATGCATTCATTTACTGAATAAATACTTACTGGATTTCTACTATGTGCGATAGTTGATCAACATTTAGTACAAAGCCATTACTAAGACGAAAATGCCTCCTCTTGAATAGTTCAAAAATTTGGCAGAAAAGCAGTGATACAAAAAAGACAATTACGAGCTGGGCGTGGTGGCGCACACCTTTAATTCCAGCACTCGGCAGGCAGAAGTAGGCGGATTTCTGAGTTCTAGGCCAGCCTGGTCTACAGAGTTCCAGGACAGCCAGGGCTATACAGAGAAACTCTGTCTCAAAAAACCAAAAAAGACAATTGCACAATCATCCCAAATGCACAAAGTTCTATGAAATCAAAGATAGGGTGAATAATCCAGCCTGGAGCTAGAACACATAGAAGCTAATGTCTGATGTGTGACAAAGGAGCAATGTTCAGGATTATTCTAGGAAATGTTACTGTTTTGTCATAGCAGGGGTAAATAATAGCAAAAATAGCAACAGTATCTATTTGCCAGGGGCATAACATTGAATACATGACATGAACTATTTTCTTATCTACCAACCAGAATGATAGATGGTTGAAATGTAAATGAAGAAAATATCTAATAAAAGTAGTAAAAAAAAAATTAAAAAAAAAAAAAAGAAGACTGAAATTTTAGGAAACAATTTTCTCAGGATCACAGAGACAGAAACCATGGAATAATCAATGAATGGAGTCATACAAAATTCATAAAATGAGAGTTGAAGTATCTCACCACCAAATTATCATTTCTTGAGAGATCATGTGACCCATAACAACTTCTCTTTGGAAAGAATGTGAAGGTATTCATCTAGTCTTGTTTTAGGAAAGCTAGCCCTTAGCATTACAAAACACTCTACCAAGTATAGTAACTTCTCCTCACAAGGCCATTATCTACTGAGCAGAATGAGACATATTTACTTATTTCTATGGGCTGAAATTAAATTAGTACTTTTAATGTTTCCTCTGAGCCTGAAATCACTTTTCTACTTTAAAAATAGTCGTTGTTTTTGTCCTTTGAGACAGGATCTCATGTGGACAAGGCTTCCATGAACCTCACTATCAAACTGAGACTCAGAAGCAGACTTCGATGAGCTCAAATTCCTGATAGTCTTGCCTTCACCTCCTAAGTACTGGAATTAAAGGCATATGCTGCCATGTCCAGCTTAAAAACAGTGTTTTCATTTTAAATAGATATTAACCATAAAGTGCAAAATAATAATGCTACAATCCACAAAAACAAAGAAGCCAAATAATGAGGAGGTTCTTCTGAATCTTCCTCTGAAGGGAAATAAAATAGATATCAGAGGTGCATGGATGGAGGGACCTGGGTGAGAGAAAGGAGGAAAACATAAACAGGAGAGGGGGGAATCAGGTGTAGGGAGAGCAGGGGAGAGAGAGCAGAAATCAGCAGTGGGCACAGGGGTTGGGGGTATGTGCTAGAGACCTGGGACATACCTGGGAGTGGTGTGAAGACCTGGGGAGTGGTGTGAAGGCGCCAGGGTGCTATGAGGGTTACTCTAGCTGAGACTCCTAGAATGGGGGATATGAACCCTGAAGTGGCCACTTCCAGTAGCCTAGCATGACTCTCAGTGGAGGAATAAGGGCAGCAACTCACTCACAAAACCTTTGACCCAAAATGTGCCCTCATACAAGATGTGCAAGGAAAAAGATAGAGAAGAGACTGAGTGAATGGCCAACCCTGGATGTAGGGTTCCTCCCCCATCAGCATGGCTGATGCAAAGACTAGCCATGGAGAGCCACATGTGGTATGGCATCCTTTGTCTTGTTAAACAGCACCTGAGCTAGCCTGGTGCCCTGCTGTCTGCTCCTGTGTGTCTTCCTGGACCCCGGCTCTGCCCAGCTCACTCGCCTGCACCCAGAATATCCCACAATGCTTCAGGCTTCCCGCCAAACTCCAGACGCCTGCGCAGAACCGACTGGGGGGGGGGCTTCCCCCTAAAACCTAAAGGAGACCTAATAATAAACCAGACACTTTGATCAGCAATGTTGACTTGGTGTTGTTCATTTCTCTCCCCACCCTAGTTCTGTTTCAGCCCCAGACCATCCCCCAGGGAACTCAGTCTGTGATGTAGGGGCCAACTGCAGGCAGTAGACCCCTTCATAAGACTGACCCAAGTTGAGACCCACCCCATAGGCAAGAACCAGTCCTCAATACTATTAATGATGCTCTCTTATGCTTTCAAGTTAACCTAGCGTAACTGTCCTCTGAGAGGCTCCCCTAGCTGCCAATGGAAATAGATGCAAAGAACCACACACAAACATTAGATGGAGCTTAGAGAATCTTGTGGAAGAATTGGGGAAAGGACTGAGGGACCTGAAAGGTATTGAAACTCCACAGAAAGACCGACAGAGTCAACTAACCAGGACTCTTGGGGCTTTCAGAGACTGAAACACCAACCATAGAGCATATATGGGCTGGACATAAGGCCCCTACACATACATAGCAAAAGTGAAGCTTGGTCTTCATGCAGGTCACCCCAACAACTGAACAGGGGGGCTGTTCCTGAATCTGTTGCCTACCTGTGGATCCTGTTCCCCTAACTGGGCCGCCTTATCTCACCTCAGTGGGAGAGGATGTGCCTAGTTCTTCAGGAACTGCTGTGTAGAGAGGGGAAAAGCTCCAGGGGGCTCTCCCTTCTCAGAACAATGGTGGAGGAGATGTGTGAGGGGTTCTGAGGTTTGAGGAGGAGAGGGGGACTGATATTGAGAAGTAAAGGAAACAAATATATAATATTAATTTAAAAATTACATTTAAATGGTGTTTTTAATGCATTTATTTTCCTTTTATTTGCATGTAGGCTTATAATATGAATGCTATGTAATGGCTACTTCCTTTTTCCTTACAAAATTTCTTAAGTGGTCTTACAATTTTTCCTTTATGTTTCATTGAATGTTTGGCTTCCTATGAACCTCATTCAGTAAATTGAACTCTGATTTAGGCACAGTTATTACCATTCTTCATAAAAATCTTTTAACAGTTTAAAGTCGCTATTATGCATATCATGTACAATTTGAACTTGGAAAATTTGACACATGGTTCAAGATCACACTTGTTTATGGTCTTATACTCAACAAAATTTAGATTTTTATACAATGAGCATTTTTTGCTCAACAGGAACAGATCTTTGCATAAATAACAGTATTTCTTTAAAAATTTTTTTTCTCTTTATTAGATATTTTCTTCATTTACATTTCACGTGTTATCCAGAAATTTCCCCATACCCTCCCCCATCTCCGCCCTGCTCCCCTACCCAACCCCTCCCACATAATGGCCCTGGCGTTCCCCTGTACTGGGGCATATAAAGTCTGTATGACCAAGGGGCCTCTCCTCCCAATGATGGCCAACTAGGCCATCTTCTTCCATATATGCAGCTAGAGACATGAGCGCAGGGGGAACTAGTTAGTTCATGTTATTCTTCCACCTAGAGGGTTGAAGACCCCTTCCGCTCCTTGGGTACTTTCTCTAGCTCCTTCCTTGGGAGTCCT
>LR753655.1:28345-76538 GCA_902729485.2 Mus minutoides | reverse complement strand
CGTGTTTGCCAGGCACTGGCATAGCCTCCCACGAGACAGCTATATCAGGTCCCTTTCAGCATTATCTTGCTGGCATATGCAATAGTGTTTATTTTTGGTGGCTGATTATAGGAAGGATCCCTGGCAGCTGCCGTCACTGGTTGGTCCATCCTATTTCTTTTATAGCATGGCTAAGATAAAATTGCCATGTGGAGATGAAGAGATATCTCTCCAGTTAAGAACACTGGCTGTTCTGGCAAAGGCCTCAGGTTCAGTTCCCAGTACCCAGATGGTTGCTTCCAACTCTGTAACTTTAGTTCCATGGGATCTGATGCCCTCTCCTACTCTCCATGCATACCACACATGCATATGATACACAGATATACAGGCAAAACACTCATACACAAAAAAATAAAAACAAACCACCACATGTTAAACAACTCAAGATAGACAATATCTGCATTTAAAAAAATCAATCCAGTTCATAAATGCTACAGGATTAGAGTTGATGTAATATGGAATTAGGTTGACCGTGGGGAGAACAAAACCAAAAAAGAGACTTCTTTGAATGGAGAAAAAAAATGTCAGCAATTATGTTGAATTGACAGTAAGCATGTGATTTGAGGACAAATAAGAAACTTTTCCTGACTGTAATGGTTTCACAAATAAAACAATGCTTTTAACCCTGTCTTCAATATGGTTTTAGCTGAGATTGTATAAAAACATTAAGACAAAACCTGGAAGGAGGATTTGAAGCCACTTTAAACTTCATATTAATGTGCAGAAAACCAGAATGGCAGCTGTTTAATTTGACAGACAGTAGACCACATGCACACACACACACACACACACACACACACACCAGTGCAGGGTTGGTGAATTACTGAAGGTTAAACAAGGTATGTTTGATGACATGTATGCACCAAAATGAGATTTTTACTTTGTTTTTTTTCTTAATTTTATTTTAGTGACTCTAAGCATATTACATATTCTAGTTGCAATCATTTTTTTTTCTCAGCAGTTCATCCATTGACATGCACACACACGCATGTGAGCAGATGTTTTCTAGTACCTTTGGCAGAAGAATTTGGTGCCTTGTACACATCACACCTGCCATGTCATGCTTAGTGATTGAACGATTCAGCTCACTGAAAGGTACTGGGTGAGATATTAATTTTAAAATGAAAGCCTTCACATCTGCTAATGCCTGTCAGTCTCTGGAGTGAATATGTCATTCGAGCCAACGGAAGTGGGCAGAAGCAGCCTTCATGGGTAGAGCTGACAAGTTATTTTGAGTCCGCTGAATTCCTTTTATTGTTACCCCATACTTATAGGCAGACCTCTCCTTCCATTAAGCTCCAGTGCTCACAGTACTCCTGAAAATAGCTCTAGAGCTCTAGTGGCTTGGGACCCATCTTCCTAGGTTTTCACATAAATGGAATATTTGTGGTAGTTGAGTGATAAATGGTGAGATAATGGTGTTTTACAGGCAGTGAAATGACAAGGTCAGTTTTAATTAAGCTGAGATCAACCTCAGTCTGTATTGCACACTTCTGATTAGGTTATTTCAAATTAACATAAGTTTTTGGAGACTTCGCTGAAGTCAGTGGTGTTAAACACCAGCTGTGCTGGCAGAGAAGCGTGGGATATGAGAAGGAGATAGCATTCACATTGAAATTAGCACTTGGCACAATATAATTCTCTGATTGCAAACTATGTGGAGTTGCCTGTGCTAATTGGTTGATTTTATTTGAAGCAGATGTTGTTAGCTTTCCCACTAATGATCTGGAGAGAAATTCTTTTGAAAGACATGCCATGTTAGAATCTCTGCAGTATAATAAGCTAATTACAACTTTAAGTACTTGCAGTAATTAGCACAATGTGTATAAAGTGCTCCTGATCTTTTCACCCTGCCGCATTATTGTCAGGGCAGCTTGAAAAACAAAAAGGAACGCTAGCTGGATTGAGTCTCCCTGGTCTAGCCTCTTCATTTCCCAGACTTCTGCTCTAAAGAGATAATAAACTCAACTCAAATCCTCCTATATTAGGTATGCCAGAAAGACTTAGGATCAATTGCCTACCCTGTAACACTCAAAGACTGGAAAGTGAAAATTTACCTTTAACATGTATGATGTTAAGGCCAGTGAGATTGTCCAACACTAGCAAGCCAAAGTATTTGAGGACACCATTAGTATATTTATCTCATGTTCATTTGACTCTTTATTCAGATGAGGAATTAAAAATATGCTTTATTTGAGAATATGCTTCACCAGAAATTCTAATTAAATCTCTGACTCCCATGTATAGAAAGCTTTATGTGCTTGATATTTCTATCTGCTCAAAATTGAGTCTATCCATATTTCTAAAAATTAGATATAGATGTGAATTTGGCTTATACCAATTATGATAGTACTGACACAAAATAAGTTGGTGTATAGAAAGTAGGAAAGTCAAATGGATGAGTCAGAAAGAAAAGTGTCAATTGATTATTAACAGCATAGCAAGCAAGGTAGGAAGGTTCCTTCCACAAGATAGGGAATTCTAACAGTAGTGAATTGGACATTTGTAGCAGATGACTTTTTAGTATCTATGAAGAGGTAAGTTTATCAGTAGAAAATAAAATAATAATATTAAAAATAAAAAGTTTAAAAATAATATTTAGTTTTGTAGCTTTAAAAGGGCTTAGGAGGGCTGGGAGTTTATCTTTTTTTTCTTTTTCTTTTTCTTTTTCTTTTTCTTTTTCTTTTTCTTTTTCTTTTTCTTTTTCTTTTTCTTTTTCTTTTTCTTTTTCTCTATTCTTCTCTCATACAACACATTCTGACTGCAGTTTTCCCTTCCTCCACATCTCCCAGTCCCCCTCCCCCTCCCTTATTTCCCAGATCCACTCCTGTTTTCCTACAGGAAATTGCAAGCCTCCCAGGGATGTCAACCAAACATGGCAAGTTATAATTAGATTATGCACCTCTTTTCACATCAAGGCTGTACAAGGCAACCCGGTAGAAGAAAAAAAGGTACCCAAGAGCTGGAAGAAGCCCTTTTAAGATCTAATGTTTGAGATATGTATTCATGATAGATCCTTTTTCAGGGACAGGTGAATGCATACTTCTCAAGTTTCCCTCTTTGTTTTTCTACTTTTAGGATACTTCCTGAATAGGTGGGGACTAAGAAGTTTTCCATGTAAATTACCTTTAAAGAAGTCTGAATGCTCATTTCCTTGGCTCTAATTTTTATATCACATCCTGAATTTACTTCAAAATGGTGGTGGGAAGTTTCCTTATTTATAACTCAAGTGCTGTGTTCTCGGTTCTAGAATCAAAGGCTAATATCCCTATGCTTACTCAGTTTGCATCTCTTTGTGCAGAATTTCACAAGATAAGCAGCCAAGGTCTTGATAACTTCCACAGGATGGATTCTAAAGGGAGAAGTGAAGCAAAATTATCACAGTTACTTTGGAAGTACTAAAATAAAGTGGTCTTGGAGAGATTCATGTTTAAAAATTATGAGGAAGGGAGGTTGAAAGTTAGGGGATCCTAATGTTGCAAAATTTCTATGTGAACATTTTATGATTATGAAACCTTACCGACATAAGTAATACAAATCAAAAAGAAAAAAAGTTATTTTTGTTTCTTTGTAGTCCAAAGCTTTTCAGTGGAACCCAATAGGAAAAATAACTGTTTAAGTCAAACACTGAAGGACAAAGTTTAGACCAAATATGGCTTGACATATGGCATGTTTTAAGTATTATAGGCTGGGTGAATGAATGAATGTTTTTTATTTTTTATTTTTTTTTGTGTGTGTGTGTGCGTTTGTGTGTGTGTGAAGCTAACTAAATCTGCTAGTGGCATGTGGTTTAATACATTTATATACCCCTGAAAATGTTGCCATTAATTGACTCTATTAAAAAAGACACTCATTTGTCTAAATGATCTCAAGCTACTTACTGATGCTTAATGTCAAAGTTCAGTGTACGCACTGGGCAGTTGAAGTTTTGAAATGTAGCATCTTTATTGATAGAATTTAGGCATCTCATTAATTTATAAGAAGGATCCACTTACCTAGCAATGCTCCCATCTAACAGATGCTCACATCTATTAGCGTAACACAAAGCGCTCTGACAATAAGCAGCTACAAATTGTTTCATCAGTAGACATTGTGTTCTTACCTTATTTTGTCTAAAGTATCTCTTTTTTTACTCCTTATAGGATACTGCGTTCATAAAAATACAAATGACACCCACCTATTTTTTGTGCTCCCTAGAAATGCTTGCTCTCCACTATTTTTTATACTGTGGATGGAACTCACAGCCTCATACCTGCTAGGCATGTACTCTAACACTGAGTTATACTTTAGTCATATTTTCACATAATTTAGTCCACGTTTTCATACATTTGAGAAAATTGAAAGTTGTTAAATTATTGCTAGATGCTTGAAATGCAATTATATGCATACATATATGAATAATGAATACCATGTTAGATATAGATGTACATCTGTATATAACAGCTATTTGCTATAAATTATCATGTAGGTAAATGTTTATGAGTATGGATATGCATATTTATGTATGTATTTATATATTTAGACCTTTATCACCTTCCCAAAGAGGATATTGTAGGAAAGACTATAACTGAATGATTTGCTTTATAATATTGTTATGTTGTGATAACACTTATTTGGAATGTATCAATGACTAATCCATGATTTCTTTCCTATTAAAAAAAAACAAAAGACAAAAAACAAAAACCCCTAGTTTGCCAGGTGACAGAGAATGATGACTGGGGAAACTTCACAGTTTTCCAGAATCACAGAATTTTCCAAAAGAGAAGGTCTTGGCTATAAGTGGAATCAGCAGACTGAGAGATGACCTTTCATAATGCTCATGTTCACTGCTGGCCTTTAGTGTTTCAATGTGGCACTCATCTGTTCTACCATGAATTTGCAAAGCAAGGCGCTCCATGTGACTCACTCCTAGAAAGCCCACAGAAACCATTTCTTTTATTTGTGAATATGCAAAGTGGGGACAAAAGACTCTCATTTAGTTGTTGAGAAAAAATTAAAAACTAATTCATTTTTAGCATCAGAGAACTGTTATTTGATCTTTAGAGGCTACAACAATCACATACAAAAGTCTTTCATATACAATTTTCTAAAAAGTCAGTTCCATGCCTTCACTTTTTTTTTTCTATCACCAATTGCTAGGATTGGACTAAATAATATCATTTTGCAAAATAGATTTCCCCCTATTTCTAAATACATTTTTCTTTTTGCCACAAAAGCTTGAAAACACAAACTCCCTGAGGCACCAGAAACAGGAGGAAGTGGGGTGGGTTGGCTGCAGACCAGAGCAGCACAATGGGTCTCTGCTTCCTTTCTGTTCATCGCTTTCCCTTCTCTTCAAAGCACACACAAAGCACTGCATGACTTTCTGGTTTCAAGCTCCAGTTTTACAATTTTTCCACTGTGTGTTGGGAAGAAATTGAAATGCAAACTTATATTCTCTGAAACAATCATATTGTTCAGGGTATAGGAAGAAGGAGTGGTGTGGGGATGACTTTCTCTCTCTCTCTTTAAAAAAAATGCTACTGTGTGCCACAATACACATCTCTTGCTGCTCAATGAAACACTCAGCTTTTTTTTTTTTAAGTATAACTCTTATTTAATTTTGCAAAATCGTAGCTTAGCTGCTGAGAAAATTGTGCAGTGGAAAGAAAATTTCTTCCTGATGAGGGATTATGCTCGGCAGAGTTGCTATAGTATACTGTGTCACTTGTTTTTATATGCTATTTTCTCTCCTCTGGGCATACACCATTTCACACATACCTCCAATAAGTTATTGGGTTGAGAATTTGGCAGGCCTAGGAGTCGAGAAGGGATGATTTCAGTTCTAGTCATAGCAGGTAATGGATTTGGGAATGAAGGTTTCAATATTTCTTCAAGGAAGTTGGAAATGACTAACACAATGACTAACTATCATTTAAGACAAAAATATCAGTGTCTGAACTATGATAAGAATGAATGACCTTCTTATCTTGGAAAAGGAGACAAAGGCAGAAGAACCATCAAGAGGAAAATTTCAGAGCAAACACACTGTTGGTATTTAAATGCAATCAGTTCATCAGATAGGCTTCAGCAGATGAATTCTTAATACTAATGCCCTCTATGGGCAGATCCAGAAGAATTATAAGCATTAATTTGTTTTAAATATTTTGAAAAAGAACATTTTATTAAACATGGCAGTCATTAAGTAAAAATTTAAAGTAAATCTCTTATAAAATAAAGTAAGTCTCTTATAAAATTGTGTACACCCATAGGCTTTTGTTTTGGGTGCAAAGGACTTTCTTTTTAAGGGAACAATTTTAGGTTTTCAGAAAATTGAATGGAAGTCAGACTCCATTGACCCACTTTCTCCAACATGCAAAACCTTCTCTTATTAACATTGTTTCTACACTAGAATGGTACATCATCATAATTGTCTGAATTTAAACTGATGTACCAATATCACCCATAGTCCACAGTTTACGTTAAGGCTTGCTCCTGATATAACACATCCTTTGGGTTTGGGCATGTATGCAACATTATAACACCACACAGAATGCATTCACTGTTCTAATCATGCTCTGTGCCCTGCCAATTCATGCATCCTACATACTTTGCAAAACAATTAATAATGCAGTAGTAGGAGTGATTGCATCAGCATTGACAACATTTTTTAAATTCTGGAAACAAGAAAACTCAGTCCTTTCATCTATATGTGGTCACTTCTTGCCCAACCCTACTCAAATAGCTGCCACTATAGCAGGATTTCTCAACCTGTGGGTTGCAAATCCTCAGGAGGTTGCATATCAGATATCCTGCATATTAGATATTTATATTATAATTTGTAACAGTAGCATAGTTACAATTAAAAAGTAGCAATGAAATAATTTTATGGTTGGGGGTCATCACAACATGAGGAACTGTATTAAAATGTCATAGCATTAGGGAGGTTGAGAATCATTGCACTATGATATGGGTTTTTAGGCTGGCCATTTGATGGGCTAGGTGAGTTCATGTGTGAGTCCAAACAGACTCTTTATTGAACCATATCTTTTGTGTATTTACTTAATGGCAAGCCTTCAACAAGATGAGATAGGCCTGTTATTGTTTGCTTTGCTTCCCTGGAAGCTGACTTTACTGAATTGCTATCAAACATTAAAATAAGATTTAACATTTCAGGACTATGAATGTAGCAATTCAAGGTAGAATTTCTGTCTATTCATGCATATTATATACATTAGCAGGACTATTAATTTATTTATTGAAGGAAGTGGTTATAATAAAAGGTTACTACTTGTCAAGGAAGTGAATATTATGCACCTACCATACCACAAACTAGTTCAAAATAAACCCAATGGTAGTACTTTTGTAGACTTTTTTTTTTGTTCTGATCAATCTTCGCTTGTTTATTTTGATTTTTGTTTTTGTGTGGTTCCTTTTGTGCATGCTTTTCTTGTTTGTTTGTTTGTTTGCTTGCTTGTTTCAAAGAGAGAGAGAAATAATAAAATTGGTTCTGAAAGGAGGTGTGGAGTATCTGGGAGAAACTGGGGAGAAGAAACCATGATTGTAGGCAAGTTTTTTCAATAAAATCATTTTTTTGGGGGGAGGGGTGTTTCGAGACAGGGTTTCTCTGTATAGCTCTGGCTGTCCTGGAACTCACTTTGTATACCAGGCTGGCCTCGAACTCAGAAATCCGCCTGCCTCTGCCTCCACGTGCTGGGATTAAAGGCGTGCGCCACCACGTCCAGCCAATAAAATGATTTTTAAAAGGTGACTTTTTTCCAAAGTATATACTAGAATAAAGAGAAAACAGTAAATTTTCAGTTAAGAAATCTGAATGACATTACGTTATTAGGGGATAAATATAAATAATTGGGGATATCTAACATTTGCCAATGTTATATGATGTGAAAGGTATTACATCTTTATGATATTCTTCTCCCAAAGACCTAAGTATAGTCTAGCCATGAGAGAAACACCAGAAAAAAATCCACTTTGAAGTACTTTCTATAGGATATCAGGTCAGTATGAAATGCAAGAAAATAAAATAAAACAAAACAATATACTGTTAAGAGCCCGAGAACTGGCAAGAGATGACAAGTAATTTTTTCAGTCTGGTATCATAGGATAATCCCAGAAAAGAAAGATGCTGTTACAGAAAATAACAGAGAAATCCAAATAAACATTTTAATGACTAATAGTGCTTCTATGTAGGCCTTTTAGTTTTGGGCAAATATACTGTGGAAATAAAATTTCTTGAATTTTTTTTAAACAAAAGATTTATTCTTTTCCCCTGTGTATCTGTTTGTCAGAAAATAACTTTCTGGCATAGTTGATTCTCTCCTTCTACATTGGCTGTGAGGCAGGATCTGTCTTGTTTCAGTATCTATACTGTACATATGAACTTTCTATTGATTTGCCTATCTCTGCTTCCCATAACAGATGGAGTGCTGGCATAACAGAAGCTTGTCACTACATCTAGTTTCCCACCCCCATGGGTTCCAGAGATCAAACTCAGGTCAACAGCCTTGTATTTTTTATCCATTTAGCCTTCTTTCTGGAACTATCTGGGTTTTATAAAGAAATATTTTTTATTAATTCTTCAAGAATTTACTACTTTATATATTATTCATTTTAAAACTCCTATACATCTTTTCTAAGTCTATACTCATCCAACTTTGTATCTTCACTTTTAAAAAAACCTATTGAATCCAATTGGTGTTGTCTACATACTCTTAGGTACATGGACATCAGCTGAGGTATGTTAGACCTTATAGGGGTCGTGCTTTTAAAGAAAAAAATAACTCTCCCTTTTCTGGTGGCTATTGATTACCAATGGTTCATCAACTAGGGGTGGGGTTTTGTGGCCACCTTCCCCCTTCAGGCTGGTAGATTTGCCTGGCTTGAACTCGTGCAAATACTGTTCATGCTGTCGCAACTGCTATATGTTCATATGTGCAGTTTCCCTATTGTGTTTCCTTGTAGTCACTCAATGACTAGGGCTCTTTCTTCCTCCTCTTCTACAATGATCCCTAAGCTTTAGGAGGATAGTATATGATAAAGATGTCCCATTTATATCTGAACACTCTGTAGTCATTATTCTCTGTACCTTCACAAGTTGTGGGTCTCTGTTTTAATCACCATCTACTCAAAGAGAAAACATTTCTGATGAAGTTTGAGAGATGAATTAGTCTACAGGTATTAAGTTATTACAAGTCAGTTTGATGCCATGTCCCATTAGCAGAGTGATAATGGTAGGCTCTTTCATGCGGCCCATGACCCATCTAGCCACAGGTTCTTGGCCTGAGTAACTATGTGAGCTATGGCTCCATATTGAGGAGCAGACTTTAAATCCAACCAGAAAGTAGATGGCTACTGCTATGACATTTAAGTCAATATTGTAACACTGAGCATATCATAGTAGGCAGGTTGTTGTCACCTACAGAGTGACAACTGGATAAGACTAATAATTCTTTTTCTCCTCTTGCAGCATGCATAGCAATATGAAATCTGGCCAGTAGGGATGAAGCTTCTAGGTCAATACTGGCTTGATTTCTCCATGTTCTATGAATCAAGTATGTGGTACCTGTCTTACTGTTTGGAGAGTAACCAATAATAATGGAAATATTATGTAATAGCTCAGGGTCCATCAGGCACCAACAACTCCAAGAAGAGGAAATCCATTTCTGACATTGGAAATTTGTGTTGTTGTTAGCCAGTAAGTGATATCTAGTGAGGGAATTCTTGCCGCACTATTGGATAACTCTGTTTTAGTTATTTTTATATATGCATATGTTTATATTTTAGAAACCTTCTGAGGTAGTCTTCCTTCCTTCCTTCCTTTCTTTCTTTCTTTCTTTCTTTCTTTCTTTCTTTCTTTCTTTCTTTCTTTCTTTCTTTCTTTCTTTCTTTCTTTTTTTCTTGACAGGGTTTCTCTGTGTAGCCCTGGCTGTCATGGAACTCACTCTGTAGACCAAGCTGGTCTCGAACTCAGAAATCCTCCTGCATCTGTCTCCCAAGTGCTGGGATTAAGGCGTGTGATACCCACCAGTCAGAATGGCGAAGATCAAAAATTCAGGTAACAGCAGATACTGGCGAGGATGTGGAGAAAGAGGAACACTCCTCCATTGCTGGTGGGATTGCAAGTTTGTACAACCACTCTGGAAGTCAGTCTGGCATTTTCTCAGAAAATTGGACATAGTACTTCCGAAAGATCCTGCAATACCTCTCCTGGGCATATACGCAGAAGATGTTCCAACTGGTAAAAAGGACACATGTTCCACTATGTTCATAGAAGCCTTATTTATAATAGCCAGAAGCTGGAAAGAACCCAGATGTCCCTCAACAGAGGAATGGATACAGAAAGTGTGGTACATTTACACAATGGAGTACTATTCTGCTATTAAAAAAATGAATTTATGAAATTCTTGGGCAAATGGATGTATCTGGAGGATATAATCCTTAGTGAGGTAACCCAATCACAAAAGAAGCCATTGGATATGCGCTCACTGATAAATGGATATTCACCCAGAAACTTAGAATACCCAAGATACAATTTGCAAAACACAAGAAAATCAAGAAGGAAGACCAGTGCGTGGATATTTCATTCCTCCTTTGAATAGGAAACAAAATACCCATGAAAGGAGTTACAGAGACAAAGTTTAGAGCTAAGATGAAAGGATGGACCATACAGAGACTACCCCACCAGGGGGGATCCATCCCATAATCAGTCACTAAACTCAAACACTATTGCAGATAGTGTCTACTTAAGGGATCCTGATAAAGCTGTCTCGTACAGAAGTGGATGCTCACAGTCATCTATATGATGGAACACAGGGCCCACAATGGAGAAGCTAGAGATAGAACCCCAGGAGCTGAAGGGGTCTGCAACCTAGAAGAGGAACAACAATATGAACTAACCAGAAACCCCAGAGCTCATCTCTCTAGCTGCATATGTAGCAGAAGGTGGCTTAGTTGGCCATCATTGGGAGAAGCCCCTTGGTATTACAATCTTTATATACCCCTATACAGGGAATGCCAGGGCCAAGAAGTGGGAGTGGGTGGGCAGGGGAACAGGGCGGGGGGAAGAGGGAGGGAACTTTCGGAATAGCATTTGAAATGTAAATTAAGAAAATATCTAATAAAAAATATTGAAAAAAAAAACAAAAGGCGTGTGATACCACTGCCTGGCTTGTTTGGTTTTAAAACCAGAAAATGAAATGTAATTTCTAAGTCAAGTTGGTATTAGTTCTCTGTACAATAAAAATTTTAAGCTACTCCCAAATACATATTTGGAATTATGATTTTAATGTATAAAAAAGTGAGACTATTTTTAAAATAAAGGATTAAAAACCCATCTGATTAATAAGAATTCAAGAATAAATTTAAGGTAATCTTTACTGAAAGTTTACTGTATAATTTACAGGGACCCTTCCTCTCCATTTTTCATCCTGAATTAGTTAACTCTTGCCAAATAGGAAACCCTTCCTTCTGGAATGTAAATTATATTACTTCGCTGACACAGTAATCAGAAAGCAGTAAAGCAATTAATGCTGGTGGTTTCAGGATGAATACAAATCATGTCCCAGATCTTTAACTGAGAAGAGAGTCTGAAGACAGACTTAGGCAAAGGAAATATTCTTGCGAGAGCAGGCAGTCATGGTGGCACATTTAAATATTAGACTTCACAGTGCTAAGCGTGGGAAGGCATGGATAGAATTGAGGTGGACTGTTTTAAATGTTCCCTTCTTAAATTACTTTGACTATGCATCCTTACAGACTACTGAAGTTTTCATTTAGTGGAGACTTCATTTGGACAGCATACATCCTGTTTTTTCCCCCATTCACATTTCTGTCCATTTATTTTTTTATCAGAAATACAGAAAGATGCCATAGGATTTCCCTTTGCTCTTTTTTTATCTGTCTAGATTTTTCAACCTTTAATATTGAATTATCTGGATAATCTAAAATAATTACAAAAGAACATTCACTTTAAGAAATGAATTAGATATAAAAACATTCCTGGGGAGTCACAGTACACTTTGTCCTTGACTTATCCATAGCAAATGTCATCTTTTCTGGAACTTTTTCCTTTGCTCTTTTATCCTAAGCTACTAACAGAATTAATTGTATGATATGAGACACAGTATGTTCTATTAGTTTTGTATTTGGACTAGATTCATGACTTTTAGAGCTTAAAGTCAGGCTCTAACACAGTCACCAATTAGACTTCTTTCAATGTATTGCTATTCTTTCTGTGCTCACATTCCCTTCTTTGTAAAATATTAATCAATGGCTTAAGGCGACAATGAGCACTGGACTTAAATTGTACAGTTAATGCTCTTAGACTAGTGCTTGGCATGTAGTAAGTGACCCAATACCTCATAGCAGTAATGATGACAGTGAAATATCATCATTAAGTAATGTCCTAAACATCTAACCATTTATACTCACCTCTTACTTCTTTTGATATTATTTATCCACCCCTAGTAAATAGAAGTGTTTAATAGAATAATATATATGTATGTTTATATAAAATTAAAGTAAATATTATTAAGTATTAGTAAGGGCCAATGTTTTAGTTCTGAGAAGGTTGAGATCATAGCATAACTGAGCAATGTGAGAGAGTTTGAGATAATTCATTTATGTGGAACACCTAGCACATCTAGCTTTCCTGTAAAGTCTGGGAGAAAATTAGCTAGTTTTTACAAAATGGACACCAAAGCTTATAAAATATTCTTAGGAATTCTAGGGGTAGAGCTCTATTTTAGATTTTAATATAATACTATTATTTTATTATTGAGAGGAAGTTAATTTCAAACATTTACTAACATATGAAGGGACTTTAATTTTTTTCATTTTTGAGATAAAAATATAATATCAAAGGACTTTTTTTTTTAAAGAAAACAGGTTGAGGAATTAATTACTTGTAGTGAAATTTCTGGTAGAGGGTGGCATTGAGTGAGGCTTTTAAATATATATATATATATATATATATATATATATATATATATATATATATATATATATATGACTTTCATTATTGTGATGGTTTGTATATTCTTGGACCAGGGCGTGACAACATCTGGAGGTATGACCTGGTTGGAGTAGGTGTGTCACTGTGGGTGTGGGCTTAATACTCTATAATACCCTAGTTGCCTAGAAATCAGTCTTCCACTAGCAGCCTTTAGATGAAGACGTAGAACTCTCAGCTCTGCCTGCACCATGCCTGCTTGGATACTGCCATGCATCATTACCTTGATGATAATGGACTGAACCTCTGAACCTGTAAGCCAGCCCCAATTAAATGTTGTGTTTTATAAGACTTGCCTTGGTCATGGTGTCTGTTCACAGCAGTAAAACGATAACTAAGACAATTATAAAACAGACTAGAATGATATCAAAACAGTTTCAGGAAGATGAATTTATTTGAAAATCTTATTCACATATTATTTATTTATTCAGTGTGTGTGTGTGTGTGTGTGTGTGTGTGTGTGTGTGTATCCACATGTCACAGTGTAGCTGAGGTGGTCAGAAGACAACATGCTGATACGATTACTCAGGTCATTAGCTTGAGTCACCACTGAGGCGCATCATGGGTCCCTTGTTCAATTTTGACAGTAATTTTTTTTCTTTTAAATTGTGTAGTAATCAGTTATCTACATGGACAGCTTTTCAGTCATGATATATTTATGACATATATCAGTTATTCTTTCAAATTATTTTCACAGTAACTGGAGAGAGTTATGCATAGAAGATGTATTTAAAATTACTTAAACTATGTGGCTAGAAACCTACCATATGTTTGACAACTTACTCCAGTTCCTTTTTTTTTTCATGACAAACTATAAGCCAGGCTCGTATTCTTGCCATGTATTTGGAAGTCTAGTTTTTTCTCATATAATTTAGGCATCTAAGTTACAGCACTTCATCTTATGGGGTGTACAAGTAATTTTTGTAATCACTTTGTTACCATGATACCCAAAGCATGGTTTGGAAGAGAGGCTTAGGAATATTATCCATATTTGTGGTAGTAGTTTCTATGGTTAATTCTTGAACCTTGCTTCTCAGATTGAATTGTCCAGGACTGAAAATGACTAAATTTGGCTCATGGAATTCCAGATGCTCCAGTAATTACAGTACTAGACTACATTTTCTGCTTTCATTTGTCCTTTTAAAATACTTTCATTCCTCATTTGCTCTCTTTCGCCCAGTGTTTAAGGGTTATAACTTTCATGAGCAAAATTTAGTTTTAAATGGAAGAAAATTTCAGTCTTACAACCATAGTACTAGTTAATCATAAGTTCATAAAAAAAAAGCAAGCATACTGGGTCAGAGAGCCAGCATTAAAGAGTGATGCATTTGGGGAAAATAAATTAAAAAGGTCTGGTAGAAAGCTTGCACTCTGGAGTTTTTTCCCCTGCCATCTGTCATCAGAGGCATAAACCTGTGCCCTTGTGTGTACCCAATTGCAATGTATCTCTTCTATCTAAAGCCAGATAATTACAAGGTTCCATACTCCCTTGGCAGATTGAATAAAGGGTTACTTTAATTTCTTTTCATAGGCTCTAGATGTATATTGTGCTTTATAAAGACACTGTACACAATTATGTAGTAAGGTGACTATAAGCATTATATAAATTAATATCTATTTAACCAATGATAACTGGTGATTGGCTTAAGAGAATTCAACATGTGGTTGACTTTAGCATGTGGAATGAGACTTTAGCATGTGGAATGAATACTTGATTTCTATTATTACCTTCACTAAGAAGTATCATTTACAAATCAAGCAGTAGATACTTATTAGATGTTTTTGGCTCAACATAAATGATGTATAATCATTGGAACAGAGGGAAGACCATTAGCCCATTGTCATTATTTATAGTCTCATTACCATTAACTCATTACCATTATTTATGAGAAATATATTACAGAGCAGTGAGAAATGTACTACCAGGTAAAGAGATAGTCTCTCCAGTTAAGTGGTCTTTCATATAAATTCTAATAAACAGAGAAGAAAGGCATTTGTGAAAGGTTTTGTTTCAAAGGGGAAGGTCTTTGTGAACAAAGATTTTTTTCCTCTTAAAAATTTTTCACCTAAACAAAAGAACCCCAAACCAGAAAAGAGTCCAGAGATAGAAAGTAAGAGACATTTAGCAAGAGCTTGGGTTGGGTAGCTTCATGGTACACTGAACACCTAGTTGCCTTCAGGGCAAGAGGCCTTGGGTTTGAGTCCAGACACATCAAACTCCCAAATCAATGAACTAAAATAGATTGTTTATCAAGCTTCTTTGGTAGAAGATGAAATGAGGTTATTCAACAAAAATTGTGAGTTTTAAGTTAAAGTGAAAAAATACATCATTTTAAACATAACAGAGAGGTCCCGGTCCCTCAGAGACCAGTCTGTGCAGGTCAGCTAACAGACTGCAAAGGGTGAGCGAGCAGACTGCAGAAGCAACACAGCTTCTGGGACAGGCAGCAGCTATACAGCTTCTGGGACAGACCCCATTTTGGGCTCCAGAAATCTGGGCACTTTCCCTGCCAGAGGAGAGGTGTCCATCCAGGAGGGCTCTGCTGGAGCAGGTGGGGTAGCCATCTTGCATCCCTGTCCCTCACAGACCAGTCTGTGCAGGTCAGCTAATGGACTGCGAAGGGTGAGCAAGCAGACTGTAGAAGAGACACAGCTTCTGGGACAGAACCCATTTTGGGCTCCAGATATCCTGGCACTTTTCCCGCCAGAAGAGAGGTGTCCAAACGAGAGGACTCTGACTGCCAGAGCAGGTGAGAGAGCCATCTTGTGTCCTGCATCCCTCAGAAACCAGTCTGTGCAGGTGAGTGTGCAGACTGTAGAGGCAGAGGCAACACATCTTCTGGGACAGGCCCTGTTTCGGGCATTCATCTTCAGCGAGGAGGCAGGTCTGAATAGCAGACATCTGTGCACCTTCCCTGCAAGAGGAGAGCTTGCCTGAAGAGAGTACTCTGACTAATGAGTCTCAGGAGAGAACTAGACTTCTAGGTCTGCTGAGAGAGACTAACAGAATCACAGGAGGAACAAGCTCCAACCAGAGAAAACTATAACAACTAAATCCAGAGATTACCAGATGGTGAAAGGCAAATGTAAGAATCTTACTAACAAAAACCAAGACCACTCAATATCATCAGAACCCAGCACTTCCACCTCAGCCAGTTCTGGATACACCAACACACCCGAAAAGCAAGACTCGGATTTAAAATCATATCTCGTGATACTGATAGAGGAGGAGAGGCCCCTTGGTCATACAGACTCTATATGCCCCAGAACAGGGGAATGCCAGGGCCATCACGTGGGAGGGGGTGGGTAGGGGAGCAGGGCGGGGACGCGGGAGGGTAAGGGAAAATTTCTTGATAACATGTGAAATGTAAATGAAGAAAATATCTAATAAAGAGAGGAAAAAAATGACAAACATAAAAGCAAACATACTACACGTTCATGAGTTGGAGGAATTAATTTTCAATCATTAAAATACACATATAATACTATACAAAAAAAAAAAAAAGAAGGGCATTAATAACTCACTTAAAGAAATACAGGAGAACACTGCTAAAGAGGTAGAAGTCCTTAAAGAATTACAGGAAAACACAACCAAACAGGTGATAGAATTTAACAAAACCATCCAAGACCTAAAAAGGGGAGTAGAAACAAACAAACAAACAAAAAAAACCCAAAGTGAGACAACTCTGGAGATAGAAACACAAGGAAAGAAATCAGGAACCATAGATGTGAGCATCAGCAACAGAATACAAGAGATGGAAGAGAGAACCTCAGGTGCAGAAGATTCCATAGAGAACATGGGCACAACAATCAAAGAAAATGCAAAATGCAAAAAGATCCTAACTGAAAACATCCAGGAAATCCAGGACACAATGAGAAGACCAAACCTACAGATTATAGGAGTAGATGAGAATGAAGATTTTCAAATTAAAGGGCCAGCAAATATCTTCAACAAAATTATAGAAGAAAACTTCTCAAACCTAAAGAAAGAGATGCCCATGAACATACAAGAAGCCTACAGAACTCCAAATAAACTGGACCAGAAAAGAAATTCCTCCAGACACATAATAATCAGAACAACAAAATGCACTAAATAAAGACAGAATATTAAAATCAGTAAGGGAAAAAGTTCAAGTAACATATAAAGGCAGGCCTATTAGAATTACACCAGACTTCTGAAAGCCAGAAGATCCTGGACAGATGTTATACTGACCCTAAGAGAACACAAATGCCAGCCCAGGCTACTATACCCAGGAAATATCTAAATTACCATAGATGGAGAAACCAAAGTATTCCATGACAAAAACAAATTCACACAATATCTTTCCACGAATACAGCCTTTCAAAGGATAATAAAGGAAAAACACCAACACAAGGACAGAAACTAACCCTAGAAAAAGCAAGAGAGTAATCCTTCAACAAACCTAAAAGAAGACAGCTGCAAGAACAGAATCCCAACTTTAACAACAAAAATAACAGGAAGCAACAATTACTTTTAAAAAAAATTTCTCTTAACATCAATGGACTCAATGCACCAATAAAAAGACATAGACTAATAGACTGGCTACACAAACAGGGCCCAACATTTTGCTGCTTACAGGAAACCCACCTCAGGGAAAAAGACATACACTACCTCAGATTGAAAGGCTGGAAATCAATTTTCCAAGCAAATGGTCTGAAGAAACAAGCTGGAATAGCCATTCTAATATTGGATAAAATTGACTTTCAACCAAAAGTTATCAAAAAAGACAAGGAGGTGCCCTTCATACTCATCAAAGGTAAAATCTACCAAGATAAACTCTCAATTCTGAATATCTATGCTCCAAATACAAGGGCAGCCACATTTATTAAAGAAACTTTAATAAAGCTCAAGGCATACATTGCACCTCAAACAATAATAGTGGGGATTTCAACACCCCACTCTCACCAATGGACAGATCCTGGAACAGAAACTAAACAGAGCCACAGGGACACTAACAGAAGTTATGAAACAAATGGATTTAATAGATATCTAGAGAACATTTTGTCCTAAAACAAAAGGATATTCCTTCTTCTCAGCACCACATGGCACCTCCTCCATAATTGACTATACAATTGGTCAGAAAACAGGTCTCCACAGACACAAAAATATTGACATTATCCAATGCATCTGATCACAACACCATGGACTAAGGCTTAGCTTCAATAACAGCATAAATAATACAAAGCCAACATTCACGTGGAAACTGAACAACTCTATACTCAATGATTCCTTGGTCAAGGATGAAATAAATAAAGAAATTTAAGCCTTTTTAGAGTTTAATGAAAATGAAGCCACAACATACTCAAACTTATGGGACACAATGAAGGCAGTCCTAAGAGGAAAACTCATAGCCCTGATTGCCTGCAAAAAGTAACTAGAGAGAGCATACACTAGCAGCCTGACAGCACACTAGAACTAAAGGAAGCAAATTCACCTAAGAGGAGCAGACAGCAGAAAATAACCAAACTCAGGGCCAAAATCAACCAAGTGGAAACAACAACAACAACAACAACAACAAAACTATTCAAAGAATCAACCAAACAACTAGCTAGTTCTTTGAGAAAATCAACAAGATAGATAAACCCTTAGCCAGACTAACTAGAGGGCACAGGGACAGTATCCTAATTAACAAAATCAAAAATGAAAACGGAGATATAACAACAGAACCTGAGTAAATCCAAAACATCATCAGATCCTACAACAAAAGGCTATACTCAACAAAACTGGAAAACCTGGATGAAATGGACAACTTCCTAGACAGATACCAGGTACCAAAGTTAAACCAGGATCAGATTAACGATCTAAACAGTCCCATTTCCCCTAAAGAAATAGAAGCAGTCATCAATAGTCTCCCAAACAAACAAACAAACAAAAAAAGCCCAGGACAAGATTGGTTTATTGCAGAGTACTATCAGACTTTCAAAAAAGACTTAATTCAAACACTCCTCAAAATATTCAACAAAATAGAAACAGAAGGTTCTCTACCAAATTCATACTATGAAGCCACAATTACTCTGATACCTAAACCACACAAAGATCCAAGAAAGATAGAAAACTTCAGACCAATTTCCCTTATGAATATTAATGCAAAAATACTCAATAAAATCCTCATAAACCAAATTCAAGAATACATCAAAACGATCATCCATCATGACCAAGTAAGCTTCATCCCAGGGATGCAGGGATGGTTTAATATATGGAAATCCATCAACGTAATCAACTATATAAACAAACTCAAAGCCAAAAATCACATGATCATCTCGTGAGATGCTGAGAAAGAAAACATTTGACAAAATCCAACACCCTTTCATGATAAAAGTCATGGAAAGACCAGGAATTCAAGGTCCATATGTAAACATAATAAAAGCAATATACAGAAAACCAGTAGCCAACATCAAACTAAATGGTGAGAAACTCAAAGCAATCCCACTAAAATCAGGGACCAGGCAAGGCTGCCCACTTTCTCCCTACCTATTCAATATAGTTCTTGAAGTCCTATCCAGAGCAATTCGACAACAAAAGGAGATCAAGGGGATTCAAATTGGAAAGGAAGAAGTCAAAATATCAGTATTTGCAGATGATATGATAGTATATATAAGTGACCCTAAAAATTCCACCAGAGAACTCCTAAACCTGATAAACAGCTTCAGTGCAGTAGCTGGATATAAAATTAACTCAAACAAATCAATGGCCTTTCTCTACAAAAAGGATAAAGGGACTGAGAAAGAATTAGAGAAACAACATCCTTCACAATAGTCACAAATAATATAAAATACCTTGGTGTGAATCTAACTAAGGAAGTGAAATATCTGTATGATAAGAACTTCAAGTCTCTGAAGAATGAAATTGAATACCTCAGAAGACAGAAAGATCTCCCATGCTCATGGATTGGCAGGATTATCATAGTCAAAATGGCTATCCTGCCGAAAGCAATCTACAGATTCAATGCAATCCCCATCAAAATTCCAAATCAATTCTTCACTGACTTAGGAGTGGCAATTTGCAAATTCATCTGGAATAATAAATAATCCTATGATAGCAAAAACTATTCTAAACAATAAAAGAACCTCTGGTGGAATCACCATGCCTGACCTCAAGCTGTACTACAGAGCAATTGTGATAAAAAACAAAACAAAACAAAAACAAAACTGCATGGTACTGGTACAGTGACAGACAGGTAGATAATGGAATAGAATTGAAGACCCAGAAATAATTGCACATACCTTTGGTCACCTTATCTTTGACAAGGGAGCTAAAACTGTCTACTGGAAAAAAGACAGCCCTTTCAAAAAAGGTGCTGCAGAACTGATGCTTATCACGTAGAAGAATATGAATTGATCCATTCTTATCTCCTTGTACAAAGCTCAAGTCTAAGTGGATCAAAGAACTCCACATAAAATCAGAGACACTGAAATTAATAGAAGACAAAGTGGGGAAAATCATCGAAGATATGGGTACAGGGGGAAAATTCATAAACAGAACAGCAATGGCTTGTGCTTTAAGATTAAGAGTCTACAAGTGGGACCTCATAAAATTGCAAAGCTTTGGTAGGGCAAAAACACTGTCAATAAGACAAAAAGGCCACCAATAGATTGGGAATGGATTTTTACCTATCCTAAATCTGATAGGGGACTAATATCCAATATATACAAAGAGTTCAAATAGCTGGACTCCAGAAATTCAAATTACTCCATTAAATATGGGGTACAGAGCTAAACAACGCATTCTCAACTGAGGAATACCAAATGGCTGAGGAACACCTGAAAAAAAATGTTTAATATCCTTAATTATCAGGGAAATGCAAATCAAAATAACCTTGAGATTCCACTTCACACCAGTCAGAGTGGCTAATGTCAAAAATTCAGGTGACAGCAGATGCTGGTGAGGATGTGGAGAAAGAGGAACACTCCTCCATTGCTGGTGGGATTGCAAGCTTGTACAACCACTCTGGAAGTCAGTCTGGCATTATATCAGAAAATTGGACATAGTACTACTGGAAGATCCAGCAATACTTCTCCTGGGCATATACCCAGAAGATGTTCCAACTGGTAATAAGAACACATGCTTCATTATGTTCATAGCAGCCTTATTTATAATAGCCAGAAGCTGGAAAGAACCCAGATGTCCCTCAACAGAGGAATGGATACAGAAAATGTGGTACATTTACACAATGGAGCTATTGTGTACTCAGCTATTAAAAACAATGAATTTATGAAATTCTTAGACAAATGGATGTATCTGGAGGAGATCATCCTTAGTGAGGGAACCCAATAACAAAAGAAGTCACTAGATATGTACTCACTGATAAGTGGATATTAGCCCAGAATCTTAGAATACCCAAGATACAATTAGCAAAACAGAAGAATATCAAGAAGCGGGAAGACCAAAGTGTAGATACCTCTATCTTTCGTAGAATCGGGAACAAAATACCCATGAAATGAGTTACAGAGACAAAGTTTGGAGCTAAGACGAAAGGATGGACCATCCAGAGACTACCCTATCTGAGCATCCATTCCATAATCAGCCACCAAACCCAGACACTATTGCATATGCCAGCAAGATTTTGCTGATGGGACCCTGATATGGCTGTCTCATATGAGGCTATGCCAGTGCCTGGCAAATACACAAGTGGATGTTCACAGTCATCTATAATTTGGAACACAGGGCCCCCATGGAGAAGCTAGAGAAAGCACCCAAGGAGCTGAAGGGGTCTGCAAACCTATAGGTGGAACAACAATATGATCCAACCAGTACCCCCCGAGCTCTTGTCTCTAGATGAATATGTAGCAGAAGATGGCCTAGTTGCCCACCACTGGGAAGAGAGGCCCCTTTATCTTGCAAACTTTATATGCCCCAGTACAGGGGAATGCCAGGGCCAAGAAGTGGGAGTGGGTGGGTAGGGGATCAGGGCCAGGGGAGTGTATAGGGAACTTTCGGGATAGCATTTGAAATGTAAATAAAGAAAATATCTAATAAAAATTGGAAAAAAATTTAAACCACATTCAAAAAACTTCTAAAAAAAAAGAAATGTAAATAAAGAAAATATCTAATAAGAAAAACATGGCAGAGAACAATTACTTCAATGCCTCTAGTTACTTTTTCATATAATTTAAGACCATTTAAAAATTATAGTGTGTTCATTTAAATAAATAATTTCAAATTATAATTTCTCACGGTCTGCAAAACAATAGATAGGAATTTCAAAGCACCCCATGAGCTCCACATATTTTAATTGATGGTGGTAATAAAAAGAAAGCAATCAAAATAATTTAAGGGCCTGAAAAATGCAAGGCATAACAAAGATTAATATAACTCTCCTTGCTTTTCTTCAAGGGAAGGATGTGGGATCACTTGGTTGGTAGCCTTAAGTCTAGAAATCATTTGGTTGAGGAGAGATAAGTGTTAGTGAACAGTAGTATATAAAAGAAAGAACAAGAGAAAATATTATTGCTTGATAAGCTAAACAATTTTAAATTTAAAATATTCAGTATTTAATTCCCAACCCCTGCCTAAATGTTGTCCACAAATTTTAATTGTTATTTTTTTCTGCACTATGGTAAACATATCATGGTAAATATATGCATTCACCACCCATGGAAGAATATAGAACATTTCTATGATATAAATGTATTTCCTTGTGTTTATTTTCTGCATGAAATCACTGCCCCCAAACAACCATTTCCGTTTTTTTATCACTAGAGAGTAGATATGTCTTTAAAAGTGTTTCAAACTTAAGTATCACTAGGATATCTGAATCCCAGTAGCCTTTGAGCAGGTCCAAGACCTAGGGCCTTGGTCTGAGCCTCTCTGTCTCCAGGCACTAGACAACTTTTTAAAATACATTAGTGCCTCCCCACAGTGTTGTACCAAATGAAAATAAGGCTTTTGTGGCCAAAATTATCTCTTAGATGAGATGTGATACAAAAGGAGTTGGAGTGGGAGAAATACCTTTTCCCAGGTGTGATAAAGCTCTGCAAACACCTTTACATATGAAGAGTAGGCTTTTAGTATTGAAAGTGTTGTTGATGTGTTCCTCATGCTGACTTTGTCCCTCTATTTCTCTGCTGGAGCTGTGAGTGGGTTTATCTCACATCTTCATGTAAGAACTAGGTGAGCTTGCTGAAGGCAGAATCTCTCAAGAATGGGAGTTTCTCTGACTCCTAGGGATTTTTTGCTCTTATCTCAGTCCAATACTTAGTACCCCTCAACCTGTCAAAACTATGATTGTTCCTATGACTTTTGGGGTCCAGTATCTCTTCCAGGTAAGCATATTTAACTATGTCATTCTGGATGTGCCTGTTTCTCTATATTTCAAATGGTTGTCTTGCCCTGTGACCTCAGCTCTCTAATGGATCTACAAAGAGTCTTGGACTTTTAATTTGTCCAACATTGTCTTGTTGAAAGGGTGGTAGTGATGACTTCTAAGCTCCTCACATGTTGGAACTTAAACTAGATCTCTTCCATCTTGATTTTTGAAAGTTATTATTTATTAAGTGTATAATTCTAATTATTCCAACACTTTAAAATATACTTCTATTGTCTTTACACTTTAATACATTTTAATAAACAATTTAAAGTGTTATTTTTTTTGTTCCTTGATAACCAATGCACTTTGCTTACTCTCCTATGGTTCGATTTAGTATTTTTCCTTTTCAGCAATTTGATTACGGTATGTCTTTGTCTGATTGTCCTTTTTGTCTATCCTCCTTACAATTTGGCTCTGTGTATTTAGCAGTGCATATTTTTAGAAAACTTTTAGCCATCATTGAATCATTTTTATATTTAGCCCTCTATGACTTTTCTTTCTTTAATGCCAATTAGTGTTAATATATTAAGCTGCTCAATATTATCTGATAGGTCACTGAGTTTCAATTTGTTTGTTTGTCAAATAGTTTTCTGGTTATACTTCAATTTAGATACTTTTACTTTTTGCACATTTGGGTTTATCCATCAAATCTAATTTATATTTTATTTGGTCTTATTACTCTCTTTTTGGTTTTTTTTTTCAATTTTATTTTTGTCTTTTTTTTTTCTCTATAAATTCCCATGTATTTTTTTTTAAGTCTTTGAAGAGAATGATGCTGCTGATAAAAGTTTTTAAAAACCTTTAAGCAAAGAGAAAAAAGTAAGGAAAATAGAAGACATAATGTCAAAACAAATGGGGAACTTTATTCCAATATCACTATATTTATATATGCTAATTTAATACATTTGAATATGTGTTATGCCTTAAATATGCTGAGAATTCTTTCCTAGAAGGTCTATGCAAGGCTGATAGGGATAGGCAAATGGCAACGGCAAGAGGTTGAGCATTTGCTTTCCATATTAGAGAAAGATGATAGATCCTAAATGAAGTAGAGGACTGATTCTTGATATTCAGAATGGAGACAGTTCTTCATTAAGCCTATATTAAATTCATTTCATTAATGTTTTATGTGAGAAGGCAGAAAAAAAGTAACTTTTGTGGGGAGACTGAAATTGCCCAATGTTCCAGTTACTTTTACTATGATGTGAACTCACATCTCATAAAAAAAACATGAAAAAAGTATTTTCTTTATCTGCCTGGCAGATGCGTTTCAATTACAGTTGGTCGGGTATGATGACAAATGCCTTTAATGATCTGCTGCCTTTAGGGTTCTGCAAAGAATGCTTTTTAATGTCACAGGTGCTAGAAGAAGGATTTTTCATAGCAGTCTTCCTAGTATTTGAGATGTGATTTTTAAAATTATTACATTTATTCTTTTCCTCTTCCTCCCTCCTTCCCCCTCTCTCTTCTCCATGTCTACGCACACACACACACACACACACACACACACACACACACACACACACACACACAGGAATGCCAGAGAACAACATGTAGAAGATAGTTCTTTCCTTTTACCATGTGGATCCTGGAATGGAACTCATGTCTTCAGGCTTGAAAACAATCATCTTTACAGTTACCCCTCCCAGCCATTCTCAGCAGCCCAGAGATATGATCTCATGTGTTGTGTTGTGGCACATGCATTGAAATATTTGGGGTTTCGGCCTATCCACACAGGTCCCTTGTCCCTTGTTTCTTGAACTTGTGCTCTTTCTTGGATTTGAATTGACTTTTATCAGGATAAAACTTGCATAATTACTTTAGTTCTCCCAGCATCTACCACTCTGTGCTATATTGTGCTAAATGAGAGCCCCAAATCACTGGGTATAGATGATTATCATCTATATTTTTAGAGACTCCAATCAGGAGGAGTTGAGTTTTGGGACTCCTCCAAAAGTGGCATTTCTACTCCAAGGGACCTATGAGAGAAACTTCACTTCAAAGAAACTCCTTATTCTGTGTTTGCATTAAGGATATTAGGGACAGTTAGGATGACCTCAGCCTTTTTTCCCCAATTTTTATTAGATATTTTCTTCATTTACATTTCAAATGCTATCTCGAAAGTCCCCTATACCCTCCCCCATCCCCTGCCCGGGTCCTCTACCCACCCACTCTCACATCTTGGCCCTGGCTTTCCCCTGTATTGGGGCATATAAGGTTTGCCTAACCAAGGGGCCTCTCTTCCAAATGATGACCAAAAAGGAAAGGGAGCTTGGGATGAGAACTCCATCCTCCCCAAACCTTTATAAACACTAAACTTAAGTCTTAAGCTCTACTTGAATTTTTTTTTTCAGCTGAGACAGAAAGAAAGATGACTTATTGTACATAAGTTATGCTTGGACACAAGTGAGAACAAAACTAGTCCAGAATGCCATTAAGTCCAGAACAGTGGGCCAGCAATACTGTTTTGGTTATAAGGAAGGCCTTCAGTCTTTCAAGTGGTCTCGGCAAGCAGATGGTGATGTCCAAGATTCACTGAGACTCACTGCTAATAGTAGCATACATTCCCACAACTTGCACCAGTGCCCCAGCCTTCAGCACCCCTTACCTCTGCTCCTCCAGCTTTCACGGGTACACAGGCTAATTTATTTGGACCTCTGCCCCATCTTTCTCTTGGGCTTCAGTCTGTACATTCACTTCTTCCTGCCTTTGACTCCGATGGTGCAGGAGGTCCAAGGAAGATGGTGCTAAGGCCAAGAGCTATTTGCATTATCTAATTTATGTATTTCATATCTAGGCTTTGTTTAAGATAAATTCCCACAACACTGACACAGTTTTTTTTTTTTCTAAATTTAACTTAATGAATGTTTTGGTTCTGAAATCTATTTTAGATTCATTTTTCTGTGTCTCAAGGTTGAGTCCTTTGGTAATTTTTCCACTTTGCATTTATTAGGGCTTAAAGCCTGACAGGAATAGTAAAATAATATTTATTTTTTATGGAAAATTAAATGATAAAATGAGTTTTATATTTTCTGTTCTGCCTATGCAGTCATATCTTTAGGCTAATCACATTTATGTTTATGAAAATTCATGTTGTGTGCAGGTAATATTTTTGAAATATCACAGTGTATATTTGGGTTATAATATAAATAATTCAAAATAAGGCCAAATGCACTAATTTTTCTAATTATTTAGAATTCCTTCAGGATAAATTTTATTATCTAAGACAGTTTAAATATCATTTATCATGGAATTATTGTGGTGAGTGTATGTTCAGTTTAAGATAGTTGTGGGAAAATTGTCAGTTTGAGAAATTAATGTGTTTTGACATTGTTTTGGTTCAAATGCATTCCTCTGTAGATATAGAAGAAATATAGAAAATTGGCATTTGGGAAAGAAATTATTTCCTTCCCTATGTTCTGCAAGCAAAGAACTCAAGATAAAAAAATGATTGAAATAATAACATCCTTAGGTATCAAAAATTTATTGGAATCTGAGTACTTACTAATTCAGAGCAAATGAGATCTATATATTGTTATTTATAGCTTGGCATCTTTTATAAGGGACAATGTCGTGAACACATTGTCCCTTTAGTAAATGAGTAGCGATAATCAGGGAGACGACTGTGATTTATAAGCTTGCTTTCTTATTACTTATTACTTATGCCAGACACTGACTCATACAAAACAAGTCTGATTTCCAGAATTTAAACACATTATTTATTATTGTTGTTCACAACAGAAAGTTATGATGTACAGAACTTTGAACATATATAGCATATAAGGTTTTTTTTTTTTTTTAACTTTCAAAGTGGTAGGCAAACTACTTTATTGAGAAGTTAGATGATAAACTCTGACTTCAGTGTACTCTACCCTGCCAGAACTTAAAACTTCTACCCAGATAGAGAAGAAGTAATATTAATTTTATTGTAGGAGAAATTATTTTCTTGGAAGTGGCTCCACTTTATTCTGAAATACATCCTCTTTAGATAAGTGTGACATCTACAGTAACATGCAGAATTTTCTGTCTTCAGCCTTTGTGGAGGAAAAGATCCAACGTGATGAGTAATCAGGGATCCTGACTGCACCCAACTTGCCACTTCTCAGTTTTCCATCAATGGTTTTTGGTAGCTTCAGATATCAAAGGAATTGATTAGATTGCTACATTTTTTTCTACATGCAAAGTTAAGTGGAGAGTTTGGCACAATTCCTCTGATTGTTGAGAGGCAGTAAAACATAGCTTGGGCCCTGTAGCTAGATTGCATGGATTCTGATCATATCTACACTAGTGTGGTCCTGAGTAATTTATTTAACCTCTCTGGGCTTGGTTTCTTCAACTGTAAAACAGGAATGGTTATATTATCTAGATAATCTAGATAATTCTGATTCATAAAATTAAATGAATTCATATACATAAATAGAATGGTGTCAAACACATAATAACCTCAGAATAATTGGTAGTTATTACTATAGTTCAGGTAAATGACATTCAAGTTCACATTCTGGGGGTGATTTTCATTGATCAATTAACATAAATTACTCTTACAATTTACAAATTAAAAACATTTGGAAACAGTCCACCAAATTCTGCATAATGGTGAGGGGAAGTGTGCTCTGGGGAGAAAGAAATCTATCCTTTCAGAAGAAAGGGTTTTGAAGGTGACAAATGAGTTTATATATCATTTATATTCCTTGCTGTTAAGAGAAATTTGGAATACAGTTTAATCATATGAAGACTCACTTTCCCCATATGCTAACTCAAGGCAGTGTTGTCTTGCAGTGCTGTGAGAGTTTATAACATATATGTAAAGTCTTTATAACACTTGTGAAACAGAGAAACCAAGATCTAGTTTAGCAGTTAGTTCCAATCAGCTTACTGACTGGAATCCCATCTGTTCTACTGCATCCTTTCCCTTGCTCCCCTCATCCTACACTGTTCTCTTCAGCCACTACTCTTCTGCCACTTCATGTAACTGTGGAGGGGACATCTAGAGGGAAAATATATCAATCTGCTTTCTTACCAGCAGCAAGGATACCTTGGAGGTCAATATTGGTCAAAGTCAGTTATTTGAGTGGGCAGAAGTTGCTGACTTTTATTTACAGGAGTGGGAGCTCAGGGTACTAAATAAAATTCTAAGAGCAAGGCATACTTTCAGTTATTTAAAATATTTAATTCTATTTTATGTGTATGGGTGGTACAGGTGATTTACCTTACTATGTATCAGTGCATAACATACATGCAGTGTCATCAGAGTCTAGATGAGGACATCATATCACCTGGAGCTGGAGATCCAGATGACTGTGTGCTGCCATGTGGGTGCTGAGAATCTAACCTGGGTCCTCTGCAAGTGCAGCCAGTGCTCTTTAAAAATTATCTTTTTTTTTTTGATTCTTTGTGAGTTTCACACCAAACACGCCAGTCCCGCTCCTATCCCTGTCCCCTCATATCCACCCTTTGCCCTTGCAATCAGCCCCCCAAAACCCTCACAAACAGCAGCGGCAGCAACAACAAACAAAGCATAGAAAACATCTCATTATGAAAGCTGTAGTATGTCACAGTGTGTCCCACAGTATATCCCTCTGCCACACATCTTCACTTGTAAATGTTCTTTGCAATGAGTCATTGGTCTGGTTCGAGGTCTCTGGCTTCTGTGACACCATAATATTGGATCCTCATTAGATCTCCTCCCAATTATCCTGTTGTTGTCCTGTATCATGGAGATCCTGTAGCTTTGGATCAGCTGGACTGGCCCTTTCACTCACCCCAACAGTTCACAAATGATGTAGATTTGGAGGTGGGTCATCTCAGCACCCTGGATCTGGGCCTGTATGGTAGCAGAGCTAGTCAGCCCACTGGCTCTCCCTTATCCACACCATCAGGATGGGCTCTCTAACACTGTTCTCTCTAGGCCACTCAATGCCACCATCAGTAGGTGTCAGACAGAGTCAGCTCTCCTGCTCTCCAGTTTTCAAAGGCAGCCTACCTGTACCCATACCTCCAGAGCCAGCTACACTGTGCTGCCCAGTCAAGACACAGGGCCTAGAGGGATAGGGACACAGCTCCTCTACTATTACAGCCTTGGGGCTGAGCTTACCCCTGGCTTCACCATCAGGGTCAGCTCTACTGTGTTGCCCAGGCAAGGTGCAGGACCTCCTGAGTGCTACAGTCAGCAAGGGACACGGACAGCTCACCTGATCTCATGAGCCCCAGGGCCAGCTCTCTCAACTGCTGTAGGTTGTGAAGTTCAGGGGGTATGAATCACCCCCGTACCCATGCCAGCTCATGGCAGAGAAGTGGCAGGGTAAGCTGTCCATTGGCCTTGACCCCGGGTCTGGCTCATCTGCACCCCCTATCACCAGGATAGGCTCTACTGTGCTGTCCAGGTGAGGTGCAGGATCTGCTCTCTTTAGCTGGTGAGGAGCAGGGATAGTTTTTTGGAGCTAAAGACCCTGTAGGCAAAGGGGGAAGGGCATCACCTCTATCACCTCTGTGCTTCTACCACTCCAAGGCAGATGAGTGGTATTGTTAGCTCTCCCAAACTTGGGGCTCTGCTTACTGTACCCCCCCCCCCAGTATAAAAAGGGCCAGCTCCAGAGTGTTGCCTGAACAAGGTGCAGGGCTTGCTCTCCTGAATGGTATCAGTGGTGAGAGATGAGTTCAGCTCTTCAGGGCACCTTCTCCATTGGGGGATGGGGCCAGTTCTGTATATTCCCTGAATGTCCAGATAGTGTCCCTTGGCTGCACCAACAAAGGACATCCTCGTTTTTTTTTTAATTAGATATTTTCTTTATTTACATTTCAAATGCTATCCCAAAAGTTCCCTATATGTTCCCCCCACCCTGCTCCCCTACCCGCCCACTCCCACTTCTTGGCCCTGGCATTCCCCTGTACTGGGGCACATAAAGTTTGTAACACTAAGGAGCTTCTCTTCCCAGTGATGGCCGACTAGGCTATCTTCTGCTACATATGCATCTAGAGACACGAGCTCTGGGGGTACTGGTTAGTTCATATTGTTGTTTCACCTAAAGGGCTGTAGACCCCTTCAGCTCCTGGGGTACTTTCTCTAGTTAGTTCCTCCATCGGGAGCCCCGTGTTCCATCCTATAGATGACTATGAGCATCCCCCTCTGTATTTGCCAGGAACTGGCATAGACTTACTTGAGATAGTTATATCAGGATCCTTTTACCAAAATCTTGCTGGCATATGCAATAGTATCTGGGTTTGGTGGCTGATTATGGAATGGATCCCCTGGTGGGGTAGTCTCTGGATGGTCCATCATTTTATCTTAGCTCCAATCTTTGTCTCTATAACTCCTTTCATGGGTGTTTTGTTCTCTATTCTAAGAAGGACTGAAGTATCCATACTTTGGTCTTCATTCTTCTTGATTTTCTTGTGTTTTGCAAGTTGTATCTTGAGCATTCTAAGTTTCTGGGCTTATCAGTGAGTGCATATCAAGTGACTTCTTTTGTGATTGGGTTACCTCACTAAGGATGATGTCCTCCAGTTACATCCATTTGCCCAAGAATTTCACAAATTCATTGTTTTTTAATAGCTGAATAGTACTCCATTGAGTAAATATACCTCATTTTCTGTATTCTTACCTCTGTTGAGGGACATGTGGGTTCTTTCCAGATTCTGGCTATTATAAATAAGGCTGCTATGAACGTAGTGGAGCATGTGTTCTTATTACCAGTTGGAACATCTTCTGGGTATATGCCCAGGAGAGGTATTGCTGGATCTTCCGGTAGTACAATGTCCAATTTTCTGAGGAACCTCCAGACTGATTTTCAGAGTGGTTGTACCAGCTTGCAATCCCACCAGCAATGGAGGAGTGTTCCTCTTTCTCCACATCCTTGCCAGCATCTACTGTCACCTGAATTTTTGATCTTAGCTATTATGACTGGTGTGAGGTGGAATTTCAAGGTTGTTTTGATTTGCATTTCCCTGATGATTAAGGATGTTGAACATTTTTTCAGGTACTTCTCTGCCATCAGTATTCCTCACTTCAGAATTCTTTGTTTAGCTCTGTACCCCATGTTTTTTCTGAGACAGGGTTTCTCTGTATAGCCCTGGCTGTCCCAGAACTCACTCTGTAGACCAGGCTGTCCTCGAACTCAGAAATCTGCCTGTCTCTGCCTCCCAAGTGCTGGGATTAAAGGCATGCGCCACCACCGCCTTGCTCTGTACCCCATTTTTAATGGGGTTATTTGAATTTCTAGAGTTCAGCTTCTTGAGCTCTTTGTATATATTGGATATTAGTCCCCTATCAGATTTAGGATTGGTAAAAATCCTTTCCCAATGTGTTGGTGGCTTTTTTGTCTTATTGACAGTGTCTTTTGCCTTACAGAAGCTTTGCAATTTTATAATGTCCCATTTGTCAATTCTTGATCTTACAGCACAAGCCATTGCTGTTCTGTTCAGGAATTTTTCCCCTGTGCCCATATCTTCGAGGGTTTTCCCCACTTTCTCCTCTGTAAATTTCAGTGTCCCTGGTTTTATGTGGAGGTCTTTGATCCACTTAGACTTGAGCTTTGTACAAGGAGATAAGAATGGATCAATTAGCATTCTTCTGCATGATAACTGCCAGTTGTGCCAGCATCTTTTGTTGAAAATGCTTTCTTCTTACCACTGGATATTTTTAGCTCCTTTGTCAAAGATCAAGTGACCATAGGTATGGGTTCATTTCTGGGTCTTCAATTCTATCCCATCTATGTACCTGTCTGTCCCTGTACCAGTACCATGCAGTTTTTATCACAATTGCTCTGTAGTACAACTTGAGGTCAGGCATGGTGATTCCAGCAGAGGTTCTTTTATTGTTGAGATTAGTTTTTGCTATCCTAGGTTTTTTGTTATTCCAGATGAATTTTCAAATTGCCCTTTCTAACTCAGTGAAGAATTGAATTGATATTTTGATGGGGAATGAATTGAATGTGTTGATTGCTTTTGGCAGGATACCCATTTTGACTATATTAATCCTGCCAATCCATGACCATGGGAGATGTTTCCATCTTCTGAGATCTTCTTCAATTTCTTTCTTCAGAGACTTGAAGTTCTTATCATACAGATCTTTCACTTCCTTTGTTAGATTCACACCAAGGTATTATATATTATTTGTGACTATTGTAAAGGGTATTGTTTCCCTAATCCTAATTTCTTTTTTGTCTAGGTCCAAAGGTAATCTTGCCTTTATTTTTTTTAATTTTTCTTTTTTATTGGATAATTTCTTCATTTACATTTCAAGTGTTATCCCATAAGTCCCCTGTACCCTCCTCCCGCCCTGCTCCTCTACCCCAGTATTAATATAAGCCCCAGATATTGACACCGACCCCTGCCACTGTGTAGCCACAGACTCAGACATGGCCCTCAGCAGCAGCTCAGATTGAGACTTTACCATGGCTCCAGTTACTGGGGCTGGCCATTCACAACAGGTCACTCGCCCCACCACTGGAGTTTCCAGTTCCATCTTTCTTCATAATGCCCAAGTTCTCCACTTCTCTTTCTCTCCCTCTGACTACCATATACTTGCTTCTGGTGGCTCTGGCTACAGGCTGGCCAAATGGCTGGTGGGCTCTTGGGTGATATCCTTTATCCATGCTGCATGTTGCATCAGAAAGCAGGTGTCTATGGTCTGCCTGTGCCATACACTGGAGGGCAGGTCTGTGCATGGCATGGCATTCCTCAGGTCTTTCTCCTCCTGCACAGTGGTGCCTGGTTTTGATTTTTACGAGTCCTAGGCATGAAACAGTTTTGTACACCCAGCCAGGTATCAATCTTGGACGAACATATAACTGCCATCTGTTCTGCCACTGACTGATGTGAACACCACCACCAAGGTGTCTCTTTGCCCATTGCCAGGGGCTTGCAGCCCATGCTCTTAATCATGAATCATCTCTCTAGTCCTTAGGTTTTCAATTTTGGGGGTTCCAATATATTGTTCAATTTTTCAAAGCAAAATCAATGAAATATTAGTGGTAAAATCATCATTTATTCAACATATACTCTGCACTATATTTTTATAGGTATCTTAGTTATGGTTTTATTGCTTTGAAGAGACACCATGACCATGACAACTCTTATAAAGGACAAAGTTTAACTGGGGCTTGTTTACAGGTTCAGAGGCTCAGCCCTTTATTGTCATGGCAAGAATCATGGCAGCATCCAGGCAGGCATGGTGTTGGAGGAGCAGAGAATTCTACCTCTTGTTATGAAGGCAGCTAGGAGAAGACTGACTCCCATGTGGCTAGGAAGAGGCTCTCAAAGCCCACCCCTACAGTGACACAATTTCTCCAAGAAGGCCACACCTACTCCAACAAAGCCACATCTCCTAATAGTGCCACTCCTTGGGCTAAACATAATCAAACCACCATAATAAGGTAGGATTAATTTTTCTGAATATTAAAAATAATCAAACTGAGAAACTATAAAACTTGTCTAAAGTAGAGTTAGCAGATGAAATAGAGATCTAAAAACTGGTTCATATAGTTTAGGAACCTATATCAAGAATATTGACAGACACTCTAGTTTCTCTTCAACTCATACAATTCCCTTCCCTCGTAAGAGGATATGGACAGAAACCAATGATAAACTCCACTACTACAATGTTAGTAGAGGATAAAAATCTAGGATGACTTGATCCTGTGCCATGATGGTACTCTAGAGGACCATGAATTCCCATAGGTTAAGGTCACTGGCTAAGTGACTCTTAAGGAGAAGGAAAGTGATCTCAGTGATAGAAGGGGGAGTTCAGGAAGCAATCTCACTATGTTATCACTCTGAGCTCCACCCACCGCTGCATGCTTTGAGTCTTCACTTGGAGTCTGCAAAATACAAAAAGCATTAGTATGCAGCTCTAAGTGCCTTTTCTGTCTAATTTGTTATCATGGAGAGACCAAGTAACGGTGAACAATAAGGCCATATACCTTAAGCATATAGACATATCTAAATAGCATTTCATGTAGAATCTTTCTGCTATTTGAGTTTCATTAAAATAAAGCAAAGCTACTTGTTTTAAAGGATCTGGGAAAATGAAAGGAAATATCATTAAATTGTTAAGAGGGCAAAGCCAGATGTCATCATCACTAAATTTTACTTCTAAAGTTTCATATTTAATCCACCATGTTTTTATAAACTACACATTTAACATTAGTCACATTACATACATAATTTACTATAGGAAGACTGGATTTTTAGGATGGTAAAGTCAGGATATGGTTTCACCAAATTTGTTTCTCTCTGAGGCTGCCTCAAATCAAAATATTTTATACTGCATCCTATGATTTGATTTGTACCATTTTTAAAATATGGACTAGATGGGTTGTTTAATGTCAAGCAACATGAAAATGGACTATAAACAATTTCATATTCTCTATTATCAGACAGTAAGCTATTTGTTTGGTTTAAAAAAAAACGTTTTATTTAGTTTGAAGATGTTTCCTTGGACCCAGAAATAGCCTCAGGTCAGACGTGAGGCTCATTATATTGTCAACATTTGTGGGCAGAGATATAGTTAAAGTTAAGTTTTGCATACTCAAAGACAAATGCTCATACTTCATATTGGCTGTTCATCTGACACAATTTGGAATGGAAGATTTGTTTATCACTCCTTTTCACATATAAAATCCTCTCATGATATATAGTAGTATTTAAGAGTCTCAGTGAGTTGAGTCAGCCATGTAAATTCAGCTTCATATAAAAGCTTACAATATTTTTTTTTTGCTTTTGAGTGTTTAATTTAATTACATGTAAAATACTTTTAATTGAACTATAACTTCATCACTTACCTCTTACATTTCTTCCATCCATCTTCTCTCATTCCCTCCACCCAGTGTCTCCCACATTCTCTCACTCATTACCTCTCAAATTTATGATTTCACTTGCTTTGATTAATATTGTTAAATATATAATATGCATATATAAACACACATACATAAGTGTATAAATACAGCCTACTGTACCAGTTTTTGTTGTTTGCATTTTTGTTCTTTGTTTAGTGATGCACCCCCTGCAATAAGGTTCTTCCCCCCTTTGTCATTAGTATGTCTATTGAGATTGTTATCATTCAGTTATTTTAGACAGTCATTTCTAAGAGAGATAGTGTCATAGCAGACTTCCTGGTCTTCTGGCTCTTAATTATCTTTCTTTCCCCTCTTCCACAGTAGTCCCTGAGCCTAGAGCATAGGCATGGTGTTGTAAGTGTATCCATTGGGGCTGGGCTCCTCACAATCAAATGTTCTCTGAATTGTGTCCAGTTGTGTTTTTTTCAATTGTCTCCCGTTTGTAATAAAGATAACCTTCTTTAACCTACATTTATCTGGGAATCTAAAGGTAAGTTTTAGAATCTAGTTAGGAATTATGCTTGTCTAGGAAATTGGGCAACAGATGGTTCTATTCTAAGATCCATGACCTGACTATCTCTGAGTAGTTGGCTAGGTTTCTAGGGCCCAGATGTTCAAAAAACATAAGCTTCTGATTTATTGCGAGCTGTTTGATGGGGATCTCACTCTGTATAAGGAAGAGTCTCTCTTTGGTGACCTGAGGTACTGATTTAATCAATGGGTAGCTTTAAGAGCATGATGGAAGTAATGAAATAATTTGATCTGATGAAATAATTTGATCTGTAGAAGGCAACCCTAGCCAAGTCCAGCATATACCTGGGGGCAGTGTGGGGAACTCAGTCTGACTTTCTTTTTTCTTTTTTTTTTTTTTTCAACTTTTATTAGATATTTTCTTCATTTACATTTCAAGTGTTATCCAGAAAGTTCCCTATATCCTCCCCCCTCCCGGCCCTGCTACCCTACCCACCCGCTCCCACCCCCTGGCCCCGGCGTTCCCCTGTATTGGGGCATATAAAGTCTGCATAACCAAGGGGCCTCTCTTCCCACTGATNCCTTGGGTACTTTCTCTAGCTCCTCCATTGGGGGCCCTGTGTTCCATCCTATAGATGATTGTGAGCATCCACTTCTGTTTTTGCCAGGCACTGGCATAGCCTCATATGAGACAGCTATATGAGGGTAACTTCAGCAAAATCTTGCAGGCATATGCAATAGTGTCTAGATTTGGTGGCTGATTATGGGATGGATCCCCCGTTGGGGTAGCAGTCTGACTTTCTTAAAGGCCAGTCCTACTGCTTACCAAATGCCTTGGGAAGACTTGGGAGTGTTGAAGCCTGTGGCTTCCTATTAATCACCTCTGAGTTCTGCTTCTTTAGTTGAACTCTGCCTGCTTAAATACAAGAAAGTAGGGCTGGAGAGCTAGCTGGCTTAGTGGTTAAGATCATTTACTGCTCTTACAGTGGACCCAAGTTCAATTCTTAGCACCCACATGGCCACTTAACCACCTTCTTTAATTGCAATTTCTGAAATCCAATGACCTCTGAGGGCACCAGGGCATGCACATACTTCACATACATACTTGCAGACAAAAATTCATTCATATAAAAGAAAAACAAAGTAAGTATATTAAGAGAAAAATGTGAAGTATGCTGGGACCAAGCCAGAGATTGAAGGTTAGGCACTGTCAATTCCAGGATAGCTGTGGTCATGCACAAGGCTGCATCTAGAACACACATGTAAATATGATACACTCTGTTATGGTTTGTATATGCTTAGCCCAGGCAGTGGCACTATTTGGAGGTATGGACCTGTTGGAGTAGGTGTGTCACTGTGGGTGTGGGCTTTAAGACCCTCATCCTAGCTACCTGGAAGTCAGTATCCTACTAGCAGGCTTCAGATGAAGATGTAGAACTCTAAGCTCAGCATGCACCATGCCTGCCTGGATGCTGCCATGCTCCTGCCTTGGTGATTATAGAATGAACCTCTGAACCTGTAAGCCAGCTCCAATTAAATGTTGTTCTTTGTAAGAGTTACCTTGGTCATGGTGTCTGTTCATAGAAGTAAAACCCTAACTAAGACAGGCTTTATCAAACAACCTTGGTGTTATTTTCCCCCATGGTCCCATCTTTCTCCCCCTGTATTGACTTTCCCTCTTTCCTCCCCAGTTGAAGCCCCCTCCCAGTTATTCTGCATTTCACTTCATATTTCCTGTATCCTGCTATTCCATTCCCCCACAACACCCCATTTAACTTTAGTCCCTTTGTACTTTCCTGGTTTCTGTGATTATTCCATGTTATATACTTACACCTGAAGACTTGGGCTAGGAACCACAGATGAATGAGAACATGTGGTGTTTGTCTTTCTAGGTCTAGGTTATCTCACACAACATTCTTTCCATTTACCTGCAAATCTCAGTTTTCTTTGCTGTTGAGTAACATTCTATAGTGTAAGTGGGCCTCAGTTTGATTCTCCATTTATCTGTTAAATGACTTGTTGGTTGTTTCCATTTCCTAGCTATTGTGAATAGAGAAGCAATGAACTTGACCATTTCACACAAGATTTTTCCCTGAACCTATAACTCATTGTTTTGTCTAGACGGCCTGGCCAGTAAATTCCTGGGACCCATTTTTTTTTTCTGCTACACTCATTGCTCAGGTTACAGATGTATACCAGCATGTCCTACTTTTTTATGCGCGTGCTGGGAATCTGAGCTCAGGTCCTCATGCTTACATAGCAACCACCTCACTGAGCTTTCCTTAGCCCACACAGATATTTTCAGATGTTTTCCATATACTTTACAAGCATACATTATATTCTTTCCATGTGGTTTAGTACATACATAAGCAACTTAAAAATAAATGTAGGTTTTAAATTATGTCTCTTGGGCAACAAATATTTGTAGAGTACCAACATCTCTTCATTGAAGTCTACTTTAGCAATTGCTGCATTAGCTGGTACAACCACTCTGGAAATCAGTCTGGAGGTTCCTCAGACAATTGGACATAGTACTACAGAAAGATCCAGCAATACCTCTACTGGGCATATACCCAGAAGATGTTCCAACTTTTAATGGGAACACATGCTCCACTATGTTCATAGCAGCCTTGTTTGTGGTAGCCAGAGGCTGGAGGGAACCCAGCTGTCCCTCAACGGAGGAATGGATACAGAAAATGTGGTACATTTACACAATGGAGTACTACTCAGCTATTAAGAACAATGAATTTATGAAATTATTGGGCAAATGGATGTATCTGGAGGAAATCATCCCTAGTGAGGTAACCCAATCACAAAAGAAGTCTCTTGATATGTACTCACTGATAAGTGGATATTAGCCCTGAAACTTAGAATACTCAAGATACAACTCACAAAACACAAGAAAACCAAGAAGAACAAAACCAAAGTATGCATACTTCATTCCTTCTTAGAATAGAGAACAAAATACCCATGAAAGGAGTTACAGAGACAAAGATTGGAGGTAAGACGAAAGGATGGACCATCCAGAGACTACCCCACCCGGGGATCCATTCCATAATCAGCCGCCAAACCCAGATACTATTGCATATGCCAGCAAGATTTTGGTGAAAGGACCCTGATATAACTATCTCAAGTGAGGCTATGCCAGTGCCTAGCAAATACAGACAGGGATGCTCACATTCATCTATAGGGTGGAACACAGGGCCCCCAATGGAGGATCTAGAGAAACTACCCAAGGAGCTGAAGGGGTCTGCAACCCTATAAGAGGAGCAACAATATGAACTAACCAGTACCCCCAGAGCTCGTGTCTCTAGAGCATATATAGCAGAAGATGGCCTAGTCGACCATCAGTGGGAAGAGAACCCCCTAGGTCTTACAAACTTTATATGCCCCAGTTCAGGGGAATGCCAGGGCCAGGAAGTGGAAGTGGGCAGGCGGGTGGGGAAGCAGGGTGGGGGGAGGGTATAGGGAACTTTCAGGATAGCATTTGAAATGTAAATAAAGAAAGTATCTATTAAAAAAAGAAAGACACAGACACACAAAAAGAAATTGCTGCATTGTACTTCAGTGAACAGTTTGAACATAATATAGTTAATCATTCTCATACTGATGGACATTTATATTGTTTCTTATTTTCTACTCTTATGCATAATATTAAGATGAACATATTTTCTATTTGTTATTCCATTTATTCTTAGGGAAAATATTTTATACAGTGTATTCTGATTAGTTTCTCCTCCCTCAACTTGTCTCAGATCTTCCCCACCTCTCTCATTTAAATCCCCCCTGATGTGTGTGTGTCATTAGAAAAGGCATCTAAAAATAAAATAAGATAAAATAAGATAAAATAAACAAACAAAAAACAAACTAGAATGTGACAAAATAAAACAAACAAAAGAAAAATAACCAAAGAACAACCCCAAGAAACACATATAGACACAGAGACACAAAATTTTGCACACATAGAAATCTCATAAAAACACAAAACCAGAAAATATGATATATATGCAACAGACATCTAAGGTTGAAAAGGCTAGAGGTGGGGGACGAAGCTTCAATGAGGCAGTAGACAGACAACACAAAAGAAACTTAAACGCACTTTTGGAGGGGTTTTTGTCTCATAAAATGAAAATTTTTGAACACTCACATTTGTTCAAATGTGCAAACACTTTTCTAGATAGATATATAGAAGTGAAGTTGACGGGCTAGAGAATATCTTCATTTTATTTGGCTTTGAATAGAACTCTTAAATTTCTTTTATAGTTGTCAGGCTTTTAAAGCCTTATCTTTATTCACGTGTGGCAGCTAATTTATTGTTAGACTTAGGAAATTGTTCAGCTCATCTGGCTTATCAAATTAAATATAAAATGTTATATCACTTTTTGCAATTGTATTTGATATTACCTATCACTCATATGTCTGAGTGTGTGGAGTGTGTGTGTATTATGTATGTATGTATGTATGTATGTATGTATGTATGTATGTATGTGTGTATGTGTATTCTATATATACATATATCTTCATGTATTTTGTTGTTCAGTCCAAAGTTTTATTAAATAGGTTTTAAAATAACAAATTTCTACATCACCTTATCTTTTGTTTATACTTGAATTTGCTTTTAAAAGTTCATCATACATGTAAACAGTTTAGAGTCAAGCATTTCTACAAGGCATGTTGTGAGAAACATTGAGCACCCTTCTGTTTCCCATTTTTCATGGACAACCACACACATTTGTTTTAGATGAATGAACTGTTATGTACCTTTTGATCAGGCTACATCTTGAAAGCTCAGCTTGGGGCACTTCAAACTGATTTCCTATCATAGAAGTCGAGAATTAGCTTTCAGTCTCCCTCCTCCCCATCCTTATCCACACACACTTTCCTCCCGACTCTCTAGTCTTACTTACATCAACATTCAGTGTATTCTGAATAATCACTGTCATACTGCCTGCCCATTTACAATGCCTGGGGAGCTTTAAAATACCAGTGCTTGTTTCTGATGTGATGATCCATGTGTGGCTTGGGCACCTGAAATTTTAGAAAGTTTCTTAGGCAGCTCTAATATTCAGCCAAGGTTGTGATCCAAGGAATACTTATTCACAGCCGATTGTTCCGCTTTCCTTTCTAGAAAACCCTTTAATTTTCTTTGGATATAATAATTATCTTGTTTTTATATTTGCTTAATTTTCTACATTCTCATCCCTAGTTTAACTTCAAAGTCTTCTTAATATATACACATGCATTGAGTACTTGGCTTCTTTTTAGAAAATTACTTAAATGGCCTTTTGAAAAGTTTTTGTATTCCTGACTTGGTGGTTGTCTAACTTGTTGTATGCCATCACTCCACAATTGTTTAGGGAAGCTCCATCCTTCCCGCTTTCCTGTTGGAGCTTAGTATCCTGCACCCTGTGCTTTCCTCACTCTTGGTATACTCTCATTATTAGACCAACACCCTTAATTACTCTTATATAAACATTTCTCAAACATGAAGTTTTGGATGTTATTTACATATGAATTTACCTGGATATAGAGATATGGTTTAGACCAGGGTTATAGTATCTATTGGCAGTGGATAGTTGGTGGGGGAAGGATATGGCCACTGGTAGCTCTCTAATGATCCAGTAGATGGCGCCACAATCATGGACATATGGACAACTTAAACTGAACTTAGAAACATATATGTAGGAAGTTGAGACAAACATTAAAGAGGATCTATAGAAGTTGGAAGTAGTAGATATTGACCACGTTTCATTACATGTATGTATTAAATTTTCAAAAGGAATTTTAAACATTTAAATTTAATGAGAATTTAAAAGTTAGTACCCAACTTCATTGCCTTCTAATTTTCAGTAATACTGCTAGGAAGTCTGAAGTCATTTTTATTTAAAATGAAATCTAATTTTCCTGTCTGAAAACATTAAGAATCTTTTCCTTGCTGTTTCTATTTTATAATGATATGAATTGTGTGTGCATGGGGAGTGGGGTGGGTTCTATTTTATTTAATAGGTTATTTCTATCTAGAAATTCAAGTTTTTAGTTATAGGAAATAATTATATTTTACTTTTATGGGTATGGATGATTTGCATACACACACACACACACACACACACACACACACACACACACACGCTTTACAAATATATATAGATTTGTAATTGTAAAGCCTGTGCATGACTGTGGCTGAAGAGTTCAGGAAAAAACAAAGCAAAACAAAACACCAGATCCCCTGGGACTAGAGTTACACATATTTGCGACCTATTATGTAGGTGCTGGCAATATCTTTATTTCTTGTTTGGATAAATAAGACCTTTATTTAAACTTCCTTTGCTGTATATGGTGCTCTTCCAAACTGCTTTTATATGGGGGCTGATGCACACTTAAGTTTCATTTTATCTTTTGGATAGACATACTTGCAAACAGAGTCTACCATGTCATTTAAAAAGTCCAGTCCTTTCTGTGAGTCAGATTTTGTAGAAAAGTGTTCTTCACATTTTTTTCCTTGGAGTACCTAAGGCTGGCTACTATATTTTGACAGCTTAGTGGAGGAAGGTGGTTAAGAAGGTTAAAAAATCTTTTATTTTTATTTAATGTTTTATTGATTGTTAATTTCACAACATGCTCCCTAATCTCACTCTTCTCCACATCCCTTTGTAAACTACCCTCTGCACTTACAACCTCTCTCCCCAATGGGGAAAAAATATCTTGTCATGGAAGCTGTAGTGTGTCACAGTGAGTCCCACAGTATACCCTTTTGTCCACTTCTTTACTTGCAAATGTTCACTCAGTTTTTATACTTTCCTCCAATGCCACCCCTTTTTTCAGTTATGCCTGAGAATGATGAATCTCAAAGTACCTGGATCTTTTCCTTTGCAGAGAATACATACTAGTGTTGTTTCAGTGTTGGGGGTTTGGGGGGGGGTGTTAACTTGGCTTTATGAGACAAGTGGAGAGAGTTTCAGTATCTGATTTTGTTTTCTTCTTTTAGCTTTGTTATGCCTTCAGAAGTAGAAGAACAAATTGTAGCCTTTCTGTAAGATAAAGTTCCTCCCGTACTTTTTCCCAGGGATCAACATTCTCAGTTGTGATACACCAAGAACTGACTGTTCCTTTACTTTTCAACTTCCACAATCGGTTTGCTCTTTTCTGGTTTCTGTGGCCTTGAAAATATATAATTTTAATGAGCCATTTGAAGAAATCAACAGGAACTAGATGCGTTCTACATAAAGTTTATAAATGGTTCAATTCTTTTTGTTCTCAGAGGATTGTGTTCTGTGGTTCCAATTTCTTTAAATATGTTAAGTTTTGCTTTATGGTCTAAAAAATGGTCTGTCCTGGCATGCAGTTGAAAAAAAATGTCCTATAAATGCCAATCAGATCAAGTGGGCTGCCAGTGTTGTTGGGGTCATCTATATCCTGATAATTTTCTTTTCATTTTCTGTAAATGGATGTTTAACTTTATTGTTGTAATTATTTTGTCTACTATTTAAAGCATTTAGGAATGATGCTATTTTAAGTATTTTTGCTTTCTATATAAAAAAAAAACTCTTTTAAAGGCAGTGATGTTTCTTCTAAGTCTCATTTGGCTGGCAATGCGATGTTTCTTATATGCTACTCTGATTGTCACTCAAAAGGAAAATATTTTAATAATTTTTAAATACATCTTACCAAAAAAATAGTATTTTTAAAATTTCATTTTCCTGACAGAACTGACAGTCAAACCAGTCTTTCAATTGCACTACATCTATAGATGTGTTGAAATCCATTGAAATACCATTTCTACTTTTTAAGAACATTTTTTGTGATGTTAGGGATTGAAATCAGGCCTTGTGTATGTGATGCAGACACTACCAGAAATTTCACCTTACAGTAAAACATTTTAAATTCTCTATGGTTTAATACAGTGACCTGTAGATTCCTGCCTGCCTCCTGCCTCCTGCTTGCCTGCCTGCCCTCCCTTCCTCCCTGCTTCCCTCCCTCTTTTCCACCCTTCCTTCCTTTTTTAATTTTAGTTTTTTCAAAAAGATTTATTTATTCATTTAATGTATATGAGTACACTGTAGCTGTCTTCAGACACCCCAGTAGAGGGTGCCAGATCCCATTACAGATGGTTGTAAGCCACCATGTGGTTGCTGGGAATTGAAGTCAGGACCTCTGGAAGAGCAGTCAGTGCTCTTAACTGCTGAACCATCTCTCTCCAGCCCTTTAGTTTTAGTTTTAATCTTATTTTTTTCTCTCATATATTGCATTCTGACTGCAATCTGCCCTCCTTTCCATTGCCTCCTGCCTCCTCCATGCCGCCTCCTCCCTCACTATCCACTCCTCCTCCATTTCTCTTCAGAAAAGAGTAGGCCTTCCAGAGATATCAACCAAATATGGTTTATCAAGTTGTAATAAGATTGGGCAACACCCCTTGTAACAGAGGGTCTAGCTTAGACCCATTCAGGTTCCCTGATTGTTGGTTTGGTCTCTTTGAGCTCCTATAAGCTCAGGTTAATTGATTCTGTGGGTGTCCTTGATTCCCTCTGGTTCCTATAATCCTTTCTCCCCCTCTTCAGCAGGATTCACCAAATTCTGTTTAATGTTTGGCTGTGGGTCTTTGCATCTGTTTCCTTCAGTTGCTGAATGAAGTCTCTCTGATGACAATTGGGTTAGGTACCAATCTCTGAGTATTGCATTTACATTTGTGGGGGGCAGTTGTGTTTGGTTCTATTCTAGATCTCTGGACTATCAGGCCTCTAGTTTCTGGTCTTCCATGTAGCATTAGGTGTGAGTGCCTCTTGTGACATGGGTCTTAAGCTGGACTAGTCATTGGTTGTCCACCTCTGTTCCAGCACATTATGCTGGTAAGACAGATCATAGGTCTAAGATTTTGTGACTGGGTTGCTGTCCCAAACCTTCCACTGGAAGTTTTGGCCTGGTTTTAGGAGATGGGTGGTTCAGGCTCAGTATCTCCCACTACTAGGCTGGCTCAGTGCCAGCCTGGGCTCTATATTGAGCCTGGGTCTCAAAAATAGAACCATATGCATGCATATTCAGAACATGGTGTTTTCAGTGTAGATACATTTCATCTTTCAAGAAGAAACCTATTACTAGTTGGATTTTTTGATGCCTATATGATAGGTCCAGGTCTTACCTCTTAGTACCTCAGAAAGCAGTTTTATTTAGAAATTGGGTCATTGCATATTTATCAGTCAATATGAGGTTTTAATACCATATAGATCCTTAATCCAATGTGAAGTGAAGAGAGTAGGGCACAGAAATGTGACCAGAGAATGAATACAATGTGATGAGGGAAGTAGTGGTTGAAGTGCTGCACATAAAAATCAAGGATCCCCAAGGGTTGACAGTCAGAGACTAAGGAGAGGCACAGAAGTATTCACTGTAGGGTCTCAGTGAGCATGGCCCCAAAGACACTTTGATTTCAGATTTACAACCTCAGCACTACAAAATAATAGATTTCTGTTGTTTTAAGAAGGTTTTTGGTACCTCATTATAGCAGCCCTATTACAGAACCTATTATGGTAGCCAGAGGGTTATGACTGAAGCATCCTAGGCAAATAGGCCAGCTTATCCTAAGTGAAGCAGAAAATAGTGTTTTCAGTGCAAAAGTGCTAATGTGACTAAGTCTAAACTGTGGTAAATGATGAAGGACTATTAGATTGGAGGGAGACTGCTGTCTCTCCTCTAGGGAATTTACTGTTTTCTCATTCACTAGCTCGGCTTACAGATAAGAGTGAGACAGAAAACTGATTCCCTATTATGTACCATACACTCTAAGAACCCTGGTGAATAATAAAATGACATTTATCCTGATGAACCATTTAAAATTGTCATTTCACTAATTGATTTTTGATACAATTTAGCAGAATACTATCAATTTCATATAGTACAACTTAAGGATATATACAGTAATGTATATATTTTAAACAGTAGAAAAGAGCATGCAATAGACTTCGAATGTGAATTAAGCGAGTTAAAGAATGGAAATTTGTCAGGATGACTCTAGAAAGTGAGATCACAAGGTGGGTAATTAAGCACATGATTTCAGGAGGGCACAGGTTTACATATAGGGCACTGAAGGAAAAGTATCTTGATAACTTTAAAGGATAATTATTAATGCCTGATTAGGGATCTTCACTTTATCACCTTTTATAAAACTGGACAGTAAATTGTCACAGAATTCTCACTTTAACTGTATTATATGTGCTGTAACTGAATGGCAGGGCTGAAAAGAGAAAAGTACGTGGATTGCAGAGGATTTGAGGAAATTCGACGACATTTTTCATTGTTCAGAAGGAAGCAATGTCAAAGTTAACGCCAGAGTTTTACATCTAAATGAATTTAAGAATGACATAGTGAAAATACAGTAGGCAAGAGCTGTCTTTGGGGATTCAGGTGGTAATTTTTGTATTATGCTAGATCTGAAATAATGGTAGGACACCTTAGTAGAACTGTTTAACATAAGACAGAGGAAAAGCACTGTAATTGGCGTGTGCTTTGCCTCTTTTCATAGTCATATTGAAGTTGGATTTCTGCTGCTCTGTTGGCAGATGAGAACTTTATGAGATATTAATGCCTCTCTTCTATGAGTGGCTTAACTGTAGAGAGAAGGAACAAGTTCTTGCTGACACAGGACTAGATTAGCTGCTACATGAATGGGTTGTTATAAAACAAAGCTGTTCCTTGTGAGTTCTGCCCTTTGAGCACATGCTTGCCTCCCCCTGCCCTTTGTGTGATATTATGATATGGCGTGAGGTCTTTCCCTTCAACCTCAATCCAGGGTTTCCCTCTATCCAAATCTGTGAGCCAAGCTAGATCTCTTTCTTTTAGAAATTACTCCCTCAGATAGTCTGTTACAGAGTCTATAAACAATCTGAGACAATAAGGTTAATTCAAAGTCCTGCGAGAGTAGAGAATAGTTGAGATAATCCTGCAGTGGAGCAGATCTCCAAGGGAAAAAAATCCTATCAGAGAGAAGCAGAAGGCTGTATCTTACAGGATGATCATGATTAAATTGAATTTGTATGTATTTTCTCACTTTTGTACATTTGAACCACCAACCTTCTCTGGTAATTCTTTGTAGACTGAGAAGGTTTCCATCCTAGATTAAATGGCATCTCTATTTTTTTAAAGCCACACTGCATATTTTCTCTGTTACCACCGAATGGTTTTGTATAACAGCAGACTGATAGGTATGTGGTTTAGTTCTCAGCACCTTCACGTTTTAGAAACTTGAGGCCTCTGGAGGAGGAAGCCTGACTTATTAAACTTTGTATTTTGAACAGTCAGCACAGCCTTCACTACAGGGTAGGTAGTTAATGCACGATTCTCACAAAATGGATTTCAGAAACACTGTAAAAGCAAAGATGCAAAATGAATTAAAATGCTTAGTAAGACAGTGCAGTTCATTCAAGCATCTGAAATCCATCCTGTTTTTATCATGCTTTTATGAAAACCAGAGGGTTATGTGCACAAGGGAAGTTTGAAAAAATGCATCTCTATCTTTTATACATTAGCCAGTGTACAGTGCCAGCTTTTCCTATGTGCTAAACCATAACTGTTAAAATAACTTGTCAAAATTCCTTCTCAATCTCCAAATGAAGTATATTAGGCACACTATAAAGTTTCCACCAGTTTATACATTAACTATCCACTTATCAGCAGAGTTAAAGACCTTTTTCCCTTGGCACTTAAACCACAAGCAAGAAAAGGATAAATTGGGTCCTTTTACAGGTTTGTGAGCTGCCCTGCTCCAGGCAGCAGCAGGAAGCATAAGGTAGCCTGATTGAATTTGTTTCCTCTGTGCACCAGCTGGCATCACATCCCAGATTTGGAAATTCCCAGGGTTCATTTATCTTCACAATTTCTTACTTGACAATGAGGAGTTCCAAGCTGATTCTGCATTTAACGTACCATAATGCCAATCTCCATGCATTGTTTTATGAATTATGGTTAAAAGAGTTTATACGGTATTTGACAAAAAGACAATTCTTCTACTTGTTTGTACAGATAGTTAATCATAATAGTTAGGAGTAGGACAAGCTATTTCCTTTCTGGAAGTTAACAATGATTTTGTGATAAAGTTACATACAATTGGAATCAGCTAAAATTCAAGATAGAGTTAGCTAAACTTAGTGGATGAAAGTTACTTTGCCTTTTTCATTGTCAGATGTAAGGGACAATGCCAGTTACCACTAGTTAATAAACTTTTTTGAGTATTTTGTTTACTATAAGTCTATATTGTTAGTTGTTATAATTAAACTTCACCATAAGTATCATTTTTTGTTCTGAGTTAAATATATATTAACAGAAAATAATAGCCGGTGGGTCTGAATTACACTGGTAGATCAGATCATCATCTAATTTAATGTCATTTGTTATTTTCTGAGAGGTTAGCATTTGGTTTGTAGTTCTATTAGCAAGTAGCTGGTTGAAGCTGGGAAAGGATTTAAGAATGCTGTGGCTGAAGCACTTTATAAGCTGGCTTTCTTTTTTTTTATGTGCTTTTCTAA
>LR753655.1:0-28245 GCA_902729485.2 Mus minutoides | reverse complement strand
GCCCTGCTCCCCTACCCACCCGCTCCCACCCCTTGGCCCCGGCGTTCCCCTGTATTGGGGCATATAAAGTCTGCATAACCAAGGGGCCTCTCTTCCCACTGATGGCCAACTAGGCCATCCTCTTCTATATATGCAGCTAGAGACGCGAGCCCAGGGGGTACTAGTTAGTTCATGGTTATTCTTCCACCTATAGGGTTGACGACCCCTTCAGCTCCTTGGGTACTTTCTCTAGCTCCTTCTTCCTTGGGAACCCTGTGTTCCATCTAATAGCTGACCGTGAGCTTCCACCTCCATGTTTGCCAGGCATTGGTATATTTTCCCCTGAGACCTCTATATCCGGTCCCTTTCAGCACCATCTTGCTGGCATATGATAAGCTGGCTTTCTAGTCTAATGTCTTCTATCCCATGGAGGCAGATGTCTTTATGGGGCCTTGAATTTGAGCTACAGTACCACAAAAATTGTTGTACTTTCTTTTTTTCTGTTTTCTTTTTTTTTAATTAGTTATTTTCTTTATTTACATTTCAAATGTTATCCTCTTTCCTAGTTTCCCCTCCGAAAATCCCCTATCCCTTTCCCCCCTCCCCTTGCTCCCCAACCAACCCATTCCCATTCCTGGTCCTGGCATTCCCCTATACTGGGGCATAGAGCCTTCACAGGACCAAGGGCCTCTCCTCCCAATTGATGACTGAATAGGCCATCCTCTGCTACATATGCAGCTAGAGCCACAAGTTCCACCATGTGTTTTCTTTGATTGGTGGTATAGTTCTAAGTAGCTTTGAGGGTACTGGTTAGTTCATATTGATGTTCCTTCTATGGGGAACTGAAGTTCCCCACAGAACTATGTCCACTTCAGTTCGCTGTGTCCTTTCTCTAGCTCCTTCATTGGGGACCTTGTGCTCTGTCCAATAGATTACTGTGAGCATCCACTTCTATATTTGCCAGGTTCTAGCAGAGACTCGCAGGAGGCAGCTATATCAGGCTCCTGTCAGCAGGCTCTTGTTGGCATCTGCCTAGTGTCTGGGTTTGGTCGTTGTTTATGGGGTGGATCCCCAAGTGGGGCAGTCTTTGGATAGTCATTACTTCAGGCTCTGCTCCGAACTTTGTCTCTGTAACTCCATCCATGGGTATTTTGTTCCCCATTCTAAGAAGGAACGAAGTATCCATACTTTGGTCTTCCTTCTTCTTGAGTTTTATGTGTTTTGCAAATTGTATCTTGGGTATTCTAAAAAATTGTTGTACTTTCCAAGCTTCTAACAAGTTGTCTTTTCTGTTGGATAAAGAGAGAAATTCTGTCCATATTTTTAGGACAGTCCTCTAATAATGTTCAGAAACAAACATTCAAATATTTATCTTGGGTAATATATTAAAATTAAGTTTTATTTACCTGCTGATTCTGGGGCTGAACAATTTACCTTAGAACAAACTAAATAATGAATAGTGAATAGCCTATCACTCTTATTTTTGATTCACTAAAGGAACAATATCCAATTTGTCAATGTGATTCCCCAAATCAGTAGTTTTGGCAACTAAAGGAGTTCCCTGTTTGGTAGGAGAAACTTTTGTTATATATTGAATGTGGATTTATTCCAACAAAAATCTAATGTTATACCCCAATATCTCAATATAGCAGTGATGAGAGGGGAGGTGCACTGTGAGGTATGTAAGAGGGACAGAGGCTTTGTGAATGAGTTCATGCCTTTCCTTTGGAAAGAGTTTAACTCTTACCATTCATCCTCTTTTTCTCCTTTCACCCTCTGCTTTGAGTTAAGGTAGCACAAGACCCTTGTCAGCAACCAAACAACAGTTGATGGTATCATAATCTTAGAATTCCCAGCCTCAAGAACCATGAGACAAAAATAATTTTTTACATACAATTACTCAGTCTTAGGTATTGTATTATTTTAACAATAACGATAACAAAAGCTAAGGCAACTGCCAAGGTTTTATAGCATAGCAATCATGATTAAGAGTCATCAATATGTAGATTATTTATATGTTGAGACAATATTTCATAGAAAATGAACAAGTGTCAATCAGTATATAATAATATCTTGAGTCAATTTTCCCTCATTAGCCTCAGTAAGTAACTCTGGGAAATGAAATGCCTTGTTGATATACCCTGCATGCAACATAGAGAGCTCAACAGGGTCAATGTGTGTAAGTGTATATTACATTTTAGTGTCTGATTCCTGGAAATGATAAGATAGGAAAGACTACAACTTTTCTTAACAGTAGCTGTGATGGTTAATTTTCACTGTCAACTTGACTGGATTTGAAATTACCTAGGAGGTGCATCTTTGGGCATGTATGTGGGGGATTATCCAGATCATATAAAATAATGTGGTAAGACTCATCATGAATATTGGCAATGGGCTATGTTTCTGGACTGAATAAATAAGAGAAAACACTAGCATTCATCTTTGTTTTCTGACTAAGAATATAGTTTTACCAGATGCAGCATGCTCTTGATGATAACACCTTCTGTGCAATGATGAAACACACCTTCAGATTGCGACCCAAAGTAAACCTTTTCTCATTTAAACTGCTGGTTATCAGGTCTTTGATCATAATGATAAATATAACCAATATACTAGCTAACTAAATTTTTCTTTATAAACTCAATCTAGGAAGCCAGCTCAGGCCCCTCCCTTTCTTCAATATTCTTGAGGTCCATGAATAATCACCATATCACTTAATCATCCTATAATTGTATCACCATAAGCACAGGACTATAAGGACATATTGGAGGAGAACACTCAACAGTAGACTAGGTTTTCTCACCAAGTGTTTTATTTTTACCTATACTTACCCTCTATGTCTTTATTTCATGCTTGCACTTCAGGGTAATATTCAGTTATTGTACATCATATGTATGTAGCATCTCTTAGGAAGAGTAGAGATTGTTTATTGAAAATCCAAGAACGTTGATTGTTTGCTGGAGTTACATGTTTACAACGTAAAAGAGGAGAAAGGACATTCCCCTTCTATACTCATGTCCCCACTTGATGCCAGGATGCCATTCTGCTCAAACAGAAACTAAAGGATTTTCATATTCTGTTTGGGCAGCATATTGTTTTTTTGTATCACTTTATGTATCCTTAGATAGTATACATGTACACATCCATTAATGGTTTTGAGTATCAGTAAATGTGATTTCATAATTTTAAAATATTTTAAACCCAACATACAATGATATTTTCATATATATGTATATATAAATGCACATATATATGGTATTATATGTAACTTTCTCTGTCTTCTTGCCCTCTTCTTCCCTTCTCCTACTCTATTTACATTCCATATTTGAGAGAAATGCTATGGTAATATGGTATTTGTCTTTCTGAATCTGACTCATTTAATATCATGATCTCCAATTGTATCTATTTCCCTGCAAATGTCCTGATTTTACTTTAATTTGGTTGAATAAAATTCCCTTGCATATATGTACCACATTTTATTTACTCATTTACCGCTTCATAGACATGTAGGCTTCAGAGCAAGATGAATTTTATTTGGTCACGTGACCATGCCACTTATGAACTGTTTGTCTTGAAGTTGAGCTATTAGATTTTTGTTAGCCTCATTTATTTATCTCTTTGTATCATCTGTACATTATAAAGATTAAATGATAAAGAATATACTAAGACAGACTGAACATGGCATCAATTAGATGCTTAGCAAATAATGGTTTATCTCACCCTACTGTTTTGGTAAAGTAAGATTAAAATTCACCAACATCATGAATGTTTTGAAGATAATTTTAAAGATTTCTAAATGTAACGCCGGGCGTGGTGGCGCAAGCCTTTAGTCCCAGCACTTGGGAGGCAGAGGCAGGCGGATTTCTGAGTTCGAGGCCAGCCTGGTCTACAAAGTGAGTTCCAGGACAGCCAGGGCTATACAGAGAAACCCTGTCTCAAAAAACCAAAAAAAAAAAAAAAAAAAAAAAAAAGATTTCTAAATGTATATACTCTACTTTCAAGTTTCAGCATTCTTTAATATAAAAAACGTTAATTGAATGTGTCCACGTGAAAGGTATATGCAAATTTGTGTTAACTGGAAATAAAATGGAAATGATAAATTGGTACAAGTCTTATTTTACTTCTTTATCTTCTTCAAGTTGGCTTTAAACCTGTAACTCCTGGGAACCTAATTCTAGATGTCAGCAGAATTGGAGAAGTCAGATCAATATTCAGATAACACAGGCAAGGAACAGCCTAGGCAAGAAGGTAATTTTATCTTCTTTCTTAGGCATACTGTCACATAACATCATATTTTTAAAACATTTATTCACAGTAGGTATAAAGCTTAATGTGAGTGAAGAAGGTGTATTTCCTTTAAACTTCTTATAAATATCAATGATGAAGAATAGAATGCTGTTTATTGCAGCTCCAGTGTGCCATCTACTGTGAAAATGGAGCTGAGAGAAGAAAACACACATTTATGTCAATCATCAAGAAGAGAGTTTTGAGGCTGAATTATCCAGATAATTGCCCTAATTTTTCATCCTGTCCTGTGATCATTACTTTTCTGCCTTACACAGGTTTTCCTTTTTTTCTTTGCTCTCATCATTTCACACTTCCTGACATCTTCTATGTCAGCTGGCCATGTTATTGACTTCTATTTTTGCTGGGGTCACTTCTGTAGGAGCATCTTTTTAGCTTCTGATTGCCCTCAGTAGTGAGGAATTTGAATAAAAATGTATGGCAGATGTTATTGCGATGGGGGAAGGGCTTTTCTGTAGAGAGGTGAATCATAATGTGAAAGCTGTATAACTCAATCCCCTAAACACCCACTCCAATTTTGGCTCTTTGACAATGCTGTCTCTTCGAGAAAGAAGAACAGTTTGATCTGAATTCTTATTAGGTTCTGAGCCACCAAATTAGAATCTAATAAGCTCATTTAGAAAGGTTTTGAATTAGCTTAAAACAGACCCACGCTGAGCTCATACAAGAGACCCTCCTACTCTTTCCAGGCGACCTGGAGTTTGTAGACTTAATTTTTCAGTCTCTTCTTTGTGTCTTTTCTCATCTTATACTTGGGTTCTTTTCTCCTTTCAGACTATATATATATATTACTCTTTTGAGAGACATGTGTCAGTCCTTATGTGTGCTATTTGTTTAAAAGAAAACCATAAATTTATATGGGAGAAAAAAAGATATTTATTCAGTTTGAGAAATACTTCCCTTTTGGACTATTCCCTTTTGGCATACTCAGTATTACTAGTAACCTTGAATGAAAAACATTTTGATGTATATAAAAAAATTCCTCCCCAATCACTATATCCTATAGTTATCTTATTTATAGATGTAAACAAATATTCATAAGCTTGGGGAAATTTGACATATATGGAAAAAATTGGTAATCTAAGATGGATAGTTAGGGAAGAAATTATGTTTCAATTATCTTGTTGAATGTCTGAGGAAATGAAGCTAGTGAAATTGGGATTATTAGGTAACAGCAATTTACATAGGTATGTGTGGGCCTATAGAAGTTTGGTCCTGGTTCTTCATCCTAGACCCATGCTTCCAGAAATAAGTCTCAGAGTCAAAATGTATTTACAAATACGTAGGCCATATAGCTAGGCTCTTTCCTGACTCAATTACAACTTATTATAATCCATTTACTTTAATCTACATTCTGCCATGTGGCTGGTTATCTGTGCTCAGGTACCATGTATCTGTCTTGTCGCATTTTCCCAGATGAATCTTCTGAACCTGACTCTATCCCAGAATTCTTTCTGCCACCCAGGTGTCTCACCTTCTATTATATCCTCCCCTATATGCCATAATTTTTTTCTAATTGACAGATAAGCATCCATGCAATATACAACATATTCTCTCTACAATCCCCTTTTTAGTCCAATAAAAGGCTCATTTTCTTTCAAATATAACCTCAATTTGGGTTGGATATTAGTTGGCCATTTCCCCAGTCTCTGATCCATCTCCCAGTCCTTGCATTTCTTTATAGACAGGATAAATATTGGGTTGAAAGTTTTGTGGGTGGGTTGGTGTCTCTATTGCTCCACTAGGGTTCCTGCCTAGTGACAGGAGGTGGCCCCCTCAGGTTCCACATCTGCAATGCTGTGAGTCACATCTAAGGTCACCACACTCAATGATTCTTGGGAGCCTCCCCTATCAAATTCTCAAGATACCACCTACCTCCCCACCCCGAGCAGTTTCAGATTTTAATTCATTCTTATGGCCTTATGGCCATCTCTCTTGTCCTTCCCTTCCAACACCTGATCCTGAATCCCCATATTCCCCTCCCCATTCCTTCTCCCATCAAGTTCCTTCCTTCCATCTGCCTCCTAGGATGATTTTATTCCCCTTTCTAAGTGAGACAAACATCTTCACTTGCGCCTTCCTTCTTCTTTAGCTTCCTTGGGTCTGTGGAGTGTAGCATGGGTATTCTGTACTTTATGGCTAATATCCACGTTGAAGTGAGTAGATTAAGAAAATATCTAATACTGGCTGAGAAAGAGATCAGGGAAACATCACCCTTCACAATAGTCACTAACAATATAAAATATCTTGGTGTGACTCTTACGAAGGAAGTGAAAGATTTGTATGACAAGAACTTCAAGTCTCTGAAGAAAGAAATTGAGGAAGATCTCAGAAGATGGAAGGATCTCCCATGCTCATGGATTGGCAGAATCAATACAGTANATTCAATGCAATCCCCATCAAAATTCCAACTCAATTCTTCAAGGATCTAGAAAAGACAATTAGCAAGTTCATCTGGAATAACAAAAAACCTAGACTAGCAAAAACTCTTCTCAACAATAAAAGAACCTCTGGTGGAATCACCATGCCTGACCTCAAGCTGTACTACAGAGCAATCGTTATAAAAACTGCATGGTACTGGGACAGCAACAGACAGGTAGATCAATGGAATAGGATCGAAGACCCAGAAATGAATCCACATACCTATGGTCACCTGATCTTTGACAAGGGAGCTAAAACTATCCAGTGGAGAAAGGACAGCATTTTCAACAAATGGTGCTGGCACAACTGGCGGTTATCATGTAGAAGACTGGGAATTGATCCATTCTTATCTCCTTGTACGAAGGTCAAGTCTAAGTGGTTGAAGGATCTCCACATAAAACTAGAGACACTGAAACTTATAGAGGAGAAAGTGGGGGAAAGCCTCGAAGATATGGGCACTGGGGAAAAATTTCTGAATAGAACAGCAATGGCTTGTGCTGTAAGATCAAGAATTGACAAATGGGACCTCATAAAGTCGCAAAGCTTCTGTAAGGCAAAAGATACTGCCAACAAGACAAAAGGGCCACCAACAGATTGGGAAAGGATCTTTAGCAATCCTAAATCTGATAGGGGACTGATATCCAATATATAGAAAGAACTCAAGAAGGTGGACACCAGAAAGTCAAATATCCCCATTAAAAAGTGGGGCACAGAGTTAAACAAAGAATTCTCAACTGAGGAATACCAAATGGCTGAGAAGCACCTGAAAAAATGTTCAACATCCTTAATCATCAGGGAAATGCAAATCAAAACAACCCTGAGATTCCATCTCACACAAGTAAGAATGGCTAAGATCAAAAAATCAGGTGACAGCAGATGCTGGCGTGGATGTGGAGAAAGGGGAACACTCCTCCACTGTTGGTGGGACTGCAAGCTTGTTCAACCACTCTGGAAATCAGTCTGGCGGTTCCTCAGAAAATTGGACATAGTACTACCAGAAGATCCAGCAATACCTCTACTTGGCATATATCCAGAANAAGAGGTTCCATCTGGTAATAAGGACACATGTTCCACTATGTTCATAGCAGCCTTATTCATAATAGCCAGAAGCTGGAAAGAACCCAGATGTCCCTCAACAGAGGAATGGATACAAAAAATTTGGTACATTTACACAATGGAGTACTACTCAGCTATTAGAAACAATGAATATATGAAATTCCTAGGAAAATGGATGGATCAGGAGGGTGTCATCCTGAGTGAGGTAACCCAATCAAAAAAGAACTCACATAACATGTACTCACTGATATGTGGATACTAGCCCAGAAGCCTAGACTACCCAAGATACAACTTACTAAACACATGAAACTCAAGAAGAATGAAGTTCAAAATGTGTTTTCTTTACCCCTTCCTAGAATTAGAACAAAGCACACATTGAAGGAGTTACAGAGATCATGTGTGAAGCTGAATCAAAAGGATGAACCAACCAGTGAAGGCGGCTGCCAGGGATCCTTCCCATAATCAGCCACCAAAAATAAACACTATTGTATATGCCAGCAAGATAATGCTGAAAGGGCCCTGATATAGCTGTCTCGTGGGAGGCTATACCAGTGCCTGGCAAACATGGAAGTGGATGCTCACAGTCAGCTATTAGTTGGAACACAGGACTCCCAAGGAAGGAGCTAGAGAAAGTACCCAAGGAGCTGAAGGGGTTTTCAACCCTATAGGTGGAAGAATAACATGAACTAACTAGTTCCCCCTGCGCTCATGTCTCTAGCTGCATATATGGAAGAAGATGGCCTAGTTGGCCATCATTGGGAGGAGAGGCCCCTTGGTCATACAGACTTTATATGCCCCAGTACAGGGGAACGCCAGGGCCATTATGTGGGAGGGAGTGGGTAGGGGAGCAGGGCGGGGATGGGGGAGGGTATGGGGAAATTTCTGGATAACACTTGAAATGTAAATGATGAAAATATCTAAAAAAGAGAAAAAAATTAAAAAAAAATAGAAAACAAAAAAAGAAAATATCTAATAATAAAAAAATAAAATAAAGAATGACCAACACACATGCAGAAAAAAAGAATTCTCTGTTTATTTCTGTATCCCATTTTTAATTGGGTTATTTAGGTTGTGGGTGTCTAATTTCTTGAATTCTTTATATATTTTGGATATTAGGTACCCTATCAGATGTAGGGTTGGTAAAGATCTTTTCATAATTAGTAGGCTGCTATTTTTGTTCTATTAACAGTGTCCTTTCCCTTCTTTTAAAAAATGTTTTTTATTAGATATTTTCTTTATTTACATTTCAAATGCTATCCCAAAAGTTCCCTATACCCTTCCTCCGCCCTACTCCCCTACCCACCCACTCCCACTTCTTGGCCCTAGCATTCCCCTGTACTGGGGCATATAAAGTTTGTAGGACCAAGGGGCCTCTCTTGCCAATGATGGTCGACTAGGCCATTTTCTGCTACATATGCATCAGGCACCAAACCCAGACACTATTGCATATGCCAGCAAGATTTTGTTGAAAGGACCCTGATATAACTATCTCAAGTGAGGCTATGTCAGTGCCTGGCAAATACAGAAGCAGATGCTCATAGTCATCTATTGGATGGAACACAGGGCCCCCAATGGAGGAGCTAGAGAAATTACCCAAGGAGCTGAAGGAGTCTACAACACTTTAGGTGGAACAACAATATGAATTAACCAGTACCCCCAGAGCTCGTGTCTCTAGATGCATATGTAGCAGAAGATGGCCTAGTCAACCATCATTGGGAATAGGTCCCATTTAAAATTGCTGATCATAGAGCGTGAGCCATTGTTGTTCTTTTTAGGAAGCTGTCTCCTTTACCAAGGAGTTTAGGACTATTTCCCACTTTCTATTCTATCAGATATAATGTATCTGGTTTTATGTTGAGTTCTTTGATCTATTTGGACATTTTTGTGCCCAGTGATAGATGTAGATTTATTTGCGTTTTTCTACATGCAGACATACGGGTTAGACTAGCACCATTTCTTGAAGATACTTTCTTTTTTCAATGTATGGTTTTGCCTTCTTTGTCAAAAACCAAGTTTTCTCTGTCCATGATCTTCTGGCTTTCATAGTCTCTGGTGAGAAGTCTGGAGTAATTCTGATAGGCCTGCCCTTATATGTTACTTGACCTTTTTACCTTGCTGCCTTTAATATTCTGTCTTTATTTAGTGCGTTTGTTGTTCTTATTATTATGTGTCGGGAGGAATTTCTTTTCTGGTCCAGCCTATTTGGAGTTCTGTAGGCTTCTTGTATGTTTATGGTCATCTCATTCTTTAGGTATGGAAAGTTTTCTTCTATTATTTTGTTGAAGATATTTGCTGGCCCTTTACTTTGANGTCTCTAGCTGCATATATAGAAGAGGATGGCCTAGTTGGCCATCAGTGGGAAGAGAGGCCCCTAGGTTATGCAGACTTTATAAGCCCCAATACAGGGGGACGCAGGGGCCAAGGGGTGGGAGCGGGTGGGTAGGGGAGCAGGGCCGGGAGGGGGGAGGATATAGGGAACTAGCTGGATAACACTTGAAATGTAAATGAAAAAAAATCTAATAAAAGTAGAAAAAAAAAAAAAAAACCAAGTTTTCATGAGTTTATTACAGGCTCTTCAATTCAATTCCATTGATAATCCTGTGTGTTCCTTTACCAATACCATACAGTTTTTATTACTATTCCTCTGTAGTATTGCTTGAGGTCAGAGATGGTGATACCTCTAGAAGTTCTTTTATTGTTAAGGATTGTTTTGGCTATCCTGGATTTTTGTCCATATGAAGTTGAGAATTGCTCTGTCAAGTTCTGTAAAAAATTATGTTGGAATTTTGATGGGAATTGCATTGAATCTATTGCTTTTGGTAAGATAGTTATTTTCACTATGTTGATTCTATCTATCCATGAGCATGGGAGTTCTTTTCATCTTGTGATGTCTTCCTTAATTTCTTTCTTCAGTGACTTGAAGTTCTTGTCATATAGGTCTTTCATTTGCCTGGTAAGAGTTACACCAAGATGTTTTATATTATTTTGTAGCTATTGTAAAGGGTGCTGTTTCCCTAATTTATTTCTCAGCCTGTTTATCATTTGTAAAAGGAAGGCTACAGATTTCTTTAGTTAATTTTGTATTCAGCCATTTGGGGGGGGGTTCTTTTTTTTAATATTTATTTATTATATGTAAGTACACTGTAGCTGTTTTCAGACACTCCAGAAGAGGGTGCCAGATCTCGTTACGGATGGTTGTGAGCCACCATGTGGTTGCTGGGATTTAAAGTCAGGACCTTCAGAAGAGCAGTCGGGTGCTGTATTCAGCCATTTTACTGAAGATGTTTATCAGCTTCAGGAGTTCTCTGGTAGAATATTTTGGGTTGCATATGTATATTATACCATCCACAAATTGTAACTTTGATTTCTTCTTTTCTGATTTATATCCCCTTGACCTCTTTTCGTTGTCTTATCACTCTGGATAGAACTTCATGTACTATATTGAATATAGGGAGAGAATAGGGAGAGACTGGGCAGCCCTATCCTGTCCCTAAGTTTATTAGAATTGCTTTAAGTTTCTCTCTATTTAGTTTGATGTTGGCTATTGGATTGCTGTATATTGCTTTGATTATGTTTAGGTATGTGCCTTGTATCCCCGATCTCTCTATTACATTTAACATGAAGGGGGGATGGATTTTGTCAAAGGTTTTTTTTTCAGCATCTAATGAGATGGTCATGATTTTTTTTTCTTTCAGTTTGCTCATATGGTGGTTTTTCATGTAATCATCCCTGCATCCCTGGGATGAAGCCTACTTGATCATCATGTGTGATGTTTTGCATGTGTTCCTAGATTTGATTTTTGAGTATTTTATTGAGTATCTTTACATCAATGCTCATAATAGAAATCGGTTCTTTGTTGAGTCTTTGTGTGGTTTAGGTATCAGGGTGACTGTGGCTTCATAGAATGAGTTTGACAGTGTTTCTTGTGTTTTTACATTGTGGAATAGTTGGGAACGTATTAGTATTAGCTCTTCTTTGAAAGCCTGGTAGAACTCCGCACTAAAGCCATCTGGCCCTGGGCCTTTTCTTTTGTTTTTTTCTTTTGGTGTATGTGTGTGTGGGAGGGTGAGGGACTTTTGATGACTGCTTCAATTTCTTTAAGGGTTATGGGCTATTTAAATAGTTTACCTGATCTTGATTTAAGTTTGGTAAGTGGTATCTGTCTAGAAAATTATTTATTTCATTATGATTTTTCCAATTTTGTGGAGTACAGGCTTTTGAAGTATGGCCTAAGGATTCTTTGAATTTCTTCAGTGCCAGCTATTATGTGTCTCTTTTCCTTTATTTATTTTTTTAAATTTGGTTACTGTCTCTTTGCCTTTTGGTTAGTTTGGCTAATGTTTTGTTTATCTTGTTGATTTTATGAAAGAACCAGCTTGGTTTCATTGCTTCTTTGTATTGTATCTTTATTTTTCTGACTGATTTCAGCCTTGAGTTTGATTATTTCCTGCCTTCTTCTCCTCTTCAGTGTGCTTCCTTCTTTTTTTTTTTTTTCTAGAGCTTTCAGGTATGCTTATTAATTTATTCATGGTGGCATTTAGTGCTATGAACTTTCCTCTGAGCATTGCTTTCATTGTGTCCCATACATTTGGGTATGTTGTGCCTTCGTTCTCGTTGAATTCTACAAAATCTTTAATGTCTTTATTTCTTCCATGACGCAGAGATTATTGTGTAGAGAGTTGTTCAATTTCCATGACTGTGTAGGCCCTTTGGTGCTTCTGCTATTGTTGAAATCCTGCTCTAATCCATGGGAATCTGATAAGATATAAGGTGTTGTTTTAATTTTCTTGTGTCTGTTGAGCTTGATGGAGTTGGGCAGGGCGTTGCCCTTACTTCTTTTCTAGAGAAAATTGTTGTTCTTAAATGGAACAGTCTCACTAGATGCTCTGTACTTAATAGTTGTTTAGTAATTTATTCTATTTGACATTTTGCATGGTATTGTTTCTTACCATTTGCATGTAGTTTTTTCCCATTCATTTATTTTCCCCCTCAGATATTTGCAGGTTCTTGCTTGTCTGTTCAGATTTATAGTTGCTAGGATAGATTGGCCATTACTCCTAGAGGCATAATTCCAATATCTGAGAGAGGTCTTGTTTCCCTGGCAATGAGTGCAAATTTGATAGTGGGGTTCCTGAATGCAGCACTGATGTGGAGGAGTCTGAGTCTATCCAGCTGTGCTTTTTCATTCTTAGACATCTTGTGAGTGTATCTTGCTTTCTGAGTGTGGGGACTTCCCTACTTTCATAATGGCCTAACATGATCTCTGAGTACTGCCTTACATTTCCCACTGCAAGGACACACCAGGGTTTTTTTTTAGAACTCCTGATTTTGTGTGTAGAAATATTCCTAATGCTTTAATGTGTGGAGCAAATGGCATGGTCATGTTTCCATTGTTAGGGGGTACAACTCTACCATTTTTGATTGATAGCTCTTTTTCAGCCACTATGAGTTCTATTGTCGCAATTATTTCAGGCTTAAGCTGGGAAATTTCATATTTCTACCCCATTGTCTTGACAAATTTATGGATTTTTTAAAAACAATTTTGTACTTTTCAGTGAATTTGAGATGCTTTGTATCTTTGGCAATTTCTTCATTGTTCCAGACTTCCTAGCCTCCTAGGTACTGACACAGATTTATATTTTCTGGATTTTAAATTATATTTGAAGATGGAGTTGTTTGTGTGTGTTCTCTATTACTAGTATTAATTTTGTATTTTTAAGCTTGTAGCTAATTAAAGACAAATTAATATTTTTGAAGCCAACCCATCTTTCTTTGTAAATTACTAAGGTAATTAAAATTCTTTGGATTGCCGCTTAACACAAACTGAAGTTAGTACTTACAAAATCAATAATTATATAGTATCAGTGTCAGAATTTTCCCAAGATATCTTTCTTTCATTTTTTATAATTTAATTATCCTTGCCTATATTTTCATTTTATAATTGAGATACCAAAATCCAAAATTAATAGGTACTGTAGTTTCAAACTATGACTAATGGAGGCAACAACTTTTACCTTGTTTTTCATACTATTAAGTTCATATAAGACTTGCTGTTTATCACTTTCTATAGTTTAGACTAATGGCAAAATGAAATCATGAACTCTTTGGATTCTATTGTCTTGTGATGATACAGTGTCTAAGATTTGATTGTAGCTTTATTAATGTTCTTTTGAAAAAATTACTCTTTTTGTGAAGCATATAAAACCTTTTAAATCTATGAGAGATGCTAAAATTATGATTGATTGTTATGCTTTTAAAATCTCCAATCTTTTTTCTCATTTTGAACTAGAAAGATATATTGATGGTTTTTGGTAGAATTTTCATTTTTATTTAGTTGGACTGAGAAGATTATGAATTTAATTTGAAAGCCATTTCTTAGTCAAAGGATAATGGAATTTTAGGGCTTCAAGGCATCTCCAGATAGCTTTGTGAGGATGTGTGAAGAACAAAAAAGTTAAGGTCAGACTCACAGTTTCCACTTGTTGGCTGTATGACCCAACTTAAATTAAAGACACTCTATAAACTGTATTTCTTCACCTATGAAAGGAAAATAATTGCTGCCAGGTTAATTTTATCGCTTTATTGTTAGGATGAAATGAGATAGTATAAAAATGAGAGGTGTTGCTGGGTGGTGGTGGCACACGCCTTTAATCCCAGCACTTAGGAGGCAGAGGCAGGTAGATTTCTGAGATAGAGGCCAGCCTGGTCTACAAAGTGAGTTCCAGGACAGCCAGGGCTATACAGGGAAACCCTGTCTCGAAAAACCAAAAAAAAAAAAAAAAAAAAAAAAAAAAGGTGTTATTCAAAGAAGTGCACAAATATTACAAAAGAATAAATAAAAATATATACAAAGGAAACTTGTTTATTATGAGAGTTCCCTAATTTTATCAGTGTTAGATCATCCTAAATGAGCCTAATAATCTCCTATTAAAGTGTAACTTTTAAAATTTGCTTCCTTGATGTGGTGTTGCACACTATTAATCATAGCATTTGAAAAGCAGAGACAGGCAGACCCTCTATGAGTTCAAGGTCGGGTGTATATAGTGTGTTCCAGAATAACCAAAGCTACATGGTGTGATCCTGCCCCCCCCCCCCAAAGTTAAAAGAAAAAGAAAAGAAAATGTGCTCTTCTACCTATTTGAATGCCCAATGAATTTACTAAAAGCTTCAAGTTATCTCATTTTTCAAAAAGACATGACATCTGAATATTTTCTTGAAAGAGAGGGAACACTTGCTTTATCCTCAGTTACCTTGTTCTATTAGCAATTTTAGAATAAAGACCTAATGATGGTTTTCTTTTAACTAGTTGTACTTTGACAAAAATCTCCACAATTTTTACCTTCAGAATTGTTTCTCTACCTTAAAACTGCTTCTTATAAATTATAACTTTACCACATGTTTTTTCCTGAGGGCTTCTATTAGTTTGGATTCAAAACTTGCTTTTATTTTGTCTTTTATTTAACAAAATATATAGATGCTCCCACCAAATTTTTCTTTGCTAAGTGAGTTTGCAATTCTTGATTTTGTTTTGACAGTTTTGTTTTCTTTCATAGCTGCCTTTACAAAGTATCAAACTGCTAAAAGATGACCCTGTGCCTCTGTCCAGGGTCAGCTGGGGGATCCCAATTTTCTGTTAGGTTTCTCAAGATTATTAGAAGGATAAGGAATGCCTCATATTCCATAGAATCATTTTGGTTTATTTAAATAAAGCTAACAAGAATAAGTAACTTGAATATTCAGATTTAAAATATACTTAACTGAAACATGTTTTTATTTATTCAAGTAGATATGGGAAAAGAGAAAATAAGAAATTTCAAATATGAAAAAGTAAAAATTTGTGGATAGTCAGAGAGAAGATAGGTAGGATAGTTGTGAACTTATAAAAGTCACCAGATTGTTTTCTGAAACATGTTCTCTCATTCCTACAATGTACATGGCTTGAATATCTATTTACTAAGAATAAAATTTTGAAATTCACCTTCAATTTTAGAATAGTTTTAAATTTATAGAAAAATTACAGAGATATTACAGAGATACTTTGTCATAAGGTTCTCCTATTTTTAATGTCAGGGTGGTGTGGCTCATTTTCTACAATTGATAAATATGTATTTTTATATCAGAATTAACTTAAATCCGTATTAAGATCTCCTTATGTTTTTTATTTAACTCTGATATCTGTTGTTCTGTTCTTTATACAAATATGTTCTAGTAGTCATGTTATTGCTATGTTCCTTTACAGAATAATAATAGTGGGCTTCCTCCTGCGGCCTATCTAGTCTTGGATTCTTGACTACTTTAGTAGTGCTAGATCTAGGTTCTATTTCATAGAGTGGGCCTTAAATTCAATTTCTAAAAAAGTGCTTGGTTACCACCATAATATTTGTGTCACTATTACAGCAGTCTATCTTGCAGGCAGGTCTCTTTTATTGGTCACAGGGCTTGTAGCCTGGTGATATCTCCTGGTAATGTGTAGAGCACCTTCAAGCACTGAGCATGCTAGTCAGTAGAGATGGAGCTTCTAGTTAAGCACCAGCTTAGTTTCCTCATTTTTGATGGCATAAATGCATGTTGTCCTCAGCAATAGGGCCTTTACTGCTGGGTAGCAGAGAACAATTGATAGCCTTAGCAGTAGCCTATGGTGTTTAGGGAGGTACAAGAGACCCTTTTGGCCAACCACTGAACTAGATGTAACTCATTCCTTGGAATGCAGAGTTTAGTTGGTGGTATATGATATCTAGTTGGGACAGTGTCTTCACCATTGTATGGTAACTCCATAGATTCCTTTCATATTCACATTGTTTATGGAAGCTTCTACAGCTGCAGGTTTTCATAGAGTTTTTCAGAAGATCTGTGTTAGTTGTCTGTCACTATATTCTTCCTGTTACCCTGCTCTCCCATACCCTTCCCCATTTAATCCTCCTATTCTAGTTTCTTCTTTATCTCTCCATGACACTACATACTAACTCTCCTTCCTCCCCTATTTATCAGTACCTATCCTTCACAGTTATTCACATTGTAGCTCACATAATAAAAGCTTAAAAGCTAACATCTACATTTAAAAGAAAATATGTATTGTCTTTGGTGTCTGGGTTACCTTACTCAGGGTAATTGTTTTTCCTGTGCCATCCATTTACCTGCAAATTTCACTTTTCTTAATAGCCGAACAGTATTCAAAAACTATAAATGTACCATATTTATTTTTCACATTTTTATTGGTTATTTTATTTATTTACATTTTAAATGTTATCCCCCCTTCCCGGTTTCCCCTCCAAAAAACTCCTGTCCCATCCCTCCTACTTCTATGAGAGTGCTCCCCCCACCCCCGCACCCACACAGTCCCATCTCACCACCCTAGCATTCTTGTATGCTGGGGCATTGAGTCTCCACAGGACCAAGGGCCTCCCCTCCCATTGATGCCCATCCTCTGCTATATATGCAGCTGGAACCATGGGTCCCTCCATATGTACTCTTTGGTTGGTGGTTTAGTCTCTGGGAGCTCTGGGGGATTTTTGTTCTTCTTATGGGGTTGCAAATCCCTTCAGCTTTTTCAGTCCTTCCCTTAATTCCTCCATTGGGGCCCAGTACTCAGTCTGAGAACATCTGCGTCTGTATTGTTCAGGTGCTGGCAGAAACTCTCAGGGAATAGCCATATCAGGCTGACTTCAGCAAGTACTTTGTGGCATCATCAATAGTATCTGGGTTTGGTGTCTGTAGATGGAATGGATCCCTAGGTGGGGCAATCTCTGGATGTCTCTGCTCTACTCTTTGTCCCTGCATTTTGTTTAGACAAAAACAATTCTATGTTAATACTTTTGAGATGGGTGGGTGGCCCCATCCTTCAACTGGGGGTGGCTTAACCTTTGATATGGTCTCTACAGGTTCTCTATCCCCTTTGTTGGGTATTTTAACTAATGTCCTCCCAGTTGGGTCCTCTTGCTTTCCTAGCATCTGGGACTTTCTAGTGGCTACCCCCAGTCCCTCTTCCCCCACTGCTATATACCTCCATTCAATTCCCGAACCCTCTGCCCTCCCCGACCCCACACCTGACCCTGTCCCCTTTCCCCTGCCCCTGTATCCATTCTTCTGTCATGGGACATCTAGGCTGTTTCCAGCTTCTGGCTATCACAAATAAGGCCACTATGAACATAATGGAACACGTGCCCCTGTAACATGGTGGGACTTCTTTTGGGTATATTTTTAAAACTTTTTAAAAATTGATCTCTATCTTCTGCAGAAGTATTATTTGCCAATAGTTTCAGAGACCAGTTGTCATAAAAGAAATGGCCTAAATAAACTTCAATAAACTTCTTTTCTGAACTTGGAGTTTAGCATGCATTTTTTTTTTTTTTGTCACTGTAGTGCACTGAGTCATCAGGTGGTGGCACATTAGTGGCTTCAGACACCTTACCAAGACTATAAATTGCTCTCCAAAATTTTTTGGATAGAGAAATTACTATCAATTAATGCAATTAGGATCAATCTAAAAGCCAGCATGAGGTAGCATTTGAACTGTTCACACCCCAGTAATTCAGATTTGGCAAAAAGTTAAATGGAACACCAAAAATAGGCCAGAGAATTGTTGGCAGGTCCAATAAAACATTTCAGTGACCCTTGGTGCAACACAGTACTATCCTACTGATTACATGAAGTGGCAGCTAATGGTTCAAGGAACTACAGTATTGGGTGACAACTTGCAGCACTTAAAATTCCACCTATTAATTTTGTTGTCTGTTATTTATTTTAGATAAATATTAGTCAAAGAGTGTCAAGTGGACTTCAGGCTGCTAGAAATCCTCTAAATAGTATAATTTCCCTGACAGGAAATTAACTTATCAGTTTATCATTTAATGACGTTTGTCATTTCTGATGGATGATGAGGTATGAGATGTTGTGACTTTTAAAGGGGTTTTGACTTGTTTGTGTTCTTCCACAATTTTAGATTGGAGATTGTATAAAGCATTGTTCTTAAATGCATTTTTATATAAAACCTAACCATATAAATACTAGGAAATAGAAACTCGGAGCAGCTAACATACCTCAGACCCATGCTCCCAGGCTATGAATTTCTGTCAATGCATTTTACCCTTACTACAATCGTACCAAATTGGTTCTGATATGTTTTGCGCACACATACAGAAGCAGACATGGTGAATTTGAGTAACTTGTTCAGAGTTGCAGGGTATTATATACCTTCTAAGATCATATCCTACTGTACAGCTACTTTTCTACAACTATGAAAACTTCAAGAAAATATTTTTTAAATAACAGTCTAAGCAAAAAGGAAATGGCATCTTAATTTCTGGGAATATTTAGCATTGAAATTAACCAGTTCCCCCAATAAAGAAGGAAAGATAAGGAATGATGAATGCAAATGCCGGATTTCCAAACAGGCAGAGAAACACTGAACATCATTAGTTAGTTATGGATTGCTTGCACTAACTGAACAGAGTGGACATTCTAACAATCAGGGAATCCAATCTTCTTAAAAATTATATTTGACCTTAGACTGCTTATTCTGTTATTTGAATCTTGTTTCCTAGACATTAACATTTTGTTAAAGGAGTGTTTGTTCCAGGCAGACTGAGTTTGATTCAGCGGTAGCAGACACTATCATACATACATACATACATACATACATACATACATACATACATACCTATCTATAGCATTTCCCATCCAAGCTTCAAGCTTCTACACTCAAACCACAGGCTGACTTTGAGAACATATAAGGCCTATAATAATGGCTCAATGGGTAAAGACTTTTACAGACAAGTGAAAGATCCATGTTGCATCCCTGGAACCTCATAGTGGAAGGAGAGGAGTAACTCCCAAGAATTGTCCTCTTGCCTCCACATTATACATACACACAAAACTAAATGAATGAATCGTAAAAAAACACATCGCAAAACAAATCAGGTTTTAGAAACACAAAATATAAGCAAAGTAAAACTAGATAAAACGGAAAAGTTGATCTTATTAATTTGTCAGTTAAATATGTTAATTAAAATAAGTTTTTTAAAAAAGGAAATGGCCAAGTAGTTGCAAATCAATCAGAAAATGTGGAGTATTATGCATCTTAAATGAAGTAATAAACAGGAAAATCCCTATTGGATGATAGATTTGTTATTCCATATGTGACTATAGCACATCAAATGCATGTATGGAGTTCTATAGTCAGATGTTTGTATGCAGTCACAACACAGTTCAGTAATAGTGTGACTGCATAACTCTGAGCATTGGGAGCGCTTTACTGACTTCAGTCTGCTGTGCTATACTCCATTTTCTAGTTCATTCTTAGGATCATAAACTCCAATTATGGTCATCAGTCCCTAGAATTATTTCATCCAAAGATAAAATGAGCACACTATTTTAAGCTGTAGATCACTTTTACATTGTCATAACAGCTTTTTAAGTTTATTTTTAATAGTGGTATAATAATGGAAATTTCTTAAGAGGAGAATTAAGCATGGATTCAAACTGTAGTGCCAATGGTACTAAAGGTGGAAATATTTCATTCATTCATTCACATGTCTTCACATTATAAAAAGAAAGTTTTTATTAACTTGTGTATTAAGAGTTATACAATTTAATAAAATTTCAAGTGAGCTAGTGGATTTGAATGAAAGAGCACAGTAAGGAGAATACTCAGTATGAATGATAAAACCCACTAAGAACTTTCTATCTATGGTTTTTTATTTTTAATACTTAAGACAACCCTCTTAGGGAAGTAGAATTAGCCCAAATATTAGGAAGAGAGGAGCTGAGTTTGAGAGAAGTTATGCACCACATCCTGTTGACAAATGCAGCGAATAGTCACCTCCTTGCTATTTCACATTTTAAATTTAAAAGAAGACAGAAGAAGTAGTTAGAGAGAAATCAGTTACAGCCCCTGGTCCACAATTATATAGTTGGGTGACCTTAGGAGATTTAAGACAATTAATCAAACTCTTCATATCCTCTTTTGTAATAGATCCAAAACTTAATATGGATGCAAAGGCTAAAAGTGTATAAAAGTATATAAGTATATAAAAGTATTGCGAAGATCATATACCCCAGTATAGGGGAATGCCAGGGCCAGGAAGTGGGAGTGGGTGGGTTGGGGAGCAGGGTGGGGGGGACGGTATAGGGGGCTTTGGGGATAGCATTTGAAATGTAAATGAAAAAATCTAATAAAAAGTATATAAGTATATAATTAATATATAATTAATAATTAATATATAATTATATATATATATATATATATATGTTTTTTGAGACAGGGTTTCTCTGTATAGTCCTGGCTGTCCTGGAACTCACTTTGTAGACCAGGCTTGCTTCGAACTCAGAAATCCACCTGCCTCTGCCTCCCGAGTGCTAAGATTAAAAGTGTGTGCCACCACACTCAGGGCAATATATACTTTAAAAAGGACTTTGCATGCTACTACAGAGATACTTGCTCGTCCACATTTACTTCTGCTCTATTTATACTAGCTAGAAATTGGAGACAGCTTAGATGTCCAACAGTTGATGAATGGATAGTTAAAATGTGGTACATTTACACAATGGAGTACTACACAGCTATTAAAAACAATGAATTTATGAAATTCTTAGACAAATGGATAGATCTGTAGGATATCATCCTGAGTGAGGTAACCAAATCACAAAAGAACACATATGATATGCACTCACTGATAAGCAGATATTAGCCCAGAAACTCAGAATACCTAAGATACAATTTGCAAAATACATGAAACTCAAGAAGAAGGAAGACCAAAAGGTTTATACTTTGGTACTCCTTAGAAGTAGGAACAAAATACCTATGGAAGGAGTTACAGAGACAAAGTGTGAAACAGCGACTGAAGGAATGACCATCCAGAGACTGCCCCACCAAGGAATCCATCCCATAAACAACCACCAAACTCAGACACTATTGTGGATGCCAACAAGAACTTGCTGACAGGAGTCTGATACAGCTGTCTCCTGAGAGGCTCTGCCAGTGCCTGACAAATACAGAAGTGTAGGCTCACAGGCATCCATTGAACTAAGCACAGGGTCCCCAGTGAAGGAGTTAAATAAAGAACCCAAGGAGCTGAAGGGGTTTGCAGCCCCATAGGAGGAACAACAATGTGAACTAACCAGTATCTCCAGAGCTCCCAAGCAAAGAAAACACATGGTGGTAGTCATGGCTCTAGGTGAGTATGTAGAAGAAGATGGCCTAGTTGGTCATTAATGAGAGGAGAGGCCCTTGGTTCTGTGAAGTTTATATGCCCTGGTATTGGGGACTGTGAGGGCCAGGAAGCAGGAGTGGATGGGTTGGTGAGCAGGGGGACCGGGAAGGGATAGGAGAGTTTCACATATCTGACCCACAATTGTTTCTGTCTGAAAGAATTACAGGGATGGGAATGGAGAGGAGCCTGAGGAAAAGAAGGGAAAATTAGGAAAAGGGATAACATTTGAAATGCAGATAAAGAAAGGATCTAATAAAAGAAAAAAAAAAAAACACTAGACAGTAGGGAGAGGGCTATAGAGCCTACCTTCAGGAGGAAGACAGGACATCAAGTAAGGGAAGGGGTTGACATCCCACAGTCACATCTCTGACCCACAATTGTTTCCGTCTGAAAGAATTACAAGGATAGAAATGGAGAGGAGCCTGAGGAAAATAAGGTCCAGCAACAGGCCCAAAGTGGGATCCAGCTCAAGGGGAGGTCCCAAGGCCTGACACTATTACTGAGGCTATGGAGTGCTCACAGAAAGGGACCTAGAATGACTGCCCTCCAAAAGACCCAACAAGCAGTTGGAAGAGTCAGATGTAGATATTTTCACCTAACCAATGGACAGAAGCTGTTGAAACCCTGTTGTTGAATTAGGGAAGGCTGAAAGAAGCTGAGGAGAAGGGTGATCCTGTAGGAAGACCAGCAGTCCCAATTAATCTGGATCCCTGAGATCTCTCAAACACTGGACCACCAAACAGACAGCATATACCAGCTGATATGAGGCCCCAACACACATACAGTAGAGGACTGCCGGGTTTGTGTCAATTCAGAGATGAATCATCTAATCCTCAAGACACTGGAGTTTAGAAGTCAGGTAGGCTGGGGGGTGGGGGGTGGGGGCATCCAGGTGGAGATGGGGTGGAGTCTGGAGGAGGTGTGGAATGTAAAGCAGTTGGAGGGTGAATGGGAGTGTCAGGGAATGGAATATGGAATGTAAAAAATAAATTAAAAATAAATTTAAAAATTTAAAGTTTTTTTAAAAGAAAGAAAAAGGAATAAACTTTCATAGAGTATTAGGTTTTCCTAGTTGTTTTTTGGATGATACTGGGAACTGAATCTTGAGCCTTTTACATGCTAGGCAAGCACTCTACAGTTAACTTATATACACAGCTCTATTTTATATTGTAGAATCCAGTTACTTCTCTCATTTCTCAAGAGTTTCCATTAGTTACTCACCAATAAATCTTGAGAGCATCTATGGAAGAAATAGTCTATAAGGCGTATGTGTCCCTGTCTATGTAAAAAGGTAGGTAAAGTAGGAAAGATAATGATTTTGCTTTTAAAATTCTTCATTTAAATTCAGAACATAGCTTATATCCTTGAAATTGTAATATAATCCTAACGAAGTGAGTGTGTGGTTTTTCTCATATAAAATAGTCTGTGCTTTGAATATGAAGTGTACACAACAGCCTCTATGCGTTAAATCATTTCTAGATATTTATAGCATGATGACAAAGCAGAGAGATATTGTTCATACTGACCATTAGTCTAAATGAATAGTTCCTATCAGTAACAATTTAATTTTTCTAGAATATTTGCTATATATAGTTCAATAAATAAATGTATAGTGAACTTTCACAATAAAGGGCCAACTATGTCATGATATATCTATATCTATCTATCTCTATCTATCTATCTATCTATCAGATGGAAATAACTGAACAAAAAATCAACACACACAGGAATAATATAAAATTTATGGAAAATATAACCTCTAAATTTTAGTGCTCTTTTGGTAATGTTATGCCAATAAATAAACATGCAGAAATAGACTGTGAAATCTTTAATTTATGCCCTTTAGTGTTGAAATATTATATGAGTATATTACCTTTTTTATTCTAAAAATATCCAAAAAATACTTAATAAAAAATGGATATGTTTCAAGGGTAGAATAATGAAATGATGAAGAGGAAAATGACAGAAATATAATTATTAATGATAAGTACTGAAAAATCCAGAGTACTTGCTTTGCCAAAAAAATGAACCCTTGACACATATTATATAATTTGTGCTTTTATATTTGAAAAAAATCTAATTACCTTAAACATACTTCTTCCCCAAAATGCTGAAATTTATACTTTAAAGAGGAACTAAAACGTTACAAGGTTAAGGTTAACTAAGTTGCTCCAAGTTATAAACTAAGTAGTGGAACTTGGCCTGGATTACTGTTTATTAAGCTATACTTCTCGTACAGCATTGTCTGTGTTCCCAACTGTTTCATCAATGAAGGTTACTGGACTGTGGTAAGCACAATCATATAATGGGGCTAGGAAAGTCTAGCAACTGGGCCATTCTACTTTCTGTTTTGGTACAGAACGGAAAGCTTAATTCTATAGTGTTTTCCATCTAAAGCCATCAATTTTTTTAATAAGTATTTTTGTGTGTGCAGAAACATTGACGTTTTTAGCACTTTATAATGATTTCTCAGCTTTCTTAGGATTGATTTGTTGATCTGTTTGCTACACATATATGTTCATAATAGAACAAGAACAGCATCTTAGGAGGTTTAGGTAACACTTCAACTGAGTGAGCATGAGAATCACTGTGACCACTGTAGCATGACTATTATCACATTACATAGATGAATTAAGGCGGAAAGACAATTCTTTTTTCTCTAACAGTTTAACTGGATTCTTGGATACTACATTGGCAATATAGCATCTATGGCTTTCAATCACTTTTCCTTGCAGAGTGCCCTCTGCTGAAGAAGCAGGGAGGCTCACTTTTTTAAAAAATAAATAGCACTCTTAATTTTTTGTTCATTTATTTCCATTCTTATTAAAGAACAATGAAACTTATTACCCTTGTAGAGCAAAAACCTTTATGAGGCTTTAAAGTATATGAGACATGTCCTAACACACACAGACACACACAGACACACAGACACACACACACACACGCACACACATGCATGCACACAATACACACGCCAAAAAACCACAACACACAACTATTAAATCATTGTACTTCTTACATATTTTTTAGCCTTGAAACATTATAGTTCGACTTGTTAGCATTCAAAATCCTATCAAAATCTCCACTTTCTGCAATCTGCCACAGGGTGTACAAATGTGCTTCTAATTTCATGCATGCTTTTGTGAATTTACTGTAGTCCTCTTGGACTTTCCCTGGTTTTTGCCCTCGCTCAGAAACAGGGCTCTAAAACAGTTTAGACCTACTTGCCCAAGTATTTACAGAGCGTACAATTCAACCCTCTTTACAAGTTTGTATAAAGCTTTCATAGAGGAAATGGGATGTAGCAACTTACTCTATTCTGTTTCCAGTTCCTCATACAGAGCTATAGGGAATTTTCTGGTATGTTTTGAATAACCTTTGTAAATTATATATAGACAGTGAAACTAAAGTTTTCTTAAAATGAAGCCCTATTTTATCAAACTTTATGAAATGCCTATAAACTGCTATTTTATTGTTATAAATGAAATAAGAATAGGTACATTTTAAAATGTGATGGAAAGAAAATACCTCAAGTATATTTCAGTGAACAGAATTGAATTTCATCAGGCAAGCATATTTTATAAAGCTAGGTAATGCTATTCACTGTATCCAAACAAAAGCAAAGTATACACATTTATATGAACACAACATTTTAGTTCACCTAAGAATAAACCACAACGAGGTCATCAATCATGCATTTTTTTATGGAGATTTTATTTCCTTTATTTGAGAAACTTAAGTCTTGGGTACATCAAAACCAATTTCTGGGATGAGGGGAAAAAAAAACAGAACCCACAATAGAAAAAAAAAATTATCGTCTGGGTCACAACAGAACCCAGAGAATATATTCTTATAATTGAAAAATTATAGGTGCTTCATAATTGACCTTCTGATCCAAAATGACCTATTGAATTTGCAACTTGGTTCTTGGTGTGAAGGTCCACGGACAAACTAGGACGTCTTCAGACCTTAGCTGGATGCCATGAGGGGTTAATTGGCTTTCGACTCTTGTTTCTTGTCTAAGAGGTAGCAGCAGCAACAGTGTCCACCTTCTGGGCAGCTTCTTGGCATGATGAGCCTGCAGGACTGCCACAGCTTCATCCACCTTGGAGCGGAGGGACTCGGGGGACTCCAGCATGTGCAGCAGCTCAGAGTTGTCGATTTCCAGCAGCATCCCGGTGATCTTCCCAGCCAGGTTTGAATGCATTGTTTGGATAAGCGGGAACAGACGCTCCCCCAGCATCTGCTTCTGCTCCTGGGGAGGCGCTGCAGCAAGCATGGAGGCAGTCAGGGGCTCCTGACCCTGGACGTGGACTGCAGGCTGGGGAGCCTGCAGCGGCTGGATGGCAGGGTGCGGGCTGCGGACACTGGACGCATACTTGTACGGAGCCACAGCCCTGGGAGCTGCAGCGGCAACTGCGGCCCGAGGTGTGAGGTTTGGCACGGCTGTAGGGACACCTCCAGACTGGCAGCTGTCAGTCAGCCCTTGCTGGGCGGCACCAGCCCCACCAAAGTCCATAGCCAAGCGGTCCGGGCACTCAGACCCGACTCTCTGAGCAGTAGTAGGAAGGCCACGAGAGGCCAGAGCATTACCAGTTGGAGCCAGATGTCGAAGAGCTGGACGAGGCCCAGACTGCCACAGAGCACTTGGCATTCCTTGGAAGCCTTGAGATCTCCCGCCCTGCTGCCAGCGTGGATTAGGCCTCATCTGTGCTAACTGGTTAGGTGTGTAATATGGAGGTCTTCCCTGAGCCTGCGGAACTGCGGGCACAAAGTAGCCACCAGCTGCAGGCTGGAACTGATTTAAGATGGCACTGGCTGGGAGCGCCCTCATCCCCGCCACACGCTGCATGTACTGGTTAGTCAGGTGAGCCTTCTGCTCTTCCTTTCTCCGGGCCAGGGCCACGTACAGAGGCTTGGAGCCCACAATGCGTCCGTTCATCTCGGTGACAGCTTTGGTCGCCTCTTCAGGAGAGGAGAAACAGACAAAGCCAAACCCTTTGCTTCTTCCGTCTTCTAGCATCACCTTCGCACTGGTGATTGATCCAAACGGAGAAAACTCTTTCCTTAATTTCTCATCGTCAATGGTGTCATCCAAGTTCTTAATGTAGAGATTCACTCCCTGGTACCGGCTAATCCTCTCCTGCTTCAGCTGCTCAAACTTCCGCTTTAATTCAACCTGCCGCTCTACTTTTTTCTGTGCGCGGCCTACGAATATGGCTTTGCCGCTCATTTCTTTTCCATTCATTTCTTCTACAGCCTTATTGGCATCCTCGTGCTTCTCATAACTTACAAAGCCAAAGCCTTTGGACTTCCCACTGGAGTATCTCATCACCTTGACACTTAGGGTCTTACCAAACTGGCTGAAGAGCTCTTTCAGATTTCCATCATCCACCTCTTCTCCGAAGTTTTTGATATAAACATTGGTGAATTCCTTGGCCTTGGCTCCAAGCTCCGCCTCCCGCTCTTTGCGAGACTTGAATCGACCCACAAACACTTTACGATCATTGAGAAGCATGCCATTCATCTTCTCGATGGCCTTGTCGGCGGCTTCTTGGGTCTCGAAGTGGACAAAAGCATAGCCCTTAGAGCCGTTCTCATCACAAACCACCTTACAGGACAAGATGTTTCCAAAGGCAGAGAAAGTGTCATACAGTGCCTTGTTGTCTATGGATTTGTCCAAGTTCTTGATGAAGACATTTCCCACTCCAGACTTTCTCAAAGAGGGGTCCCTCTGCGACCACATGATGCGGATTGGCTTTCCCTTTATCACATCGAAGTTCATGGTGTCCAAGGCCCTCTCAGCATCAGCTGGCTGCTGGAAGTTGACGTAGGCATAACCCAGAGAGCGCCGAGTGATCATATCGCGACAGACCCGGATGGACAGAACAGGCCCCGCAGGGCTGAACTTTTCTTTCTTTCTTTTTTTTTTTATTTTATTTTAAAATAAATTTTATTTAGTAAAAAACAAAGAAATTAAACACACACACAAACCGTTATAAACCAACTGAACATTTCCTTGTTGAAGTAAGTCTCAGCTTCTAGAATCTTTAAAAAAATTTTGTATTAGATATTTTCTTCATTTACATTTCAAATGCTATTCCAAAAGTCCCCTATACCCTCCCCCGCCCTGCTCCCCTACCCACTCACTCCCACTTCTTGGCCCTGGTGTTCCCCTGTACTGGGGCATATAAAGTTTGCAAGACCAAGGGGCCTCTCTTCCAATTGATGGTCGACTAGGCCATCTTCTGCTACATATGCAGCAAGTCTCAGCTAC
>LR751017.1:222580-233308 GCA_902729485.2 Mus minutoides | reverse complement strand
AAAGAAAGAACTCAGAAAATTGTATTAATTAAAAAACATGTCATGTGATCTACCCTCTAACAATATCAGCTGGGTAGCCAGAGGTGGTAATTCTAGATCTATGAGGAGTCAACAGTTTATGCTCTGGGCCTATGCAGACTTCCTTCTGTTCTGCCTCTTTTGTTCATTCACCTGGTGAGAGCAGTCTCTTGTTATTTGGCTTCCTCTGTTTCCCTTTGTGTTATTTGCCTAGCAACCAGAAGGAATGACTTAGGGGTGAGCTGTCAGTTCTTACTGCCAGCTGGATGCCATCATGTTTCTCAGGACTGTCAGGGTAGGCTGCAAGCTTCCTGCTCACAGGTCCTGGTGTGGAGCATCTTCACATTCGTGTTGCTGTATCTGGGGAAGCCCGGTGAGGATAGAGTGACTACTGTTGCAGACACACAACTTATCTCTTGCAAGTCGTCAGTTATCAACATTTATTTTCGCTTCCAGGAGCTCTGAAAGCTAGCTTCTTCCTCTGTGGTCCCTAAAGGAAGTCTCCCATTCCTTGCCAACTAACCAGTTTTCACCTCCGTGTGGAGCTCTCCAAGGTTCTGTTTCAAAGCTCACCCTTTTCTTTCCTTTCCTTTCCTTTCCTTTCCTTTCCTTTCCTTTCCTTTCCTTTCCTTCCCTTCCCTTCCCTTCCCTTCCCTTCCCTTCCCTTCCCTTCCCTTCCCTTCCCTCCCCTCCCCTCCCCTCCCCTCCCCTCCCCTTCCCTTTTTCCTTATTACCCCATTTCTCTAGTTTTTTTTTTCATTTCCCTAGTTTTGTTTGTTTTTGTTTTTTGCCTCTTCTGTCATTTCTTACATTTCATTTCTTGCCTGGTCCACTCAGGGAGGTACTCTCCTACCATTCTATTTTCCAATCTATCAACTCTATCTATCATCTATCTATCATCTTTCTCCTTCCTTCCTTCCTTCCTTCCTTCCTTCCTTCCTTCCTTCCACTTCCTCTCTCTCTTTCCTCTCCATCCCTCTCCTCCATATATACTCACAGATGAAAGGACAGCACAAAAATTCCGAGGCTTCCATTTGGCCTGGATCATTCACCCCAGTCCTTACATCCTGCAGTTGGCATCATCCAAACTGGGCATTTTATAGTCTGGAGGAGATTTTCTCTTTTCTGTTAACCAGAAAATTCCATTTTAAAAAGATTGTTCTATCTTCTGAAGACTGAAACATGTGCCTTTCTAATCTCATCCTCTCAAAAGAGGTTGTTCCTCTTCAGTGGTCCCCAGTTTGCTTCCCAGAAATGATACAACAGTGTTCAGTAATATATTGTTCAATGTCTTGCCACATCCCTTTTGAGCAGAGATCACTGTACTCTCTGGTAACAAATAGAGTGGATAAAAATGGATGGGTCATCTCTCTGGAGCTGTAGAAATATTTAGGTGTACAGAGGGGGTAAATAGCAGGGACTTCTATACATAGGAAGGGACCTGGAGTCTGATGACACCGTGGAACAATAAGCCAAAATAAACCCTTCCATGTGTTGCTTTTGGTCAAGGCATTTTATCACATCAACAGAAGAGTTTATAACTATAAACATGGTGGTACTGATAATGACAGAGATGATGATGATAATGGTGATGGCTGTGGTGGTGATCCTTGCTAAGTTAATGTAAAGATGGAGAATAGAATTTATATAAAGAATTAAAAAGATTAAATTGAACTAAATAGGATGCAAAAATGAAACAACTCCGCTGGATCACTCAACCTATAACAAAGGAAGAAATAGAAAGCCACAGAAGATGCCCATGTAAAGGCATTTATGCAGAGGATGCTTGCATGCATTTTCTTCAATATGTGGTGCTGTGTTGAGTGTGTTTTTGTATGGAGAAAATAAAATTTAACCTCAGCCATATGCAAAAATTTACAACTGAAAAATGGCTGGTGTGTGCAGTGGTTTTTAAAAAGGGCAGAATTTAAACAGTTCCAATATATTCTTGAATTAATTTGATCTAGAATGGATGAACAGGCACCACTGAGGTATGTTTTAATAGTGAATAAGACCAGGTATCTTGTTAACATGCTAAGTATAGCTACTTAATCTTATTTCCCTCAGTTCATGAAGTATAATCTCCTGGCACCATTATTTGTGGCACTATCTGGGCAACTTTAGGAAGAACCTGGGCAGGAAAATTATCCTCTATGCCCCATACTTGACCCTCTGGGTTGGATATGTTCCATGCCTTCTTGTGATTCTGTGTATGCAGGAACTGAATAATTTCAATATGTGTACAGAAGACCATTTACATTTTCAACTTCAAATTAGAGCCTAGATTCAGGGCACAGTCCATTCTCAAACAGGCCTTCTCCAGGAAAATAGTACTCACAGAGATGGAGAGATTCTTTTCCTTCCCATGAGGCTATGATGATCTTTTTGTAGCTCCATATGTCAGAACCTGCAATTACAGAAGCAGATTTGATGTTCACATGGCACCTCAACCTGGACCATCTTGAAAAGAGATGGTGACTGTCTTACTTAGGTTTTTCATTGCTGTGAAGAGATACCATGACCACAGCAACTCTTAATTTTTTTATATCCTTTAATTTTTTTTTTTTACAATCCAGTCTTCATCCTCTTCCCAGTCCACCTCTGACTGTTCCTCATCCCACAACTCCTCCCCAGTCTCCAAGAGGATGTCCCTACCCCACACCCCCACTCCACCAAACCTACCCACACTCTGGGGCCTCAAGTCTCTTGAGGGTTAGGTGTATCTTCTCCCACTGAGGCTATATGTGTCAGTCCTTTCCTGTATATGAGTTAGAGACCTCCTATCAGTTGGATTATGCTGCCTATTTGGTGACTCAGTATCTGAGAGATCTCAGGGGTCCAAGTTAGTTATGATTGCTGGTCTTCCTATAGAGTCACCCTCTTCAGATTTTTCCAGCTTTCCCCTAATTCAACCACAGGGTTCACCAGTTTCTGTTCATTGGTTGGGTGTAAGTACCTGCATCTGACTCTTTCAGCTGCTTGTTGGACCTTTCCGAAAGCAGTCATGATAGGTTACTGTTTGTAAACACACCAAAGCTTCAGTTATAATGTCAGGCTTTGGAGCCTCCCCTTGAGCTGGCTCCCAATTTGGGCCTGTCACTGGACCTCCTTTCCCTCAGGCTCTTCTCCGTTTTTGTCCCTGCAGTTCTTTCAGACAGAAACAATTCTGAGTCAGTTTTTGACTGTGGGATAGCAAGCCTATCCCTCCATTTGATGCCCTGTCTTTCTACTGGAGGTGGGCTCTACAAGTTCCCTCTCCCCACTATAGGGCATTTCATCTAAGATCCTCGCTTTGAGTCCTGAGAGTCTCTCACATCCCAGGTCTCTGGAACAGTCTAGAGGATCCCTCGACCTCCTACCTACCAAGGTTGCCTGTTTCCATTCTTCTGGTCCTCAGGGCTTCAGTCCTATTCCTCCCCTCAATACCTAATCATGTTCTCCTCTTTCCCTTCCTGTCCCCTTTCCCACCCAAGTCCCTCCCTCCCTCTCCAGCCTCTCTCCTCCCTGTGATTACTCTTATAAAGTAAAACATTTATTGGTCCTGCCTTACACTTTCAGAGGTTCAGTCCATTGTCATCAGAATGAGAAGCATGGCAGCTTGTAGGCAGACATGAAGCTGGGGAAGCTGAGAGTTCTACATCTTGATCAGAAGAAAGAGACTGGCTTTCCACACTGGATGGATCCTGAACATAGGAGCCTCAAAGCTGAGCTCCCCCCCCCGCCCCCATTGACACACTTTGTCTAAAAGGACCCCAACTCCTCCAATAAGACCACACCTCCTAATACTGCCAGATCTCATGAGCCAAGCATATTTAAACCACCACAGTGACTCTTATCCCCTGAGAATTGATGTCACAGCACTCAATACACTATCCTAACAATTCCATGCACTTCTGAGGCCCTCATTTTATGGATAAACAAACTAGGCAGGGAAGACACATCACTGACCTAGAAATCACCCAGCAGATAGTCATGGGGGCCAAGATTTCAGTACACAGACCACATGAAAGACAGATAACAAGGATTTTGGTTATCACAGCACAAATAATAAAAGGTTCAAGTTTTTTTCTACATAGCTAAGAAAAAAAAAAATAAAGACTTCTCAGAAGCCTAGGTGAGCAGGGATCTTCTGACCTCCATATGCACTCTTCTTCTTTAGGTCTGCTTAGAGCTCTTACAAAGTACTTTCTAGAAAAGGCTTGTAATTCTGCCTTGCTTTGTAATTAGACCAGATGAAGTATATTCCGTGAACCAACAGTGTTAACTAAGCTAGGAATGGTTGCTTTAATTTGCCTTTCTGTTTTAGGGAAAACTTGTTAAAGTATGACTTAAATATATTCTTTTATTAAAAATGACAACTCACAAAAAGTGGACTTAAGCAGCAGTGTTTTATGATACATTTAGCTAAATAAGGCTAGTATAATTCTGTATATTGATAATAATGATAACTAGCACTTGTTAGGTATCTACTATATAACCTTTATTGTCTCAAGCCAATACTGAGTACTGGTTGAGTTTCAGGCTGAGGATACAGCAATCAGTAAAAATGACAAGAGTCTCTGTGCTTACAGAATTTGTATTCTAATGTAAGAAACAAAGAATAAATAGACAGATGGATAAACAAAGCAACTCTATGCTGTATGGGATCCTAAGAAAGAATGGAGGAAAGTGAGCGAAGCATAGGAGCGGCAATATTACTTCTGTGGCTAGGAACCACTCAAGCAAAGACCTCAGTGCTGTCAGGGTCAAAAGAGACTTCCTGGAGAAGAGGGACTAAGAGCACTGAGGGACAGATATATATGAAGGGTCTGTACTGGGAATAAATTAAAATACTTAGACATTGACCAGGAGGTCATGTATCTGGATAGGAAGAAACAAGTGTTGAGAAAGGGAAGGAGGGAGAGAGGGGGGAGGGAGGGAGGGAGGGAGGGAGGGAAGGAATGTGTCCAGGGGCCAGGGTTGGTAGGTCCATATCTCTCACTCCAAGTTCTTTATTGTTCTTAAAAAGAATGCAGAAGTCAGTAAGAGAGAACACTGAAAGACAGGAGGGATGAAAACTATAAATGATACTTTTCCAAAATGTCTATCAAATGGTGAGGAGAAAAATCAAGAGCATATGAAGTGGTGGTGATAGTGCAGAGGCATTGTGAGCTTAAGGGTAGAAGTGTCAGCTAGGAACAGAGACCAGATTCTGGATTTCCTTTTCCTCCCTCGCTCCCTCCCTTCCTCCCTCCCTCCCTCCCTCCCTCCCTTCCTTCCTTCCTTCCTTCCTTCCTTCCTTCCTTCCTTCCTTCCTGGGGCAGAAATAACTGGCCAGTTCAATCTTGAGCATTAAAGGAAATGGGCTTTACTGCATGCAGATTAGGTCCAGAATTCAGAGCAGAAAATTATGTAAGTGGTCTTAGACTATCCTTCCAACATATAGATCAGGTGTTAGTGCCACACCAACAGAGAAGGAAACTCACTTGCAGGGGTTACAAACAGCATTTGAGACCACCCAGCTAATGACTCAGCATGAGAGCCAATTTGGAAGGCATCTTTTGATACTTAGTACATGACACGTCGACTACAGTTTTCAGATGGAAGGCGAAAATTCTCATGTGAATCTCTGATTTAAGAGAAAAAGAAATTGTATCTCAGTTGAAATTTTTTTCTCTGTCTAAACTCAGATCTTGAGCCAGCTGGCCTCCCACTCATTTGAAAAAAATTAAAATCCCATTTTCAGACAGTCTTTCCTTGGCTTAAAAAGAAGTCACGCTTCACAGTCCACCCAACAGAGAGTTGGTTTTGGCAGGGGTGCCAAGAAATGATGTCATTCTCTGAGGACAGGGAAAGCCCTGTGTGCCTTTGATTTCCCCTTCAAACTCAGTGTATCTGAGTGCCTCTACCTCCTGAAACCTACAGCTTGAATGCTGCGGTATTTTTGACATATTTTTGAAATGCAGCAAGATCATGATATTTATTTATGTCAAATGACCAACTATCCCTCAGGAAAATTTGAAAATATTTCAGTGTGTGGATGGTCTTCCTGGATCTGATTGTAATTCTGTAATTTTTCAAATCATCTAATATCTCAAGGTAGAAATTGTTAAGTAGATTGTACACATCAATAATTATTTTTAGAAAGATTGCTTTCATAGGAAATGGTGCTTTAAAAATGTTAGGTTTCCTCCCTGACAACTATTGATCATAGTTAGCAGAGGTGCCATGCAAGCTTCCAAAGGAGATACATAACCAGAAATTCTACCAAGCTCAGTGAGAAATTCTACCTCAAATAAAGGTAGGAGGGAGTGGACAGAATTTGAGGAAAGAAAAACACCCAAGTGTTATTTCTGACCTCTTAACCTCCACAAACGCGTACATCCAAACTTAAATGTACATCCATGCATACCTTCAAAACACACAAGGCTTGGGGAGAGAAGGGGAGGGTTCACAGAAATTATGTTCTTTCATTTCCATCCTGCTCATGTTCATCTTCCAGGGAACAAAGGTTGGTAGAAGTTTCCCTTCCCCAAAACCAAAGTGAAGAGGGGACAAGAGAAACGGTCACAAGAATAAGTGATCACCAGCACAAGGAAAAACTGATGCATCACTGTGGTCCTGCTTGTCTGCCATATTGGTTGGTCAGCTCCAAAACGACTGTAAGCAAATTTATGGGCATTGTGAGAGGCTATTTTGATGGGATTTGGGGAATCCAAGTTCCCAAAGTCAAGATAGGGCCTGACCGTGACTGTTCAGCTGAGACCTGAGTTCTGTGGTCAGAAAAAGAGGGATATCCCATAACCCAGTTGGAGGAGTATTAAAGAATATACACTCATCTTTACAAGAGTCCATTTTCTCCATGCTCACAGATTATTCATACATTGAGTATAGTCATTCTTTCTACTTGGTGAATCCTTTACTTGAGATTTGGATGGTAGTCACCAGATTCAACTCTGGATTCAGATGGGGTGCATCAGGCATTCCCTGTGTCTATCCAGACCTACAGAAAGAGAGCTTTAAAAGGGTTGTAGAAGGGACTGAAGGAGTTGAGGGGGTTTGCAGCCCCATTGAGGGAGCAACAGTGTCATCAGGCAAGACCTACTGGAACTTCCAGAGACTGGACCACTAACCAAAGAATACACAAGGAGCATCCCATGGAGCTAGCTGCATATGTGGCACAAGATGGCCTTGTTAGACATCAGTGGGAAGAGAGGCCCTCAGGCCTGAGGGTGTTCAATGTCCCAGTGTTGGGGAACGCCAGTGCAGGAGGATGGGAGTGGGTGGGTGGGAAAACACACTCATAGAGGCAGGGGCGGGGGGATGGGATAAAGGGTTTAAGGAGGGGAGACATGGAAAGGGGAAAACATTTGAAATGTAAATAAAGAAAATATCCAAGAAAAAAAAAAAAAAAAAAAAAAATAAAAAAAAAAAAAAAAAAAAAAAAAGGCTGGGTAGCTTTTTCTCTACCAAAGCACACAAATGTGATGGGCCAAAGAAACAGACACAGATATTCCCACTCAAAAAATGTCCCTTCTGGGTGTTACCTAAAGGATGTAGTATGTCCTCTATGTCTCTCCAGGTTGTCAGAATGCCTATTCTCTACCCCTGGGACTTCACTGCAAAGTCTCTATGTCGTTCACTGCTCCTCTGTGATTTCTGCTGGCCGGAGTAGGGTCACATTCTCTGTATACACAGTTAGTATTTGATTAAAAAATTAAGGAAACCACAAGAAGACCTACAGAGCTAACTAGCCTGAACTCATGGGACTCACAGAAACCGAACCACCAACCAAAGAGCATGTATGGACTGGACCTAGGCTCCCTACACATGTGTAGCATATATACAGCTTGGTCTTTAGGTGGGGTCCCCAACATTTGGAGTCGGGGCTGTCTCTGACTTGAACTCTGTTGCCTGACTTGGGATCCCTTCTCATAGCTGGGCTGCCTTGTCTGGCCTCAGTGGGAAAAAAATGTAATTAATCCTAATGAGACTTGATGTGCCAGAGTGGGTTGGTATCTGGGAAGTCCCCTTCTCTGAGATGAGGAGTGGGGAATGGGAGGAGGAGGGTAGAATTGGGAGGAGAGAAGGGAGGGGCTGTGACTGGGATATAAAGTAAATAAATTAATTAATAAGAAGAACTTAATCAGAACCAATGCATATCTCTGGAGCTCTTTCTTAATTTGGCTTCTCACTTTTTGGCATCTAGCTCTGCAAGCCCCAGCCTTTATCTGAAATTGACCTCTGATCTGCTTCTCCAGGTTGCTAGAAGCATTTCTCACTGTTTGGTCTTCTCTCTTTGCCACAATGTCAAAAATTCTTCGATGCAGAAAACTGGAACAACCATCAGACTCACCACATGTTTCTCTTCCGTTCAGATTGGAATTATGCAATTTTTAAAAATCTTTTCATGTATGGTGCATGAAACTCAATAAAATAAACCAGTCCACAAGAAGACAAGCTGATATACAGAAAGAACAAAACAAGCACATGATATAAAAATCATAGATGCTATTAACCAAGATGTCATCATCATATTCTGAAACAAACATGCCAAAGACATATATTCAAGATCAAAGAAAGCAAGACGGATTTGCCCCATAGACCAGAAACTGTAGAACCTTAGAAATTAAATTTCAGCAACTGAATTTAAAAACACAATGGATTCTGCAACAGTATATTATAACTAGTTGAAAGAAAAAAATTTAAATTGAAACACACAGAGGAATAGAAAAAGCAGAATATGCCAGAGAAGATAATGGAGCCTGCAAAGTAAGAAAGATAACAAGTAGATCAATAACAACACTAAAAGACATATGGGATATGGCTTCCCCAAGTCTGAGAAAACTGCCACGATAAATATTTAAGAATCTTTGCAAATTCCAGTCAGGATAAAGAAGAAAAGTACGCATCAGAACATCACCTTTAAATAGAAGAAAACAGTGTGTGAAGCATCCTACTATCTAGAGGGGAAAAGCCATCCATGTGTGCAGGCAATCCATGCTACTGAAAGAAGGCAGAGGACAGGAAAGCATGTGGCTGTGTCCAGGAGATGATGGCTGAGTTATATCTGAACTATAGTAGGATTTTGCTTGATAGACTAAAGCTTAATAAAGATGGAAGCACTGATAGTCTAGAGTTCCAGGTCAGGACCTGTGGTTCTATAACAATAGAGTACAATTACATGCTGAAATGGCAACTGGAAGATAGGGACATAGGATGATCTTGAAGACATCCTTGTGAGTTTGGATTTTCTGCTAATGGATGTGAAGAAGTAAGGCTGAAGGGATGGATCTGTACTTGAAAGTACTTGCTGCTTTTGCAGGGGACACAAGTTTGGTCCCCAGTCATCACATCAGTGGCCTTGAACTACCTGCCTTTCCATCTCCCGGACATCTGATATCATCTTTTGACTCCTGTGGGTACCTATACACACACACAGACACAGACACACAGACACACAGGCACATGCATGTGTGCACGCGCACACACACACACACACACACACACACCCCTCTCTATATATATACCTATATATGTACATATATATATATATGCATGTTCACCCACACATATACTTAATTAAATATAAAAATCTTTTAAAATTTTTATAAAGGTAGTAAAGGACCATCAACACTTTTACATAAGGGCAGTAACTCAAGATGCTATTGCTTATTTTTTCAAAGCAAGGAACAGATAGTGGTAAAAAGAAACCCAGGTCTCTTTGTAGAACTTTTAAACAGGTTATGGAGTAGTCTTCATGTCCATCCTCAAAAACAGCTTAGGTGATCATGTGTTTTGTTTTTGTGCATCTGTTTATGTGCTATATTATACTTTCTAACTTACATATGCTGAGCTAAATGTCATTAATTTTTTGTGTTTATGTGTAGTATATAAGAGAAGTTCTAAAGGGAGTAGAGAGAGGCAACAGAAAAGATAATGGAGTATATATGACATGATAGTGTAAGGAGGAAAATTTCCAAGGAATGTAGGGTACCAGAACTAGCAAGGAGAAGGAAATGGAAGGCAGTGGAAGTGGGGAATAAGAACAAAGTATAATTATACATGAAATGTAGAATATGGAATAAATAATATAGAAGAACACAGAATATAAAATAGAATTTGGGATATAGAATATAGAACATGGAATATGGAAGATGGAATATATAATATATAATATGTAACATATAATGTACAAAATAGAATATAAAATAAAAAATGAAATGTTCAACATACTATGCATTATGTAACTTATAGCATGCAACATACATACAATATATTACATATTTATCATACACAGCTCACATCATATATCACTTATCACTTATCACATATCACATGTCAATCATATAGCACATATCACATATTATGGATCATATATTATATTTTATTTACTATATAATTTATTACACATGTATTACTTATTATAGTGTATGTATTAAAATGTCATGATGAAACTCATTATTTGAATGCTTGCTAAAACATCAGTGTCAAGGTAGAGAGACAGTTCAGCAGTAAAAGCACTTGGCAAGTGTACTGGCTAGGTTTGTGTCAACTTGACACAGCTGGAGTTATCACAGAGAAAGGAGCTTCAGTTGAGGAAATGCCTCCATGAGATCTAGCTGTGCGGCATTTTCTCAATTAGTGATCAATGGCCCCTTGTGGGTGGGACCATCTCTGGGCTGGCAGTCTTGGGTTCTATAAGAGAGCAGGCTGAGCAAGCCAAGGGAA